>CM068305.1:33450613-33578740 GCA_034768735.1 Schistosoma mekongi | reverse complement strand
CCCGAGCAGTGTATATGTTCAATTTATACACCATAAAATTAGTGCTAGTTATGAAGTTCAAAAATATGTCCATATAGATGTACAGTTAAAGAATCATAAGAGTACAAAAGATGTACCGAGTATCTGAACTTGAAAAATGGTAATAAGTACATTGAAAAAAGTTGTTTACTCTTATTATTGTTTACAAATTACATTTATCACTAAAACTAACATTTGGATACATATTTTTGAATAATGACTGTCAGTGGGACTGAGGGATTCATTTTGTGAGAAGGCAGCATCGCTGCAGATGCTGGTTATCCGAAGGAAACACCTTACTGCTGTCACAGCCCGCTGCAGCCAGCAGTACGACTTCGCCCTCGGATCTTAGGTTGCTGCCTTTAGTCTTATCGCTTTCCAACAGACCTGATTGGCATGGTAGGACCTAGAGGAACAAGCGTTCCAGCCAATATAGCTCGGTTGGGTCATCACGATAGGCAAGCCCGACCACCACGTCAGGGTAGCAGCTACGGTCGGGTGAAATTAGTTGACAATAAGCTATACTGATAGTTCAACTCTTGACCGTTGTGATGTGAAAAGAGAGAAATATTAATTGAATAATCACTTTATTAGCTTCGTAACCTATGGGGAATGAGTCTTCTGTCAGAGACAACGTCTGTTTATTGTCAACGTGATATATTGTAAAGAACACTGGGAATTTATGCTTAACTATGCTGTTCTTAATTGTCTTTATGTCATTAAATGCATTTTAGGATTCATTGAATGTGTTTGTAAACCGACAGAATATTGCTTTACAATTCTTTACTCTTGTTTCAATCGGGGTCAAAAAACGTTACGTCAAGTTCCGATGCCATAAAAGTGGGCAACGACGTCCGAACAGAAATCATGGACATTCCCAAAGGAGGTAAGCTGTCTACATTTATTGCCCATTGTTTTGCATGGAGCTAGTGGAGTGTGAATGTCTGTCATTTATCCATGAAAATGTATAAACAGTTATTGAATGACCGTGAGCAGAAATTTACAACATAACCATGAATTCTGTTTTCTAGCATACGGTAAGAAAACGTGAATGAGAAGGTTATAAGGTGCAGAGTGTTCAGCAACCGAGCTTCTCATATTTTCCTGCATTGAGGTATTTAATGTCACTAACTGTGACAATCTGACGCTTCGTAGATCCTGAATTCTCGGGAGTTATTTAACATGCGTCGGAAAGTCTTCATCAACTCACTTTTCCCAGTAAATACATGGCTCATTTTAATGTTAATATATAGGTAGCTTTCAGCGTCTGAAATAGCATATCTACTCCATGAAAGGAGTTTACGGGTACCAGGTGAATAAAGGGTCAAGTTTAAAGTATTTTCTTTTGCAACGGCCGACTGGTTGATTGTAAGTAATCATTCTGATGGAGTGAATGGTTAGGATGGGATTTACAAAACCAACAGTAACAGTATGTTCTTATATCAGTTGGTGGCTCTAGATAATAATCTGATGACCACCTTAATCAGAAATGAAACTACCTTACTTATAACCGATTTTCTGAATTTTTCGCAAGAAGTCACAAACAATAGAAACGTGGTACACTTTATAATAGTTGATGTAAGAACGATTGCAACAGTAATAGATGCCGCTTATCCTAGTAGTTGTCATTTGTTGTGTCATATACGTATAGTACGGAACGTTGTAAAACAAGTACGTTAATTATGTAAATGTATTAATTTATTACAACATGAGAAGGTACATATTTTTAACGAGTAATGTACATCATAAATGCTGACAGGTAATTTTTAATGCTTAATCTAATAAACGTCTACTCCTAGTTTTGCATGAACTTTGTCTTTATTGGAAACGTGGGATCCATCTTTTCATAGATATTTGCAAAATTACATCTTGCTAAAGAAAGATAAGTGAACAGATTTCCATGATGGAATTCGATAGCTTCTGAATTAAAAACAAACGATAAATATCTAGTAGAAACCATGAACAGCAAGTGGCCAGTATCTGATAACAACTTACGAAATCTTGCTTTAGAAGATTACATATCACGGGCACGAAATACATCAGAGCCTACACAAAGTCAAATAGTTTCTGTACTTATTTCAAATAATAAACAATTTATTTCAACTAAAGGGTACATTTCAAGTTTATCTTGTATTAAGCACTTTTCGACAAAATGTCTTAATGTAACTCGATAGAGCGGATACTAATTGTAGATAATTTTCATAGAGTTCAATAGTTTTAAATACATAGAGAATATTATAAATCGTTTAAATTATAGTGACACGTGACTGACTATAAGTCAAACACTTATATTGACAGATTTAGTATTACGTATTTTGAAACACTTTTCTAATTCACTGCATTGTCACTGATATCATTTTTAAAGCATGGTATTCATATCCATTTTATTTATAGGGACTATAATGGTGTCGTTTATATACCGGGAATATAATGCTAAAATAATTAATGCTTTAAATTATATTAATTAGTTTAGAGCTTTGATTCCGTATTAAATGAAAACAAGTATTCGTTCACTCTTTTCGTCTTTCCTTAATTGTTCTATTGCACAAAAATTCATCAGCTAAACGATAATGCCTTATCTTCATAGAAAGTTGTATTACGTTTACTTAGTAAACTACATTGATTTGGCGAATGCTACGAAATTATGTTATCAGCAACACATAAAGTTTTATTCGTATTCTTCATCAATGAATCATGCGTGAATATTGATGATTATATAAAACAATGCAGTGGAATCTGGGTAAATCATCGTGTAACCACTGATTGTTTCCCAAAGGCTGGTTACTTTGAAATACATTCACTAAGGAGTAATTGTAAAATACGAAGCATTCTTCGTTTTTTTAATAGTTTTCGAAGTTTAATTTGAAAATATACTGGTTAATATAGTGTGTGATTATCATATATATATGTACATTATCCCCCCCCACCAATAAATAGTTACTGAATGTCCAATAAAACATATCGATTGACAATTATAGATGGTCCAATGTTAAAGACAACTTAGTGTTAAATGTAGTTCATCGCTTTGTCGAGTCTTCATTGGTTTTTCTCATTTTACAAAAAGAAAGCAGTTAAATTCCATTCTCACACAGCATTATACCGCATCGGTTTGGAAATGCAGTTAAATGGAAACTGTTTAACAAAGTGTAAATTAGACAGTTTTGCTAAGAATAATAACTATCGTGCATAGTAATTTTACTCCGAATGCATAATGACATTAGACTATGATATCAGTTAATCAACAAATTTATTTAGAAAACATAATGATTGGTGAATAATAAGAAGTAGTTTCGCTTCATTAATACCAACGACGAAAGCAAATTAAAGTAATATATATCTCTATTAATAAAATAGTGAATATTACATAAGTGAAGAGGATACTTAGCTTTATGATGTCATTAGAAAAAGGTAGCTTTATTTCGACTGTCTGATTTTCACTCTCAAAAATGTTTGCCCAGATCAAATGATATGGTTCTAGACTGACAGTTCTACTAAGTTATTTGAACTATTAAATGTGAGAACTTTTAGTATTTATAGCAAACCATTTTGAAAGTGAAAATAATCATTTGTCAACTTAGCTTATTTTGAATAATTTCTTGCATGGTATTATGAAAAATGCAACTATTCATCCTTCTATATTAATCATACTTTTTTCGCATTATGAACAGATTTCTAGAGAAGTTAAGTCATATTTTATAAATGTAATTAAAATGATGTATCTATCCATTATGGCTAATACAATATAGGTAATACAAAAAAATTAACCTTAAAAAAGGACTACTTGATTTTCATATGAGACATGCATTCGATCTATTTTGCTTATGATTTTTTGGAATCAGTACTAGGATCACAAATACGTTGACCACAAACGGGATGAGCTAACAGAATTAAAAGAAATCTATTGTTTACACAAACATTTAGAAAGTGTAAGATATGCATGAAACTGATATAACTGCGTAACTATTAGCATTTTACGGGAACGACGCTGGTCAGGATAATCAGTTGAAAAGCAGCCACTATTCATCAATAATTTATGGACTATGGAAAATGTCCATTCAAGTTGAAATTATTAACATTATTATCCAGAAAAAACTGTTTATCAGATTTATACAGTAAGATAAACGTGAAATATCTAACAATAATACTGTAATCAGAACCATGATAATTAGTTATATTCCAGGCAGCTAGGCATCATATTTAATGTACATACAGAAAATGATTAAATTTCTCATAAGTGATTAGACTGTCGTGATATACTTGGTTGGTTAATTTATCGAATAGGCTTATTTACACTTATTTTGATCTTATATAAAGAAAAGGTTTGTCTTGAGTGGTCGGTTATTTGATCTAGTCATTCATCGTACCCAATGAATTCTGATTTATTTCTTATTTTGGCTTAATTAGACAGGCTTAACTAGGATACTCGCGTTCCTCATGTTTTAGAACATATTGACCTGAACTTGGAGAATCACAGATTTTATAAATTACTGCGTATGCTTATGTTGGTCCATTTACATTTAGTGTCTCAATTTACTTTTCAATAAGATTCTCCCGGAGCATTAAGGAATGCTAACAAACACGTTAAAATTGACAAATAGTTGGACGACGTAACAATAAAGTAAAAATGATTAAATATTATTGAGACCTCTGCTCTATGCAATGTCATCTAAAGGGGGGGGTTGTTATCATAACCATATTACGAACATTAAATACACTCTATAATGACTATTGAAATTACCGAGCCTGGCGGATAAATGAAGTATAAAGGCTGATTTCTTCTTGTCATCTCAATGTTTACTAAACTGTTCTTCTCTCGACAGAACAACTTTAGGTAAATTTGAACCTACTTGTTAGTAGAAGAGCCATGATATTGTACCTTTAGGAAATTTTCAACGCTTATTTCCATAATGCAAGTAACGCCAATAGCTGATCGACACATAATTACTAAATTACTGTTTGGTAAACAAAGCAGAAATCCTTTGATTACCGATGGATTCGAATGATCTCTACCTTTTCACGCCGAAAATGTTTAAGCATAGTAATTGATACATTAATAAATTAATCGTGGATGGATGTGTAGATTCTACTACACTAAAAGTATCTCAGTTCACCCATGGATCATGCTTCACAACCTGTATTTCTAGAATGGGACAAATTACTCATTAGCTTGGATTGGTAACGCCTCCTTAGATGTCTCAAAACAATTAGATGATTAAGCAGGTACAGGAATCATATTATGACAGAAACTTGGATGATAACAAAATTCAAATAAAGATGGAGTTACATTTCAAATAATAAACCGTAATGTTCAATATTGTGTTTGTGATTGGCAATTAAAATTACAGAATCTGAAATAAACTTTTTACATAAGTTCTGGAAAAAAGAACAGTAACAGTGGTTTACACATTGTTAAGGGATAAAGCCCGCCGCATAAATACGGGAAATGTCTATATTTTTAGGTAATGAAGGCTTCTCAGTTTTGATGAATAAAAACGACTTAGACTTAAAGAAAACAAGTAGTGTCAAATAATGTAAAACAACTGGTCTCTAATTCCAGTCATCGACAGATCTTTTTGTTTTTTGCCTGAAAAACTTTGATAAAGTGAATAAATAGAAAGAGAAATGTAAAACTTGGTTCACTATATTTTAGTGAATTACTCTACATTACATCTAAGAAGCTCTGTCAAAAAAATGTCGTTCTGCAACTACATTCGGATACTTGCTTCAAACTCTCTATTTAAGATAGGATCTTTTATCATTCAAAGTAAGTCACTGAAAAATGTGTCACTCACGTTGGTAGCAAGAATGTCTAGCTTGTGTTTTGATTGACATAATTAGTCTGATACATGTGAATTCTTAGTTCTTTGCTATAATTGCACGTACTATATTACTGTAATCATATGAAGATTTTTAATCATTTACTTAGGCTAGTTTTATTTAGAATAGTTTGAGTTTTTAAAGTTAATCACTTCGCGGACTAAAGACAGCCAAATAAACGTTAAAAGCCAAAAAGTATTGAAAGCATGATTAGTTCCTGTTTACAGCTTACCAACACTGTTCACTACTCCTTAAATAATATAAACTGATAACTTAGATTGGCGTTTCACCCATTTGTCAACTGTCGCTTATATCTATTAATCCTGCCAAATGAGGCTGTGCTGAAATTTTTTCGAATATTTGGTCAGTGGTCAAATCAAAACTCCTACTGTATATATTTCTGTTAAACTGGATTTAAAAATGACATGATATTAAATCTCCATGTTTGTCTAGTTGAAATATGGTGTCGAATATAATACGATTTGATTGGAAGGATTACAACGTATTGCTATTCTAAGAAGTAGTATTAAATGGGATAGATTACCAAAAGAATTAATTGAAATAAGAGCTAGAAACTAACTCAATGACGATATTATTTGATGACTACACTTTTATTACGAAAGCAAAATCAGAATTAGTAGTTTTAAGGTAGGTCATACCTATTATGAGATCCGAATGTCATGAATTGATAGTGTTTACAAGTTCCAAACTAAGCAGTAACAAATGTCCAGTATCCTCATACTGTTAGTGTTTGTCTCATATGGTGTTAGGTTGTACATCAAATCTGTATGTTCCTTCGGCTTTCATTTTAAATGAATGAGGTACACTTATCCGTTATTGAAATAATTGTAACTAGTACAAATCACATTACACTGATAAACAACTTTTTTCTGTTAATCGTTCAATGATCAATTCAATTATATATTTAGTTTTATCAAATTACTACATTCATTGAAACAACATAATTATCGACAACACATAGCTAGAAAGAGTAGTTTACAACATTATTTATTTAATTATCTTAAAGTTTCACTTATTGACTTTCAGAATTTCTTACTCTCTTGTATCGTGTTCAATACATACAGCTATGTTTGTTTTACAGTTGATAATCATCCTCCTCATTGTTTACTGATCGTCTCCTCTCATCTTCGCTACGTCGCTCATCTCCCTTTCTTCTCATCAAAACTTTGTTTGTTCTTCTGTTCAGTAAATCCCTAAGAAATATCTATAACTTTTGATTATAAAAATGCGAGAATATGAATCATCCAGCCACCTATATGGGATAGTTACTGAACTGGTCTACCGATTATATTCATTTTTCTTGAAGATTAAACAAAACAAAACTCTTTTCAAGTTGGATTGTGACTGGCACGTGGAATCCAGGATGCGCGTTTCGTCCTATTTGGGACTCATCGGCTGGATGTATCTACATTCCAATGTTGGTGTTTACACTGGAACTCGAACCCAGCTCGTTACGTGCCAAAAGCCACCGCATTCATCACTAGACTACTGAGTCCAGACAGTCACATTTGTGTAACAGGTATATAAACGTAATTATGATAAGCTTGTATTTTGTCGTTGATTTGTAATGGACTGAAGCTGGTCAGCCTCTGTTGTCATATGTGCATCATGAGCGGATTGCCTCAATATAGCTATGGTACACAAGTTATATTGAAGTTGGTTTGTGACTAGCAAGCAGAATCCAGGACACATATGGCACATATGGCAACAGAGGCTGACCATCTTCAGTCCATTTCAAATCACCGCGAAAATACAAGCTTATCATTATTAAAACAACAAAACTCTGTTGTCCTCTGTTTGCTCTCTTTTGCTACAATGTTATTGTCAGTTTTGTTTCACTTTTTTGATTTGGCCATAATGTACCATATACCATACTGTATGTAAGTCTCGACGAAAGTTGGTAGATTTCATCATTTTTTAGTGTTATCAAAGTGCTCAATTATAGGATCGCTTTTACAAAGACGTGGTTTGGGTTGGAAATGAATTGCAAATCCGAGAACAACTCAGCAGATATATTCACCAGCGACTTCATATGGGTTTGAATCCAGAGGACAAACAGGTTGTTCAGTGTAAATTTGGTTACCAGTATTAGCAAATACATTCTGTTTTTATGTGCAACCAGTACTAATATCGGTGGTGATAATAATCTTTTAGTTTATTAGACTCTCAGAGATAAAGAATTATTTAATCGTCCTAACTAGTAGAAAGATTCTTATGAACTTTGATGTTCAATCCTATATTATGCCAACAGAATATGCCGCTTTATGCAGTGAAATCAACCAAAGCATTTCATAGTATTATTTATCAGTGGACAACATACTTCCAAACCAGATAGTAGGATTGCTGCAATATTGCTGACAAATATTGTGTGAAAAAATATCTATTAATAACTTGTGGTTGTCCTCAGCTATCGAGACTTTTATAATACTACTTAGTTGTAAAGTTTTATTGTTTTACTAAACGACATTATGAACACAAAATCCAAACATATATATACCATTAGGATTTCTGTTCAAGTGGTTAACACCTGATCCTGTCGTCATGAGATATAATTGAATTTAATTATTAACCATTGTGTTCTGTAAGTGACCGTCTGTTTCGTAACCTGGCGTTTGACTATGTAGCTGATTGTTACTTTTTATATTAACTGATAAAGTGAATATTTTTATATTATGCCAAATTACTAATGGGCATACTATATATCAAGCTTATAGAAATTACCTAGTCTCCTTCATATTAACTCTAGAGTTTAGACCAATGACGTCGTCCGGAATGAAAATGGAAGCCTCATAGTTAAGTCACCAATCCCACAAAGGACAACAATATTAAACTATTCCTTCTTAGAAAAGAAAACTCCCACTACAAATATAATTACTAAAAGATATATTTTCAATCATCATTAACTAGATGAAATTTTTGTGACAAACATTGTACTATCTGAATTCCTAATTGATAAAGCCAATATTCAGTTAATTTTCATACATAAGGAATACTTGACCAGTCAGGGCGTAACAACTAAGTGTTTGTGAATGATTTATAACTCAGTAATGAATGACAGTCTCATGTTTGGCCATAAAAATCTATGTTGGCATATGGTGATTTGCAATTTTCACTATTTTATTACGTCAAATGTAAGTCATATATTTACTTAATCAGTAGATTATTCACTTATAAATAAGTTCATAGCTGCAACTTGTGCGACTCATTCAAAAGTATAACAATTTTCACGAAATATAACGTAGAGGATGCAGGAAGAATAATGTAATAATCGTAAAATGACGAATAGTAGTGTAGCATGCATTCGTAAAGCATTCGTCACATTTTTTACAATAAATTTCTGTGAAACAATTACTGCTGACCCTGGTGGAAATAATTCATAAAATATACTTCATAAAACATACACGATATCACTATTCATTATATATTATAGATCTCACTATTTGCTCAAATAAATATTTTCTAATAAGTGCATTTAAGCTTCTTCTTTTAGGTTGTGTTTAAATGATCATTGCACCTTCTCATGTTAATAAACCGTTGGCATAAATGTTTTCCTATGTATAAACCTAGGCATGCACTTTTGACCCTCGTGACTTAAACATTAGCTTTATAAAGTTAATTGGTATTCGATTTTTATTGAGTGGGTATGCTTCATTTTGGTCTATTGTTTTTTCGTTATAGTGAACTGCACATGATATAAAATCTTTATTGTGTATTTGTTGGTGTTCTGGTTGGCTTTTAAAAAAAGAAGTATGAAAATTTCATTTGATTTTTGATTAAGCATGAAGATTCCCTAATGAAATAGTTTATGTTACTTTCTTGAGCAGTAAAATATATACGAATGCACACTTACTGAAGCATATTAGATATACGAATCACGAATTGCCTACGACTTTCATTGAAAACATTATAATGGTAATTAAGTGGATTTTAAATCTCATTATTATTATACCTTAATATCTATGTATTATTAGTATGACCTCCCCAAAAAATGAAGTAGAAAAGTAGGATTTTGTGCAAATTGTCAACAACGACAAAATATGACCTTAAATCCTTATGGCAGAAGTACTGAAAGATACTTAATGGCTGCTTTAGTCCTTTTAAGGATACTGTGTAGTTACTGGAATTAATTAATTGACAAGATAAATGATCTCAAGTGAAATTGCCTGTTAAAATAACCTTTTCTCTAATTTTTTTAAATGAGTTGTTAAATAAAATATGTCATCTTAAAACCATTTTCCGTCATTATTTTTCTTAAGATAAGCACAGTAAAGACAAAGTAAATAAAATGACATTTAAAATGGTACAGCTATTTAAAGTGGTGCAAATTGCACAGCCGTTTGATGTTTTCCTTCCGGGAATTAATTCATTGACATTATAAGCTGCAAATTAGTGTATAGAAAAATAACAATAACTAAAGTTACCTGCAAAAACCTAACTTCATTGACTGTCTGCAAACTTGTTGTAAATGCTAACTATTATGTAACTTAGTACTAGATAAATGTGAGTTAATAAAAGCAGAATTTGTCATTAAAAATGATAATAATTCATTATTTAAGGACAAACATTTATTTAGCAGATACTATATACAATAATTTGAAGCCACTCACTCCCTTACAATCCAACGTTCGCTAAACACCTATAAATTAATCTGGTTTGGTGTTAAACAATTAATTTGATTATTAGAATTTTACAAATTTTATCATCACTTTTCTTTATACTAAAGTGTTAATTATCATGGAGGAAGCTTATTTATATGTCATTTCCAGTGAGATAGATTTTTAGGTAAATAGATGAGTAAAAAATATTCAACATACCGAATTATATAAAATATAATTTCATGAAACGGGGTGTCTAATTCTTTTCTTATGTAAGACTCATTTATTAAGTAAGGAAAGGATCAAGTTTCTTCCGAATTTGTTTTCATTTCTATTCAGTACAACGCATATGCAAAAGTGTGCACTACTTATCTTCCTTCAATGTTTGGAAGTGATTTTTCGAAACACATGTTACTGTTGTCAAAAAATGCACATCATAAAGTTTTTGTTAAGAAACTGACTAGTAAAAGTAGAAAGAAGCAAAAAGCAAACGTTGGACAACTTATTGGATCAATTACCATCACAATTTTTTCTCTTTTAAAATATTTCTTTCCTGAAACTATAAAATCGAATAAAAGTAGGTTCATAGTGGATCGGTTGAAAATAAACAGCAAGACTTTACATTTTGTTTGTTTCAAAAGTGAATTAGTTAAACGTTCTGTCGCTTCCGATTGATTAAAATATGTCTTTTCGAGTAACAAATTAAGATAAAATCTTTCAACTATGTAAAAAAGTACTTTTTAAGGAGACTAAAGATTGAAGTTTGGGTGAAATGACTGAGTCACTGTCTACGGTCCCCATATTTTATCGAGATCACATTCTAGTGAGAAAATTAATTTTATAACAATTTGAATGCTTCTAAACAATGATTTCTGACTTTAAATGATATTATTTTTCAAATCAGCATAAAAACTGTGCATAAATCACTTCTATGAAGGTTTTTGCAGGTGAATGATATGATTTAATTGTCTGATCAATATGTAATGGCTCTCATCTCTCGATTTCAGATGATTTAGTGGGGCAGTAGCTCACTTAGCCAGTAGAAGTGATTTGTGTTTCCTAATTAATTTGATTTCTTAGGTAATGAACTCCTTCTAGAGCTTTAGGTCATTTATCCAGTGACAAATCTGGTAATTATTGGACATCCTATAACTTAGAAGGTAGTTTTGTTAATATCTAGTAGGGGTTAATTATGAACCACGAGGAATCTCGACATTATTCTGTTTAATTTCGTGACTCCGTAGTAATTGTATAATCATTGGAAATCATGATGAACGATTTATGATCCAGCTACATGTCCAAAAAGTTACATTTTCTAACGTTTTGAGGGCTTGCTAGCTAATTGTAGCTAATGATATTTTCAAATAAATAAGTAATTCAGGTTCTTATCACAAGATTTCAATTGTTTAAAAATTCCCATACTTCCCATGCATTTATCGAAAAGAATATTCTTCGTTCAAACGTCTTTGTTTTTAATAAGCATGGGAATTTTTAAACAAATAAGTAATTTATTACGTATACTCAAATTGTACATATTATTTCGTTTTAAACATAAACGTATATCAAATATACATTGAATACCTCATACTAACTCACCAAACATCGGTTGTAATAAGTTCCTCGTGATCCTGATTACTACAACATTCACTTAGCATAAATTCTTTCTCATTTGTTTTTTGTAATGCACTTTAATTCATGTATTGAGGAAGTTATGTGAAAAAAGAGTGACCACAAGCATAAAAATGGTCAGTGAGAAGCACATTGCGATACTGAGGATATGTGATGAGAATTTTGTACTGTGGTGAAACCAACCGTATTTAATGAATCAATTATTATGTAAAGCATTAGAAATAGTAGTAAATCAAAATGAAATATTTAAAATACGCTGGATATTATTTCTTCGTAAAATAGTTGTATAACTGAGTTTCGATTGATAATCATTTCTCAGTGTAACGTGAACAGTGAAAGAGTAAAATTAATTCAGTATATTCCTTAGCTTTGCATCAGCTTCAACTGGTTTAAAATCGAAATTCGTATTGCTATCATCAACAAAATCAACGTTATACCTACCCTAATCAATCGATGATAATAAGTTCAAAACGGAACAGAAAATCACAAAGGCACTAAGGGAATATCAAATATTTAACAAACTTATCATTAATTACAGATTACATTTAATTTGAAAAATTAAACAGAAGACCATTTTTGAAATATGCAATTTTTAATTGAAATTTCGACATTCTAATGCCATAAATCTTGTCGGTTCATACAGTTAGCAATAAGCAATGTGCTCTAAAGTTAATTGTGCATTCTAGTTGAGAATGATTCATTGTAACACTAATCAGAATGAGATATGATTAGATGAATTACTGTGTATATCCGTATGTTTTAAGTGAGTAAATGTAAAGTACTTTATAGGTTAGGGATTAGTATTGCAGTGAAGTTATAAAAATCAAACCGAATAAACTCTGTTATCTATAGTAATTTGACTATGCCTTCTCTGGGATTAAATGGGCCCGTATAAACTTAAAGACAGTTGAGCATCGTGAACAGAAATTAAAGAAAACTGTTTATATTCTTAAGGAAAATGGTTTTTTGAGGATTTTTCATTATTTGTTCATTTATTTGATGTAGTTCACGTACTTGCTTTCTGGCCACATCCGAAACGTGAGGGGTAATGATACTATTTGCCTGACGAAATAGAAATAGTTAAAACTGGGTGAAATTTCATAATATGAAGATAATCTGCATCACATGATTTGCTTTAACTGGAAATTAACGAATATCAGCAAATATTAGATGACTGTATTATCATTGTTTGTGCCTTGTCTTCAGTCACAAGAATATAATTTTTCAGCACTTTCTGGTACTCAAGGGGTAACGTTGTTGAATAATGAGTATTATAATTATCTGTACTATCATTCAAGTGGATGGTCACTCTATTTTAAAAAAGGAGAGGTGTGTGAAGTTTCTATCACTTACACAAGTTGTACAGCTACACGCTGAATTTAATCAAATCATCCTAAAACATTGAAAACTTTATGTGAAATACAAAAACTCATTACTAACACCAATAGCCTAAACGTTGATATTAAAATAAGTATTTCTTAGTCTCATAGTTTGCCTGCCATTGATTTTCAGGTAAATAAAATGATACAAGGCCGTGGAAACTTAAAATTACACAGAATAGTGTTGGCGCTTCATTTTTTTATGGATTCATTTGCAATTGTAAATCATATGTATTTCATATTTGAATAATTGCATGAGGTCACAGGTATAATTATGTCTATATCGAATTACTTACACGAAACCAACAGTTGATAAAGTCAATTTTGGATTTTGTATACTTAGCCAAGAAAACTAGTTAGTTCTGGTTTCACTAATTTCATTGATTAAGTCATTGTATTTCACTGATGTATAGAAGTTTTTCTTAGAAGTTAATACTGCTTCAGATAAGCCATGCAGTAAGTATCTCTGATTTCCGTGTAAAAGATAAATGATAACAATTTAATAATACAATTATCGGTTTGAATGAATTGTAAGTTGACCGCATTAGAATATTTAGTTGTCAATAATAGATATTATAAATTTGAACAATAAACTTGAATGCACTGAAATCCCGGCTATATCAGAGTTGTTTTAAGATGATAACTGTAAGTAATAATCGAAACAAAACCCTATCAAACATTTTTACTTAATTATTTTAAAACATCCAGAAGCAGAAAGGACTCGTAATTTGACTCATCTGAATATGAAGAAAATTTTATTAGTTTACTAATTCCTATTAATGTCACTTTAATGTCTAAATATACTCCGTCTGATTTACAGGAACATAGTGTACATGTATTTTTATTTAATAAATATTCGTTTAATTATTTTTAATGCTATTCTGAAATACGACTTTTCAAAATTTAACCAGCTCTCTAAAACCAACCAGCTGTAATGGAGAATGTAAGCCGTCAATACTAAAATTGTTCACTCATATTACAGAGACATCTTTGTTAACTGGCTTTTGAAACTGAATTTCACACAGACAAAGAGCAGATAAGTTATTTACAGAAGTACACAAGGTTGTTGGTGTGCACTTAATTATTTATTACTGTGATATGGTAACACAATACTATAAGACAAAAAACTACCTGACTGACATTATTTGTCAGTAATACGTCAGGCCAAAGTATTTTCACCTGATTACATTACCCATACGAAAACCGTTTAATTTGCCAGTTTAATAACTTCTTTATGTTTATTCATTGAAACAAAAAGGCGATAACGCCTTGAAATTAGATCTATCAGCTAAGAGGCTTATCAATTATCTGTTGCCACTTGTGGCTAGGACAATAGTATTCGGACAGAAAACTTCACTTATGGCTTGTAAAAAATCTCTCTATCAGTTATTCCCAATTATAGATGATGATATTTCTGGACAAGCAAAAAGCAAACGATGGAAAAAGCTTCTTTTAGTTTTCTGTATATGTTGCTCTACTTTCTGTTCAACTATATTTTGGTTAAGCGGTAGAAGTGGTAAGAAGTAGAATTATGTAACTTTGTGAAGGAATAATGTTGATTCCCACAGAAAATATGATTATATGATGATAAACTTAGTAAAAGTGTTTAGCCTACAATTAGATAATGTCAACTTAATATTTTAAAAGTGAACATCAGTAAATATAATTAATTTTCAAGCCTCATAATCAAGGAATCTTATCTACTACTACATAAGGCGAAAACGATTTATCATTAATGGTACCGGGAAATGTAATTGACACTGAAATAGTAGTGTTTATTGAATAAAAGTTAGTGGTATCTAGGATATAAAATCATCTAACGAACTGTATTCTAATTTCGTTTAATTAACATTTAGTTAATTCATGTATCACACAAATACAATAGATCATTCAAACCGCAGTCATTTACCATGTCTAGCCAACCACTGCTAGCTGATGTGATTGGAAACTATGGTAAGTAAACTGTATGATTAAGTTCAAATCGATGAATAATTGAAGTTTACATGACTACCATATATAAAACTTGAGAATTTGCATGTCTATATTTTAATGTTGAAGTCTAACCAGGTCAGTAGGAGTTGATGCTCTACATGTAAGTTTATGTTTTCAGTTTTGGAATTTGAATCTAGGCTCACTGACCACACCGAAAATTTGTGAGTTCATAAAAAACAATGTGGCAACAACTAAGTGATTGTGTTGTTTGTAACGAATTATTACAAGGTTTCAGTGCTTTTGAAACCACCTAATGAAGAGAATTCGTGTTGCACGTGAATTTTCAAATTGTAGAGATTTTATGAGCATGTTTTGGATGCATCACCTGTTGCTTTTCTCAACGAACATTTTTCTCACGTATTCATCAATACTATTTTCATGTTTAACCTTAAATGAACATTTAGAAGCAATGTATAATTACTTTTGAACACTTATTAATTTTTCTTATTTTAGTTGCAATTTACTTTCGAAATTTGAATTTCAAACTTATGGTTCTTCAGCAGTTTAGTGAAAGTTTGACTACATTTTGTACCTTGACCTCATTGATTGTTTATCTTTTACAAAAATGCCAATAGGACGGAGGAAAAGTACATAGGTAATGAACGCCACGTACATTCTAATATGCGAGTAAATCATATTTGAATGTATTGTAATTTGTTATCTGTTGTTAACTGACTTATTCATTTTTCGTAGTAGTAATGAACAAATTTACAATAACGACAAGATAAATAAATTACATAAAGTAGTTTGTGAACAAAATATTCATGACTTGTCTTGCTTTGAATATTTATATGGTATAAATACGTGCTGTCTAGAAGACAGATGATTCTGTTTGGCAAGTTGTAACAATATAGCGAAAAACATTGTTGGCCATTTTAAAGATGGATAGTGGGCAGGGTCAATAGTGAATTAGTATGTCGTGGTATTCTGTATTGTAACAATGTTATTCATAAATCAAATAAGATGGACCTCGATTACATCTTTTCCGAGTTCTGATAAATGTTAAATGGGTGTTATTAATTTACTTGAATAATAAATAGCAACTGAAAGACCATTTACATCGCCAACATCAATCTGTGATATATTCAATCAAATAAAATAACTAACCTCCACAAAACTAACCATCCCAATTAAACTATTTCAAAGGTGTTCAGAAAACACTGAGATTTTGTTGCATTTGATCGTTAGTTAATCAAACCCGCATACCGATTTTAAATTCAAAAAGTAAATATATAAATGAATAATAAAGACTAGATTTTAAATATTGAGATGTTTCAGAGGTGTTTCTTAAGGTTTTCAAATGCAAATTGACAGATAATTAAGATTGTACAGGAATTCTAGCTTTATACTTTGCAGTATTAAAACTTCTCTCAAATACTTCGTGCAATTTTGTTCTCTTATGACTTTTGACTAGAGTCGAAATGAAAAGATTTACATTTTCCTCAATCGTTACGCCGCGCATCTAATGAAATATTTTAAAGATGACATAATTATTGATAAATAATATGCGACGCCGGTGAAAGAAATATATTTATAACTGCAGTTTCATGAAATCCAAATAATCGAAGGTACGTTTCATTACTAAATGAAGTTAACCAGTAGATTACTAAAGAAAACCTGGTTTATCCATGTCGGAACTAGCTACTAATGACTAAAAAATTATTATTATGTTGGATGGTTTGTTCAAACTTCATATAATTTATGCGAATACACAAAATGAGCTAACTTGAACTTATTAATAAAAGTAGTAGGCCAATCTTTGCTTGATACTTTTAGTTGGATTTTATCTCATATTCTTAGTTACACAAGAAAATAGATTAACTAATGACTAATGCAGCTCTACATATTTTCCGGTGCACTCCAAACTTTGTTGCCCATGTTTCTTAAAGAACAGAGTTAACGTATGCACATTATTGGAATTTCGGATTCACAAAGGACAAAGAAGCTAGAAATCACGACAATTATCTGATGAAAAGTATATAGTTTCCTAGATGTATATAATATTATTCAGCAGCAAATATATTTTTCTCTCTAATTTCTATGCATAGAACATACTGATTGATTACAACACAAGAATGCCAAGTAACAGAATCCGGAAAATGTTTTTGGCTATGAATTATAGATGTACTTAGATTTAGGTGTGGTAATACTTTTTACACAGTCACCGAGCAACTATTACGTTGGTTATTTACGTCTTATCTATTTATTCCCTCAATTATAGTATATATGTGGTTATCTAACATTAATATCTGAATATTTTCGTCCACTACTTCTAAAAGACTCAGTTAATCAGCCTCTTTAGATCTATTACCTCTCTACAGGAACAAAAGATGCTGCATATATTTCTAACTGTAAAATTTAGTACATGATAATAACACTTAAATAATTCTGAATCCTCTAAACTCTGGGAGAATTAAATAATAATGCCAAAAATCATTTGCGTTACAAGATAACGTCACAGGGATAACGAGGGTAAAATGGACAAACAATGTTCGTAAACTAACTAGTATTTAACTAACAGTGTATCACCATGCTAATGAAGGACACTATCCTATAAAGAAAAGTGAGTTAAACGACTTCAAATCTAAGTTGCTCAAATGATGAACTATTTTACTAATCCAGTCAGATACTTTTTAATCGTATTATTGATAATTCTACTCATTTGCATAAATTCAATGGTCTTACTACCAAATTTGTTGAGTGTCATTAAACAAAGAAATAAATATTATTAGAGTGGGGCAACATATAAAGATAACAAGAAGACAGCACTATTTCCACTACAGCATAACAAGATTACTTAAGAAATCAAAAGGAAAACAGGGAAAATTAAAGTTTCCAGCTTTAAAAACATATATAAATGAGTAACTTCATCCTTAGCTAATAATTTATATCATTTTGGAAAGAATCCCTTTTCAACAAGGAAAAGTTTTAGTTGTTTAGTGCTAAAGATTTGTTTCCTATTTTAACTGTCAGAAAAAAGGACTGTAGTAGAATTGATATTATCCCTTCCAATTGTATATCATAACTTCCCAAATCATCAGGTTCCATAGATAATTTCATTTACTAACTTACTTACTTACGCCCGTTACTCCTCACTGAGGAGCATAGGCCGTTCACCAGGATTCTCCATTTAACTCTGTCCTGAGCAATCCTTTCCAACTGTTTCTAGTTGCTGTTAATCCTTTTAATGTCTGCTTCCAATTCCCGACAAAGTGTGTTCTTTGGCCCTCCTCTTTTCCGTTTCCCAACAGGATTCCCTGTTAATGCTTGTCTCGTGATGCAGTCTGATGGTTTGCGTAATGTATGTCCTATCCATTTCCAACGTCTTTTCCTAATTTCCTCCTCGTCTGAAAGTTGGTTTGTCCTCTCCCATAGTAAGCTGTTGCTGATGGTTTCCGACCAACGGACATTCAGTATCTTGCGTAGGCAGTTGTTTATAAATACTTGTGTCCGTCTGATGATGTTTGCAGTAATTCTCCAAGTTTCAGCTCCATACAGCAGGACTGTCTTCACGTTCAAATTGAAGAGTTTGACTTTGAGATTAGTTGATATTTGTTTTGAGTCCCATATGTTTTTCAACTGTAGGAATGCTGCCCTTGCCTTGCCAATCCTTGTCTTTACATCTGCATCGGACCACTCTTGTTCATCAATGATGCCCCCCAAGTATGTGAAAGTATTCACTTCTTCCAGAGTTTTTCCATCAAGTTCAATTGGGTTGGTGTTCCTTGTGTTGTATTTGAGAATCTTGCTCTTTCCCTTGTGTATGTTCAGGCCTACTGATGCTGAAGTTGCTGCTACGTTGGTTGTCTTAGCTTGCATTTGTTGGTGCGTATGTGCTAAAAGAGCTAGATCATCCGCAAAATCCAAATCATCGAGTTGTATCCTACTTGTCCATTGAATTCCGTGCATCCCCTCAGAAGTAGAGGTCTTCATGATCCAGTCAACCACTAGGAGGAAGAGAAAAGGTGAGAGTAGGCAACCTTATCTGACTCCGGTCCTCACTGGGAATGCATTTGTCCGCCTGTAGCTCTCTTAGGGTTACTGCTGGTCCCAAGCCCGCGTAAAGGAGGAGGGTTGGGCATGCGGCTGGCATCCCCATCCCGTAAAACCCAAGCTTGCTAAAAAACGCTAACCAGATTCACTTATTAAAAATGTTATATTTTCGTTTGTCATCTTGCAATGTTGTCAAGTAATTTAATTAACAGATGGGATGGAAAAGAAGTAAAGAAGAGTTTTTTATTTAAGTGTACGTTTGAAATTTGTTTTCACTTTGTGGTTAGAAATTTGTTAAACAGAGATTAATACAAAGCACTTTGCATTTTATGTAGATAAGTAACAGGTTATTCATGCAAAATCTCTCTACAACTCATTATGAATGGTATATTTATATTGAAAGTAAGATCGACATACTAACATACATAAACAATCATTTAATTACTACATTATGGAAGGTGGTTGTGGGGGGAAGTAGTATGTATGAAACTCTGGAACTAAGTTTCATGCTGTTTGTAACTCGTCAGCAGAGAGCACCTGCAACTTTTAAGAGCGCTTATGTTCCCCTGAAGATTCGATTTCGAGTCACTCAATTTCGTAGCCTCCAGCCACTGAGCTATTCGGGTCACGACTGACCTAATATAAGACTGAGCTGTATACACTGGCTAATCACTGTGTAGTGACGAATTTGGTGTTCATTAAGTAGTTTATAGTGCTGATCGAGCCGTTTAGATCGAGTTGTAATGTTTCTACCAGTCTGAGTGACTCAGTGTCACTGACGATATGTAGAGATGGAAGGTGATATCAAGTCACTCAGATTGGTGGCAACATTACAACTCTATCCACATAGTTAGATCCGCACCAGAAACAACTTGGCGAACATTACACTGGTCATTATACTGTGACCAACCGGTGTAATTACTGAATTGTTTTTCACATTATTCATATTTCATAAATTCGAATTTTATTATTTCTCTGAAGAAGCTCATATATGTATTGACATTGTATACATTAATAGTTTTATGAATGTAAATTAATTAGCCGCGCTTATAATCAACAGTTCAACGTTATCGACAAGTACTATAGTCAATAAAAGCCTGCGTTTAATCTCAGGTCCATTAAAGATGCCTTCTACCACCAGTTTTGGAATTTAACCGACATATTTGTAATCTTCATGATAGTGCCTCCAAAAACGTGTTACCTGATAGGAATTACAAGGCCTTTATATACGTTTATTTAACAATTTGTAATTTTCTCTTTACCTGTTATGTTAGCTGTTAACAGTTGATTGAACCTAAGTCATTAAATTATAAAATTCAGGAATCAATTTTTGTGTTCAGATAGTAGGGATTTCTGCAATAACAATATAAGGCATTGAGCATAACTAAAGTCACTTATTTCTATTCGTGTTTATTTTTGATCAAAGTTTATGTTGAACTTCATTTACGCAACATTCTTTTGGAAAGATATTTATTAACAGTTTACATCTATACACGGTACATAAAAAACTGATAGACTACTTCAATCACTCTGGTCATGCGTATAGCAAACGTTTTATTTCTTTCTTTATCATGTCCCTCTCACCCTATCCTCCTGTTTCACTTATTGACGGTTAGTATACAATTTCCTATTTGTGAGCTACAGCTGACTGGTTGTGTATACGTTACTTCAATTCACTACCACTGTCTCCTTTATTTTACGCTTACATTAATTTCATAATTGGTTGACTGTATGGTCTAGTTTATGTATATATAAAGTATGATTCATCGTTTGTGTTCATCCTACTCCGGCCTGAGACTAAATAAGCATCGGGCAGATCTACAGGAACGGGGTAAGCACACTCATTTCCGTTTGGTGTTGTAACGTTGTGCACATAAAGTCCCATCAATTAATATAAATATAAATATAAATAAATAAATAAATATAAATATAAATATATATATATATATATATATATATATATATCAGTGCGTGCAGTAAAAACGTTTCGGCTAAAGTGTACTAGCATATATTGCAAAATGAAATATTTAAGAATGCAATATAAAGAAGTAACAAAACTTGCAGTCATTAAATAAATCGAATAGTTTTAGTGATAATTCTATCATAAGCTTCGTTTTAAATCCAAATGTGAAGTTCATTTATCTCAGATGTTTTCGTTCCCAGGTATAGCGGTGAGTATCGTACTTATTAAATAAGAATAAATAAGAAACCATTTATTCAAATTCATCTGATATTTGGATTTGTCATTGATCATAGTCAAGTAATAAGGACTTGATTACGTCCTGTTGAAGTGCTTATCCACTGCTGACTATTAGTTTATCTATTCAGCTATCGTTGTAACAAATAGGAACGAAAATGTTGATGTTAAAATCATTCATTTAAATGACACTTTTCAGGTTGTTTATTTATTTTGTTTTTGTTTTTAGTTGCGAGAAACTGCATTATTTTAACTCGACAAAATCAGTTTCAGCTAAATCATTTGTGTTATTCCCTTTGAAAACGTTTTTCATCATCAGTTGACACTGTAACAAAAAGATTAATGAGATACATGTGACTGAAAAAAGAAAAGTACTTGACTTAGCGCAATAAAAACTAAGAAGCGATAAGATCAATAAATAAAATGAAAACTTGTTAGACGGTCCATATTACCTATAAAATGCATTTATTACAATTTGCCTCATAAATCAAGATCCTTTAAAACAGAATATTATAGATTAATATGTGAATTGAAACACTCTCTAAAGCTTTTTGCAACTTCAGCGAATACGGTTAAGCAAATCAAGTAGGTATTCCCGAATTGAATTTCATATTGTTTTGCTTCACTATCCTTAGGTAGAATATGCCATAAATCACGTTTTGAAAATTAAGTTTAAATGCAACTAATATTTACCCTCCCCCCCTCTAACGATTAACTGTAGCACATTTAATTACATATTGGAGTGACTGACAGGGACGTTTTTCATTACCAAATAAATTCACAAACATAATAATTCATCATTGTAAATTAAACGTGCATTCTTATGAAATGAGACAGTTAAATACATAGTATTTTATCACTTAGACACTGTTGAAATTGTAGCTATTCATTAAAATATACTGTGGCTTACTCAAAGACATAATGTTTATAAGATATTTTATATATCAGTGAACTGTAGAACTGCCCCATAAAACCTTGTCATGAACCAATTCATAGGTAGTTAGCTAGGATTTTACAACATACTACATAATATTTTCAATCAGAATAATTAGAGAATTCAATTACATACGTCTAACAATAAATTTTTAACTGAAAGTCAGGATGCATCAGAAAATATGGAGGGCTTACTTTATGATTGACGGAAAACAAAGTTACTCAGGACCAAACTTGCAACATTTACAAAGACAAATGCAATAACTTATTATTTCGTGATATGATTTTGTCACCAGAATACTTACAGAAAGGGCTAGGAATTTACGTATTCCTAAGGTCTGCTAACTTTATTTCATACTGACCATCGTTTAACAAACGTAAAAAGCGTTTTAAGAGCATTATGCAAACACTTGAAAATTTACGGCTGAGCAACTCCATTGATAGAATGAAAAAAGTCTTACACATGCGACACTTAAGTATGTGAATAAAGGAATCAGAAAATCGTATTTATACACACACGTTGGCTGAAGGCTAATGTAAGTTATTTTATACGCTGTTATGTATAATTATGTTAATTGGAGCATAATAAACATGAATATGCATTCTACACTGCCTTTGGAGTATACTGATATTTTTAAACCACTGTATTAAAAGAAGAGATTGTTTCCTGGAATTTAAGTTTACAGAGACTACAGTCACTATGTGAAAAAAACTAGTCTTGTATTTTAAAGTTCAACTTGAGTAACAACTTGGGTAACTTTTAGTATTCTGCATGTTAATCTACCTGAAAGGTTTGTTATTGATTAAGATCTGATCTTACTAATTATCCAATAATAAAATGGCAGCAGTAGAACCTGTGCATAGTCTATAATTCGATTGCGTTAAATGGACAACAAAAACCGTGTTTATTATTGAGTAGATAGAGATGAAAGGATAAGTGTGATTCACTTTCAATATATGAAGAAGTAAAGTAGTTATGCAGCTCCATACAATAGTAATGAAGTTTAGGTCATTTACTTTAAATTACCGTAAGGAGGAAATGACAGTAATCCGCTCAGTTTGAACTAGTCGAGAAAATAGCTTCACTGCAGACATAACAAACCTTGATGGACACTGATATTTCAAAGGGCATGGTGGAAAGAAACCTAGGTGACATAATAAAACGGATTCAAATAGTAAAACCAGTTTAGTAACTAGTGAATACTTGCCCACGGTCTTTTTGAAAGATTTTAGCTAGAGTAATAGGACTTCTAACAGTTATATTCAGACTTCAAAATTTTGTCGAAAATATCCAGTTTACGACAATATTTGGTAATGTTTGGTGAATACAGAAAACCACTTGTGAAAGTTGTATTTTGTAATGATCAATAAAACTAATGTCAACTGCGGCTACTACATCTGACTAGTTTCCCGGTATTTGTGAACTTTCTGTTACAGCTCTGAACTGATATACATAAAGTACTTGTCAATGTCGCCTTAAAAGATAGGTCAAGATACTGAATCATGAGAGTTTCAATAAGATTAATAAAATACTCAGAGATAGGATTCAGAATTTGACAAATAAAAATTGTCTTTTCAAAATGAACTATAACACTTAGTGCCATTCTGGAAAAAGTATTACTTTAATTATAACAAACTTATACACTAATTTTAGATAAATAAACGGTGAAGATAACTTAGTTCATTTAACGTTTCTCTTGTTTGGACTTTTTTGACGCGAATTTTCAAATAATCCATGCTCATCATTATGACTCGTTGAAAATTAACAGCACGAAATGTAAACCATGCAGCTACTGTAACGGGAACAATTCACCTAATATAAACACAGGTGATAACAATCGGTAACTTATTTTTTAATGGCTCTGTAAACATCGCTGAGAAATCCGAGTATAAAAGCAAACCAGTTTGTTTATCAGTGTAGATTTTATTTACCTACTTGAAACTTCACTTTGAGGTTATATACGCATACTACTTTTCATCTTTTGAACATATTATGTTGATATTTTAAATAAGCCATATATGGCTAGATTTTTTCTAATTGAAGAAGCTATAGTAATGGGTAAGTGCATCGGTCCCCGTTTTCACAAAATTATTGTAATGAGAAATATCCCACCGAATGCTACACTAATCCCATTTTCTTCATTTCAGTTGAATTAATTTACTTGTTACAATATACTAATGAGATTGAAATTCTGCTACCAACTAATGTTTTCGAAAAATGTGAAATTTATCGTCAGTAAAGCACATATTACGTTTATTCAGTATATGAAGGATGGTTCAAGATAAACGACATCCCTTGAAGGACGTTTATTGAGAAATAAGATAATGAGATAATCAAGTTTATATTGTTGGAAGATAATTTAGTCAGATATACTTTTTGAGCTAAACACTAAGCTTATAAATTTGATTTTAAACTAGAAGTTATCACTGGCATACTTGTTTCATATTATACTTTACGACTATAGTATTTTTACCTTCAAGTGAAATCCGAGATATAATACAGCATTTGGGTTTCACACTACTTCATCATGGTACCTTTTGTGAATGTTGAGGAACACTCACCGTGAAACATTACTTCTCGAAAATAATTCTTAATCATCTAGGTAACTTATCGTGCTTAGAATGTAATATAATATCAATGACTATATAGTTTTGATAACGAGTTTGTAAGGCTAATATAGTATAGTTCATCTTTAGCATTATAATATGTTCTAGTACTTAATCCAGTAAGCCTAAAACCCATAATTATTAGTACTGAATCTAATACTTGAAATGGGTAGTTTATGACTTGGATGATTTTTATTAGGACGTAATATCAGAAGAATAAACAAGCCCTTCATTATTTAAACAATCCACCACTTTAATAGTGGATGTGGTGGAAAAAAGATACTCATATAAATAAATACATTAAAACTAAATATACCTGCTTTAAAACAGGTTTTCACGAACAGCCACTTAAAATCACTATATTATATAAACTCAGTAATTGCTAAAAGCTTCGCACTTTCAGTGTCGTACTGTTAACCTTTGAATCTACTAGATAGAACGAATTCAGGGTAACATAGAAGAACTCGAAATATTTACATCCCACTGTAACTACTAATTTGTCCATGAGTCTGGCATTTACGGAATACTCCAATGTCGGTTAGCGATTTGACTCATGACCTTAACAAGTAACTAAGGTATACCTGATCTTTGGTTGTGACCAATAAGGGAAACAACATGTTAACTGTGAGTCAAATAATATTTTAGGACTAGTGGAAGATGAAAATAATAGGCATACAATGTTTATTTAGTATACAGTCACAATATGCAAAATAATCTGCCAAAATATAGTTCTATGAATTCGATTATCCCTGTTAACTCATTCTACAATATCATTTGATCAACAAATCAATAAACAAAATTATAAGGTTTTAGTAACTACGAAACCGTATATAGATAAGACGATATACATGTACATACACAAGAAATAGGAATATACTAACAAACAAACAGACACCATATCACAGCCATCGGTAGCAAGTATTGTTGCTTGGTGGAAAGGGAACTCGTCATTATTATTATCGTCATCATATTAATATAGTTTTTCAAAGACAAATAAAAATAAAACTTACAGCATCATGCAAAATCATAATAATTAATTTATGTTATGAATCTGGTTTGTTTTACTTATTGTCTCCTCTCTTCCTATTGATGATATTCGGGTAATATTTTTGTCGATTGGATTTATCTAAACGCTAAAAGAATACAGTTTATGATAAACTTGAAATAAATTTCCTGTCGACTGTCGGACTATTTCAGCTAAATTATATATATATATATATATATATATATATATATATATATATAATATATATATAATGTATAGATGACAATGTATTCTGGAATTATTTCCAGAATGCATGTTGGGATCTATAAGAAAGTAGAGACAACATTAAAAATAACGGAACACTTCTCGATCAAATATGATTTACAAATTTATGTGGTCGGATATTTATGACAGAGTTGTCAACAATCAGAAGCAATAATTTATTTGAGATGGTTTGTGGAGGTAGGTATTAAGTTTAGTTGATGGTATTCGTCATAGATTGATGTTGGCGAGGTACCACTACAAACCAGGGGGCATTGGACAGATGTTCCGTCCTAGTTTGGGATTCTTTAGCAGCCTGCTCCATAAAATCTGTCCCAGGTTTGCGAACACCTGACCCTCTGCACCACTAGGGAGGCATCCAATGGTAGAACTCTAGCATTCATCAATTTGTGATACAGGTCGACGATCATCTATTGTTCTGGTGATAACTGTCTCATCTCCACCGGTCACGACTTCTTACTAGAGCTTCAGGAACATCCCGAAGTTAGTCACTAGTGAACTGATTACTACAATTGCCAATATTAATCTGTGGAGCATTTAATCAACTAAATAATTTATTTGCTAAATATGTAGTCAGGTGTGAAATCGTCTTAATGAATAGCATTATCGACAGAACATAAGCCATAACAATCATTTGTCTCATAAACCTGGACCTGTCATTAGTAAGTAATATGTTCCAAACTCAGTCATGTTTTTTAAGTAATTTATACAATTTAAACGTCTATTGGGTTGCAGAATGCTAAGGATCACATCTGTCATGAAAGGCCCATCAAACAACTTTATTGACTGGATATCGTTTGAGTTTTCCGCATCACTCTTGAGTTGAGAATTAAGTAGTTACAAATGACACCGTATAGGACTGTAGCGTACTTAGAGATTGATAAAAAATTAATCCATATTGTGAAAGCAAGTTATATCTAGTGAACAATACACAGCCGAACCCTAAGGCAACTAATATTTTTCTGATATTCGGTATGCTGGAATTACAATAAACTACACGGAAATCGTGATTCCGAAGTATTTATTTTATACAAATAGCACTTACAAAATTGAGCCAAATAGTGTTTTATATTCAAATATATTCTTCGTCTTGGATGCAATTTATTGAACAAACAATCCTAATAATCCTTATCTTATTATTAAATGATTGGAACCAGTAGAGAGGTTACAAAATATTATTAGGTTTCAGTCTACACCGCAGATAAGAACCTGGTGAGGAAAGCAATCCATAACAACATAACTCAGTTTCACTTAAAACTGTATAATTTTTCTCTGTACATTTCATTTACTTTAACTTAAGTGACTAGATGCTAGTGACAATCATCCTATCTTCCTACACATACCGATATAGCCAGTAATTCAACCAATCAAAAATAAGTATATTTCAAATCGATATATGGCAAACGTATCAACGATGTGATTGGTTTATCTGATTCAAATGGCCATTTGAAGTAGTGAAAATTGACATCACTATATTTTGCCAGTCAAGACAGGAGAAAAAGTTTTGACTAATAACGACTATTCTCTTGAAATGTACGGAATATTATTTATTTTCAGAATCCTACTAGATGGATTAAATTCCAACTGTTCGTGTCTGCAAAAAGCAATGATAATTTTTATAAGTCACCATTGTAAAGAATTGAAGAAATAAGTTATACCTCACAGCAATTTAACGTTTTCAAAATGCATGAATTCTAACAAGACAGTTTAGTTAACTGTGGAGTCTAGATTTTTTTAAACATCCATTTACTCCCTCCCCGAATGACAAGTAAACACCCAGGATCTTCATTAGCGTTTACTTCATGTCATTTTGGTAAGTAGTTTAAAACTAGTTGGTAATGTTCGACCTTTATATTATTGTAAATGTCAATGCCAGTTATTTAAAAAAACCTAAAGCTTTCGATAAAATTCCAATAGGAATTTAGGAATCAGTGTGCATAGGTGGTTTTATATCAATTTGAAATTTGCCCGATACTTGCTCTCTGTGATGAAATGAGATGTTATTGATATTGTCTCATTTGGAGGACAGTTTCTATCAAGATAGCAGTAAGGCGGCAATTATGGCACTTAATTTGTTTGTTCAAAGGTGTGTAGTAATACACACATGTAACGTTATATCGTCACTGTTATTAATATGCTGCATAATTGTTCTATTTAGGTCATTAAGGTACAAAAGGATTGCTGTGGGTATCAAGCTTCAGAACTACATTCCTTTGAAAACGAAGTTAAATATTATTTAATAGTTTATACAAATGAGATTTTGAAGTATTAGAAATTCATTTATTTCGCAATCCCAAGTTTTTATTAATATCATACTTCTCTCTTCTTTATTCTCTTTGTTTCTCTATAGTTGTTCAATTATGTTTAAGTTTTTTTATTAATAATACTGACGAAACAGTACTCGTAGTTAGATTATGCTAAATGATTTAAGAGAGAAATAAGCAAAAATAAGCAGTACCCTGTTTGTTACAACTACCTAAGACAAGTAAATAACTCTACTTTCGTTTAGGCCTAGCCTTTACACTTTCATTTAATGAGCTGACTGTTACTGCCTAACTCTTAAACTAGCATTTCGGAAAACTAGTCGATTATTGTAAACTAATGTATCTTAGAATTACATGCTTCTTAATATAATACACTACATGTTTCTCTAAGTGACCTTATTACTGGTTAAATATAAATTCTGTTTTCCACTTTGTACGTTACCTGGGAGCGTTAGTGAATTGTCGTAAATGTGTTTTATTTTACGATAAACTGCTTACAACTCAAAAGTACACATTAAACAGAAAATCCTTAGTTTTGTTTTTTTTTTAACTGGAATATGAGCTTATTTAAGTTGGATTGTGACTGGCAAGTGGAATCCAGGACCCGCGTATCGTTCTATTTGGGACTCGGTGTCTGGGTGTACCTGCATCCTAATGTTGATGTTCAACAGTGGGATTCGGAATATGAGTTGTTTCTTGATGCGAGTACATCGGCAAATAAAGGGAATAAAAATAATTACGTCAGCCAGAGTAAATACATGGAAGTCAACAGTTATTGATAATCCAATTCCTACTGTAAGATTCTTATAGGCATCAAAGAAAAAAGTGGACAGGAACATATATTGTGAGAACTTTACTTAAATAACTGCACTGGACATGACGTTGAAGTATCAAGTTACAATTCGATTGCCTTGATCATTCTGTAGCAAACTTACCACTTAATAGTTACTACC
Source organism: Schistosoma mekongi (assembly GCA_034768735.1). NCBI lineage: Eukaryota > Metazoa > Platyhelminthes > Trematoda > Strigeidida > Schistosomatidae > Schistosoma > Schistosoma mekongi. The sequence continues at coordinate 33,549,075 of CM068305.1, read as the reverse complement.
AGTGAATACACATAAACGCAGTAAAGTGTACTCATTTTTGACCCTATATTTTTATATGATGATTTATTTTTTCCAAGTGCTTCTTTACTTTAAATAGTAAAATCAAGCAGAATTCAAAGCGAATCCTGCAGACAAAAATATTTTCGCACTAATCTCTGTATATTCTAGCCTAAAATTGACCGATAACTAGTCAAAACTGTATCACCTAGTGATCTGACTAATTAATAATTATATTTGAATGATGATAGATAAAAATATAAAGTTATTTTTGTCAGAGTAACTCGTATTATTCAAAACCACGGAATACATGTTGCATAATAAACTTCTGTCAATGAAACTTACTTGATTCGATTAGTGGTGTCTTAATCAGTGGTACCTAATTAAACTAAAAATAGATGACAACGAATTCAAGGGTAATTTTCATTACTAAGCGACGCTAACTAGAAAATCTTTTAAAATTAGTATTCAATTTTCTAGTGTTAATTAAGTCTGAGTAACTTGCAAGATCATATTATTTTATGATTTTTCACATCAATCAAAATCTCCATAAAATCAACTGACTTTGGAACAATTCCTCGGTTTGACGTAAATTATTTTCGCCATTTAGTTACATACAAACGATTATATGATGGTCACAGATATGTAGTATTTTTACACTTTTATATTTAATGCAGCATTCCTTTAAGGATTTGAAATATTAGTCAGATAAACTTCATTCATACAGAATCAACATTTGTGTTAATTCACCGTGATTTTTTTCTCCTGTTAACTTTTCTTATGACAAGAAATCTTCACGTTTCATTTAGGCAAGCGTACATACATATTTATCATTCTATCTGCCTTTTCGTATGCTCCTTCACTATCATCAACTACATACCCCGAACTTAAGAAATCCCGAGTAGCACTTTATCATTTCAAGAATATGGGTTGTATCATGTTAAAATATTTAACATTTATATTATGATAAAACCGAAATTGCCAAATAATTTATTTTTCGATAAGAAAAGAACTATCTCATTTATTTGGATTCTTATTGACTTGAGTCTCAATTTGGAACTCTGGCTTTCATCAATACTTCAGCAATTGTTATTACGATGCTGTTTGAAAATTTTCAGTTAATTTTAGAGACAAAAGCCGTAGATCACTACATTTAAGGCGGAATTTCTTCTATTAATATTTTTAATAATTGGTGTAACAAACAAAATCCTAGTCTGTTTTTAGTGCTGGGTTTGACGTCAGAGATTGGATTATAATAGAAATTTCTCAAACCAACATATGAAACGTTATGTATAGTGTTTCGAAAGCTTATTAACGTATATTTGCCCGACCTAAAGGAAAATTGTAAATGACACAGATAAAATATTTGATATTATATATTTAACTATCACAATATTCATTACTGGTTGATGTTAATGAAAGTACAAATAGAAATATGTTAATTAATTTTTAAAAATTACCACCAAACTATGTTTAGTGTTACGTGACGAGTATGAAACTATACGCCTGTTATTTATTTAACCGATGTCGTTTGTACGGTTCATACTTAGAATGGCTAGTTTGATGGCCCTTAAAACTCATGGGGAACGAACATATATTTAGCCATCCGAAGATCCATTGGTAACCACCGCGTAGCTGTTTACATCTAGTTTAAAACAATATACACCCTCGAACACAGACTTTTCTAACGTCGTGGTTAGTACATCACTATTGTGTGGAAAACTCATAATTGTTGCATACAGTTTTAGTTACTAATAGTAATAGTCACTCATAATATGGATAATTATCGATAGGCATCACTTTTCATAAGAAATTCTAGCATTCAAGTTAGCCAGTAGTTAGCATATAATTACTAGTTAAACAAATGGTTCGAAATGAATAATAGTTTATTAAAAATTTTCCTTTTAATGTTGACTATAGCAGACTAAATTGAATCAATATGCATTTACTGTGTCATACTACACCTACTCGAAAGATATGTCAGGTCACAAGTAGATTAAGACAAAATACAGCTATAATTATGGTCTTCAGTTAGAACTAAGAGTTTTGAATTGAATCACTTTTTACTACGTTTATCACAATACCTTGATTTCTGTCACTATTTCCCGACCGTAGCTGCTACCCTGACGTGGTGGTCGGGCTTACCTATCGTGATGACCCAACCGAGCTATATTGGCTGGAACGCTTGTTCCTCTAGGTCCTACCATGCCAATCAGGTCTGTTGGAAAGCGATAAGACTAAAGGCAGCAACCTAAGATCCGAGGGCGAAGTCGTACTGCTGGCTGCAGCGGGCTGTGACAGCAGTAAGGTGTTTCCTTCGGATAACCAGCATCTGCAGCGATGCTGCCTTCTCACAAAGGAAGGACGGGGTTAGAAAAGGTCGTCCCTAAAAATGTCACACCTCACCTTACTCCACAGATTTCCGTCTTCGGCAGTAAGGCTTTCCAAAGAACGGAGCTAACACTTCGAAAATATCCCATAACAAGGTCGTGCGTGATCGGCCTCAAGCAGTTACCCCTTGGGCTCTGCGATCGCGCTTTCAGGTCATTATGACCAATACCAATCCAGTTTCCTTTTCAGGTACCTCAGGAAGTAATATCCTTCCATGGTGTGGGCAGCCAGGAAATGAAAACCGCCCTCATACCTCTAACAGCACAAGAGATCATTTTGCTCGAGGTCAAATCCCACTCTCAACTCTCAATAACTCTCTCATTCCCACGATTAACCCGACTAGCCTAACTTTATCACCTCACGCCTCTAATGCTATTGGTTTGAGTTCACAAATCGTTATTCCTGGTGTCCTGAAACCTCGCACTAAACTACATATCGGAGCTTTTAACGTTCGAACCTTATGCCAAATAGGACAACAAGCCTCTCTAGCTATGACCCTAGACTCTCGTTCCATCGATGTTTGCTGAGTCTCTGAAACGCGTATACAGGATCCAAGTACAATCATTCGCCTGACCTCACCTTGTGAAAATAAAAAACCGGTCCGGTTCACCCTTCGTGTTTCCGGAGACCCTACTGCTACCACTTGAGGCCTTGCTGGTGTAGGTATAGCACTAAGTTCAAAAGCTGAACAGGCTCTCCTTGACTGGATTTCCATAGACAGTCGCTTATGCGCTGTCCGTCTTAACGGGACGGTAAGAACTCGGAAAGATAGGGGCACACACCGTTGCCTCTTTGTTGTCTCTGCCTACGCTCCCACTGATTGCAGCTCAGACGAAGTAAAAGATGAATTTTACAGGAAGCCTTCAGACCTCATTCGAAAAGCTAAGCGTACTGATGTAGCGATTATGGCTGGTGACATTTATGCCCAAGTAGGTAGATTAGACGAAACCGAAAGGCACCTAGGTGGATCCTATGGTGTCGAAGCCCAACGAACAGATAATGGCGACCGTTTATTACTACCGTGCTCAGATAACCGTTTATTTCTCGCAAGCACTAACTTTAAATATAAGGAAAGACATCAGTTGACATGGCGGCCCCCACAGTCAACTCAACGTTGGACTCAAATAGACCATATTGCTATCAGCCACCGTTAGAGAGGCTCGATAGAAGACTGCCGCTCGTTTTGGAGCACATTTTTAGACTCAGACCGCGCTTTAGTACGAGCGCGTATCAGTCTGCGTCTCACTGGACGTAAAAGACCCACGGCAAAGATCCCCATACGAGTTCAACTTAATGTTGAAAAAGTCAAGAATATATTTCAGGAACAACTTAAAAACCAACTAGTCAACTGTATAAACGATACCCACCCCGAGTCAGCTTGGAATGATATCCAAAAAGCTGTCGAAACAGCAGTAATATCTACTAGTAAACTAAACCAAGTAGTTAGGGAAACTCAGTGAATTTCAGCTGCGTCTACTGAACTGATAGATGCTCGGCAACACATCCCGTCTAGTTCTGAATACGATGAGGAGCGAAGGCAACTTAAACACAAACTGGTTAAAAGCTTACGAAATGATCGTGAACAGTGGTGGGTGGCGAAATCTAAAGAGATGGAAAAGGCAGCGGTAATAGGTAACAGTAGGCAACTGCTCAGACTTATCAAGGAAACGGGTATCAGAAATCCAACTGTAAGTGAAACTATCTCAGAAAAAGATGGGAGCATTATTCACTGTCAATCCAGAAGGTTGGACCGATGGGCAGAACACTTTAGGGAACAGTTCAATTGACCCTCGGCGTCATCCCAGTTGCCCACCGTTCCCAAGCAATCTGAATGGCAAATTAATATTGGTTCCCCAAGTCTTAGTGAGGTTGAGAAGGCTATAAGGAACTTAAAGCGAGGGAGAGCAGCAGGACCCGATGGGTTGACCTCTGAGATATTTAAGGTTGGTGGTCCAGTTTTAGCAGCGAGATTAACCGGGATCCTGTCTAGAATCTGGGAATTGGGAGTAATCCCATCTGAATGGTCTCAAACACTGATCGTTCCAATCTATAAGAAAGGACAGAAGTCCTCTTGTGACAATTACCGTGGAATCAGCTTAACGAATATGGTGTTTAAAATATTGGCTTCAATCATACTTCGACGCCTAACTACAGCTCATGAAGAGCAAACTAGAGAGAACCAAGGTGGTTTCAGACCTGGATGTGGCTGTATAGACCAAATATTCACACTTCGGCAGGTTCTGGAACATAGACACACTTTTAGACGCCCAACAATAGTTGTATTCCTTGACCTTAAGATGGCGTTTGGCTCTATCGACCGTAAGGTTATGTGGCAATGTCTGTCATTGAAAGGCGTACCACGGAAGTACATTAACCTTATACAAGCTCTCTACTTGAACACCACATGTCGAGTCAGAGCTTATGGCGGATTGTCATCAGAACTGATTACCTCAAGTGGTGTTCGTCAAGGTTGTCCGCTTTCCCTATTTTCATTTAATTCTATCATTGATGTACTTTTGCAGTTGACATTTTCATCGTCTGACTTCAGCGGGGTTGACCTCCTTCCAGGAGATAAACTTGCTGACTTAGAGTATGCAGATGATGTAGTTCTCTTAGGCGAAGATGCTGATAAAATGCAGAATCTTTTGACTACCTTAAACATGAATGTAAAGATGTTTGGGATGCGATTCTCTCCACCCAAATGCAAAATGCTACCTCAGGATTGGCTTGATTCGACACCGAAGTTAGTGATAGGGAATGAGGATGTTGAATGTGTTGATCGCTTCACTTATCTTGGCAGCCTCATCAGCCCTGACGGTCTGGTGTCTTCTGAAGTCTCTGCGCGTATACATAAGGCCCGATTAGCTTTTGGGAATTTGCGTCATCTGTGGCGTAGGCGAGACATCCGACTACTGACCAAAGAACGCGTTTACTGAGCAGTGGTTCGATCCGTCTTACTTTATGGATATGAAACATGGCCATTAAGGATAGAGGATATTCGTAGGCTCCTGGTATTCGATCATAGATGTCTTCGAAACATTGCTCGTGTTTGCTGGGACCACCGAGTAAGCAATACGTAGGTTAAGAATAGAGTACTAGGTAGATACGGTTAGTCTATTGATGAAGTAGTAAATCTCCATCAGCTAAGGTGGTTAGGACATGTGTTACGTATGCCTGACCACCGCCTATCTCGATGAGCAATGCTGTCTGGTGTGGGGGTGATAGGCTTGAAGAAAGCTAGGGGCGGCCAATCTAAAACAGGCACCAGTCCATTAAGTCATTGACAGTTGGGCTGAGCCATGTTAATAGGTGCAGACTACCTGGTTGGGGTCCACGTGACGCTCGTAACAAATGGTTAGAGATCTTGGACGATATGGCTCAAAATCGTTGACAATGGCGCAGGTGCATCCACTCCTTGTCTTCCTCCAAATTCTAAGTTTCTGAACTTATCATAATTTTCTCCTTATCCAATCATATTTTCTAAAGTCTTATCTCCGATCTCTATTCCCTTCCATTAATACTAACTCTGTCACTACCTCCACTACTCTGGGATTTGATCCGATAATTTAATCTCTATCTGCTAATTGAGGCATGGCAACTTGAACTGATGTACGCATGTACCAAGTTCTACGTTGTAACTGTCTGTCTGTCTGTCTATCACTATTTAATCTTAGAAATGTTATTTATTAAAGCAGTCAAACATATAACTAATAAACTACTAGGTTAAAATATTTAAATATCCTTGTTTCAAAAAAATATGGGATGCCGATAAACTATAAAACTCTCCTACTTTGCTGATTCTTTCCAGTAACTTTACCATTAGGCCAAACAGTCACGAACTTTGGGAGAGAAACTTAATTTATGTGATCTATTTATCAGAAAGTCGTTTAGAATTGTAATACTTTTCATAGTTTTTGTAAAGATATCTATTGAAAAGTGATATTATCACTGTTATCTGACGTAGCGACGGAAGCGACAGTAGTGGGTACTGTACACTAAATTGGTTTAGAATAAGTTAAGATGTAATGAAGCATCAGGAATTTCAGTTTTGTCTTTTGTGTTCAGACATTCTTGGTATATCTTTCTTTTTTAATCAATTTGTTTATTTATTTGTTTTGGTCTCGCTTCCTGGATTTTGGTCTTTGTTTCAATCTGTTGTACTTTAAACGATGATAGTTTACATTTCAGTTATTTTCTTGATGTGATCATTATTATTACTGACTTTGTTACACTAGTTTTATGTCATTGATTTTCTTTCGGTTTCCCGTGTATTTTACATTAACAATTTTTCAAAAATGATGTGAGAATTTTCAAAATTTTTCTCAAACTATGGACAGTAATACGCGTATTATCAGTTTTTCTTCAGTAAACTCTTTCTGTTCACGAAAACTGTAGAAAACTGAAAATATTAGCACCTAGTAACTTGTCAGTTAAAATGATAAGTAGTCGATATACACTATGAGATAAAGTGGCGTTGAAATCACCAACGAGTTGGTTTTAATTTAGGAAAGTCGCTCTAAATAGATTGTAGATATTATGTTCATACTAAGTGATGATTAATCTGTATTCAACAAACCGTGTAATGTTGATGATTATATGCAGCTAATGACTGGTCTTATTCATTTAACTACTTATAGGATACTTATAAAATAGACAATTTCGTACAGTTTCGGACCTTATCTAGTTAGAGTAAGATATTTTCTAGAATTTTTAGTACAGTAATTAGTCGATAAAGTTTTAGTTCTAATAATTTTGCTAAAACAGTCTTAACTACCTAAAAGGTCTAAAATAAATGATTAGATTGTATGTATTTAAAAATCCAAGTGCTTTTCGAGTACACTTTAATAGTTATATCTTGACCAGCTTACGAATACATCAAATGACTCAAAACACAGATCAACAATAACATGTGTTGAGATCGAAATAACTCTAAAAGCAATGTACAACACAACTACCATTTTTTAAAAAACATCAGAATCATCATCTGAATGAATGTCAACCTTTTGTAATTATTTCTACTATCCCTGAGAAGATCATTTGTATTTATATCAGTTTGTGCCTTAGTAGTGTCCCTGTTTTATAAAAATATAGACCTATTATTTTATGAATTAGCAATTAAAATTGGAACAGAAATCATATTGACTCTGGAAGTGTATTTGATCTACACGGCGGTCATATGCTCTAAGGTCGTCAGCATACAATAAACGCACTATGACCAATTGACACAGGACACCAGATTAATATCAATAAATCATTGAAAGTATTCAATAGACAAAAAACTTCAAATCTTCTAAAATATGCTGAAGCGATTGCCATTTAACGAATGAAACCAAACTTATGTGTCCAAAACGAAACTGTTGTAAGCCTTTCTTTACCCTGGTAACCTGACTTATGTGTCGTCATTTTCATTGCCTAGTTCATTTATTACTTCTTTCTTGGATTACATTTTTCGCTACATCACCACTTTTTTTAGATGGTTGATTTCAACTTTTGTGTTTCATTAGGTCATTTTAAGCTTAACAACTGGGTTTAATTCACATTATTATCAAATATTTCCAATTACCTCTTATTACGTGATCATTTGCAGTCTGATCTCTATTTTACCTTCTGATAAGTTCTTTTGCACTGAATATATATTTACAGCATTTTCTCCAACATTTTAGTTATGCTCACATGTCTAACATGTTTGATTTCAACCAAGTTCAAACACTTTTACGAGTACGTTAAACTTTGTTTCAAATGTTAATTTTGCAAAATATTATCCTACGTTGTATGCAGCTGATGAGAAACCAACTGAATAAAATGAATTCATCTTATTCTGCACAAATATTTGTTCTTGCTCTTTTGAAATTAATAAAGGGAATAAAGTGTATGAAATTACCAAAATATGCATATAATCCAATGTAGGACTCATCGGCTGAATTAACAGTGGTCCCTAACTAAAACTAACGTATAATAATAATAATTTGTCACTAGTGCTAATAAGTCAAATTTAACGAAAATGTATTTCGAAATATTGTTTGAAAATAAATCAGTTCATGAGTAATCACTGCTTTTTATACCAATAAGTTAGTGATAATCTTAACAATTTGAAAGATTCGGTAAACAGTAGGAGCTTATGAATCACTTAATTGAGACACCGACAACTCTGGAGTATGAAGCATTTACAGGATATGATCACTCAGCAAAACGTAATTTTCTACTTAACATACCATAGATATCGCAGCAATATAAGCAAAAATAGGTAGCCATAAGTAAGCCACACTGCAAAACTAAGGTTTTCTTTACGGCTGTTCAAATCATAGAAATAACAAAAACAATTATATTTGAAGATAAATATGCTTTTTTACGTATAAAAATGGTTTAAATCGAAGTATACTCTTGAGACTTGGTCTATTGAAAATAATAATTGTTGTTGTTAAGTTTTCTTATTCACCAAGCCACAAACAAATAAACAAGCGAAGACAAACTGAGGTACAGAGGTAAAATAATTACCTGTCACTGGCTAACAGATAAGCATTGTTGATAGAACAGAAGAACCACAGTAGACACAATCTTATCTTTAATGGATCATTATTTTCTTTGCCCATTGCTTACTGTCGTTGCCTTTTTTTTCTGCCATTTACTTGGTATTATTCTTTTTTCACTATATGTCCTATAGGAAGAAACTTATAAGTTCTTACTGATGATGCTAAATTACTAATTTCTTGAAATCCTGACGAGTCAACTGTCTGGTGGTAACATAAAATTAATTTTAAGCAAGTGGTGTTGAATCGAAGATTAATATATTTAAATACTTTCTTAAAACACAATAATCATTTCGTAACTTCACGAAATGCAAAATTATGAGAAATTCACATTATCGGTTAAGCATTGTAGCGAGTTATGTGACAAGGAAATGTTAGCTGCATCAATTCAATTTACTCTGACCTTTCACGTGATTCCCAAAACGTTATCAATTTTAACTTCACCTAATATTTTTCACATCCCAACTCTATCTTTACGTAATCTATTTCAATAATTTGATCATCTAGTTTTCTTTGCATTATTTCACAAATCACTCTAAAATCATCAGCAAGAATCACTTTCGGTTTGTCAGTCTTGATGTTACGTAACTCTAATTTCATTCTTGAGTAAATCGCTACAATACTTAATCAGAGATGTGATTTTCTCATAATTTTACATTCCTTGATGTTACTGCATGATTATCACATATTGTAGGAAACACCCAGTTATATTATTAGCTTATTCACTGCCGCTAACTTGGAAATTATTTCATATTTACGTGTACATTATAAATATTAGTGTGGGGACTTGATCAAGTACTAAGTTAAGTGAATTGTTTTTCCCATCATACATCTGCCAACAGGTATTACTGGATAAAAATTTCTAAGATAACTGATTCAACATCAAGACTGTTTGACTTTGAAACTTTATTTCCTTTAAAATAAATGATCACAGTTTTATAGAGTTCAAGTAGCTACAAGCTTTCAATGCATCCTGTATTCCAGTGTGTTATGGATTTAAACTTATTAATAATGTGTGAACTTCAACTTGTCGGTAATATACACAAACTACTTTTTACTTGATCTTCTGGTAAAGTGTGGTTAGATTAGTTCAAGTTACATAAGTTAGCTTCTGAATCATTAACACGTGGTACTTATTCCTCTATAAAAATATGACTGTCACTAAAAATTAAAACAATTTATGAATGTGAATAAGTAACAAACTTTCTAGGGTTAAAAACACACCAAATATTCACTTTACTAATTTATTTATATCAATGAGTTTCAATTCAAAGTGATTTTTGTTTCGACTACATAGGAATAAAAATTATTACTTATTACTTTTAGACTCTTACTTAATCTAATCAGAAAAGTTAAGTATTACCTTTAGTCTTCGTATGGTATTTGTTCATATCGCATATTATCAAGCTAGCTCACTTGTAGTTATGTAGATGAATTTCTTCACTATTTTCTGTGTAATTATAACTTACAGCAATAGTATATATGAAAACAAAGTTGTGAAAGATTAAAGAAACCATCAGCTGAACGTAAACACCAATAGGACCATGTACAAATATTCTGTAAAATTAACTGATTCTCAATTATGCAAATTACCTCTGACCAAATATTACCAAAATAATTTTCTAAATTACTCTCTGAGTGATCCAGTCGGCAAACTTCTATTTTTAACTATTATCATCAGAAATGTTTAGTCGTTGTTCAAAAATATTTGTGTATTTGTGTCTTTATTATGTAGCAGAATGACGTTATGTCCTAAAAACGAGAATTTCAACAACAAATAATGGATAGAGAAATATGTAGGCTTTAAATAGTTAACCTTTTGTTTTTTCGAAATTATCGGTCAGTCCTACTACTAAGCAGAAAACTAAAAAAATTTGTTTATTTTTATATCATATAAAATTAAGAGGTTATATTTTAGTTAATATATCTGGATTCCGAGCAACCGAGATGAGCTGATACTACATACTAAAAGAGTTGTGTACATATTTTCTGCTTGGAAAATCAGTTGCTTACAGAATCAAACTACATGGATAATTTTATGGAATCATTAGATAACAGTAATACTTGGTTTCAGTTCTCGAATGGTAGGCGGACAACTATTTAAAATGTCCTGTTACTCACTAGTTATCGCAAGAAGGTATAATCTGATGCAAAAATAACCAGTCATACTGAGTGACCACTAGTGAATAACAGTAAACTCAGTTTTCATGCAGTTGAATACAGAGAAAACTTCACAAGGAAGTTGATTTTTTTTATTTGAAAAGATTCGTTTCTTCACTGATCAGTATATTCCTTTAATTTATTTTGGATATTCGTATTGCTGAAGCATATTAAGCAGATTATGTGAATATATGCATATGAATTCATTTTGAAGCAGGTAATCATATGTATTCAGTAATTTTCATGGCAGAAATATTTCTGCAATCTGTCTTGTAAAAAAGTGGATCACATTTCCACTGCGAACATATTCCATTTATTAGCGATTCGTATCTTTCTGATGAATTAGAATAATTCCAGAGTTTAGTGGAAATTCTTATTAACTAACTGATCAAACCGTTTGAGCACATATCTTTTAATCATTTCGTTTCCGATGATTGTTAGTTTGGATGGGATGCGGATATACACCTGGAACTTTTCTCAAAAAAAATATTCGAAGCTATAGAATAGAAGGTGAACAACATGATGTAGAAACAAGAAATCAGTGTCGTTTGATAATATATTTATTTGCCTAATAATACGACGGGCAGAAAATAGATAAATTTCATTGTCCTAATTCAAATTCATTTTATTAGACTATAAATTTGTATCAGTGGATGTGGCATTTAAATACTTTTTCTAAAGTTTGTATTGACTGATACATGTTAGATATCGGGAATTAATGAAACTTTAAGCCACAGAGAGACAAAAGTCAACCAAGTCTTTCATGGTGATATGGAACTCGTTAGGCTAACATGAAAAAAGTAGCTGACAGTGACTTCAGTCTGTTATGATATTTTAGTTTAATATTTGGATATCATCTGTATTAGCGATTTATATCATCTTTAGTTCAAGTAGATTTCTAATGCGATAAAAAAACTGGCTTTGTAGATCTGACATTGCTTGTCTCTTGTATATGAATATCTATGGACAAAAATCGATGATTAAAGTCTAGAATGATACTTCTACCGATTCATTCACATAAACTTGTCGGCAGACTAATGCATTTAATATACGGAAACTATTCTATCTGCAACGTTTAATGATGCACATTACCTTTGAATCTAAGTTATCGATCTCTACATGAATAACGGTTTTTGAGTATCGTTCGGTTGAAGTATCACGGGCTTCATTTGTTTCGAGAGACAAATTAAACGACCAGCTCCAAGAGATTTAAAACTCTGCGTATATCTGTATTATCATCAACATTATGATTATTTGTTCCGATGAAAATGATCATACTATTTGAGACACAAATATATGCAAAATGTAAAAGTAAACTTTATCGAAACAATTGTGTAAAAAAACTGAATGCGATTATTATTCGTATGATTTTTCTCAGAATGTACAGTTAATTCCATCTTGTGGTATTTATAGATTCCGTTTTTTTGTTTCTCGTCATTTTCAATTCTCGTATGGATTATAAGGTGAATGCAAAATATTGCTAACTAACCATCAGTACGTAATCCAAAAAGGGAGGTAGAAATAAAAAAAACAATTTTGATAAATGAAATGTCATCTTAACCTTGTAACAGAATGGCCTTAATATATCTTAGAAACAGCATAGATTTAGGTCATCGGTGACATAAATTATTGTAAAGTAAAAACACAACCATAAAGTGGTATTAACATAGCACTTAACAACTATACAAAAATCAGCTTATTAGTTACGAGATGAAGGCAGACTTATTTTAAGCCTGCTACTTATAAATGTAATATAATCATATTATGTAACTTGTTGAATAAAATATAAATTCATCAAACCATTTTAATTAATTAAACTAGCTTAACCATTAGTCAGTCATTTCCTAGTTGTACCTTTTCTGGTTAGTCAAAACTTTGGATGCTTGGAAAAGGTCTATTGTCATTGTCACAATTTTGAATGATTCATAACAAACGAAAAGGAGTTATCATATTTTAATTTGTAAACGTATATAAATCCCCACTGTTACATCAGGCACTACAGTAGACTAGTAATTGATGATATTTGTCCATCCTGAGCATATTTCACTGATATAACGTTAAATCATGTGTATGATTAGAGTTTGTCTGTTATCTGCAAGTGCAATCCATAACCTGCGACTTTTCCTGTTTGACATTTGTCAGCTTTATATAAATACTGGTGTAAAATGAGTAGTGTATCGGGATGGAAACTACATTTATATAAACAAATTTTAGTTGAGGTAGCTTTGTAGTGAATAGTACATAAATTGCTGTCTGTATTTGTCATATATATATACAAATGTAACTACCCGAAATTAGTAGCTTAGAGGTGAACACGTTAATGTTTAAAACAAACTAACTGAGTTTGACCCATTATGTCAACATCAGAGCAGATGCAAGCTCATATATCTAAAGAATCTCAAATAAGACGAGAGGTATGTCTTGGATTTCATTCCCAAGCCACAATCTGACTTTGTTCACATGACACATTCAGTTTTTAATATTAGAAGATACACTATTTAAGCCAAATAAAAGATGCTAACACCCATAGAGCTGGTAAACAGAATATGTCATTCAATCGCTTAAGAGCATATTCTTTACCTTAGGGGCTGGAAATGATTACTGTTAGACTTTGGGTTCATTTTTCACAGTGCATTTAAGTGACAGTATAGTTTCGGATATAAGTTTGACTAACCTCACTTTGTACTGAGTTCCAACTAGTCGATCAACTAAGAAGTATTGTTCATCTTTATTATTTCGCCAATAAAATAAAAGATAATTTGAATTTAATCATCGAATTTCGTTGGCTGGTATATTAGTTAAGCCCCAGATATTATAATTACATATGTTTTTAAAGTATCATTGCGAACCGGTGGGGTTCAACGTAAGTGTATCAATTAGGTTTATTTCGTAAAAGAAAGTGAGATCTATTATTTTTGTTATAACAGCTATTTTTGCACATTGCATTTGTTTAGGGATTTTGAACATCAATAATAATATGCCATTTACATGAATATCAGTAGTGATGCAAATAAAATGTTATTCAATGTTGTATAATATATTAAGGCCTCGGTATAAACGATATCAATTATATATCACGAGAAGCTTGACTACCAAGAATTTATTATTCTTTCAATTGAAATTAGGAATTTTTAATGTCATTTATTCATCTGTTCAATAAAACTCATAAAACGGTTTATGAAGTTCACGAATTGCATAATTATTGTTACGAACGTAAACATTTTGGAGTTTAGCAAAGTTTTGAAGCTATGTTGCACAACATCATTTAATAACCATTTCCCCACATCGTCGAGATAACTAGCTTATCATTTCAGTTTATGAATAGAGAATTTCCCGATACTCTTCATGTCCCAAAGACTTAGAGTCTGTACGTAATCAGATTTTTCACTATCTATAAAATGTGTAAAAAAGGCTTCAATATTTTATAAATCTGTAGCAGCACTATAGTATCGGATACTTTTAACTGACTAAATACTGGATGAAAAATACTGTATCAAAAAACTATTGCACACTAATCGAGAATAACCTGTTGAATAATATATGATCTCATTAATGAAAAAGACGCCCTACAATTATATATCTCTTGATTTGCTTAGTTTAGCCTTGATTACTATTATACACGCCGCACTGTAAACGCTACTAAAGTTTAGTGCTAATAATTATGTCCTCAAGAGTGCTTACTTTCACAAGTAAAAACAGCCAATCAACCAACGCTAAATAATCCACTTGTTATTTTCTCCTCCGCTTAATCGTTATTCGAATTTCTTATCAAAGAAACTCGAGTAAAAAGTGAAATTGTGCTCAAAGTCTTACATCATTATTTGCCGTGTTTTTGATTGCTAAATAGGTTACACATTGCCTCATATACAAATAAACGGGGAGATTTTTATACCATGTTCTACAGTTTTTGTCATCATTACTATTTCGTAGGTGATTTATTTTAGTCAATCATAATGAAATGTATTTTGCCTTGTATATTAGTTAGTGAACTATGATAAGTGTTCCTACTAATATTACTGAGTATTACGAAACAATAATCACTGGAAACAATCAACAACACAAACCACTGATAGTCTTCCAAATGCGTCGGATATTTCCATATAATTATTCGTATGCTGTTTAGTTGAAGTCATCTGTGTATTAATTATAACAGTCAGATAAATTCCAGTTACCTGAATGTATAATAAATAGACATAAGCTCACCATGCTCGAACATTTAGCCTACTATCCTTTCAAAATTGTCAGTAGGTTATTTCTTAACTATACATCATCCAAGATGGCATATACGAATACACCGACAGCTAGTCATTATACTTTCGTGTAAAGATATGCGTAATTTAGTTCGGCATCTCATAATAAATATTTGTTTATCCTATAAATGAATATTTATAGCATAAGGGAAACGAAGGGTCTCACTGCACACTTTATTGTGTAAAACACAGATATCGTAGTTATCTCACGTTTCAAGATTAGATAACTAAATGTTCATATAATGACGTTTCACAAAATCAGAAAGCATTTTCAAAGGAGACTAAGAAAACATAAACCAAGATGACAAATTAGGTCTAAGAGAAAGCTGGGACAAGATTGCATCATTTATAAGACGAAATCGGATTGCTAGCTTGTTCAGTGAGTCAGTTGTCAACCAGACATGCTTTATATAATCTCATTTGTATCCAATAATCTCTTAATATGAAATTTTGACATTTGAATTATTAAGCAAATTCATGCATCACTACAATTATCATCGATACGCTAAAGGGAAACTTACTCTAGTGAAAATAAATCAAAAGCTAATTATAGGTTTCCAGTGGCTCTATTTCTGCTTGAAATGAATGATTAGATAACAGTCTAACTCCTGTAAAAGTTTATTCCTCTCCTAAGTAGAAAAAAATAGAACCTATAACTTAAATTATGCTTCTTCTTGTTGTCAGCTTATATACTTTTAGTTTCAGTTAATATACTTCCACCTAAAATATTATTATTAAAAATTGATAAAGAAAATGTGAAAGAGGCTAATAGAAGTGATTCAGCAAATAGATATAATCTAAACCCCTGCTTTACATATTCATCTCCAACAGCTAAAATTTGAACAACCATCATTCTCTAATATTCCTTCCTTTTAAACATGTATGTAAATCAAAGGTTTATATATACCTACAATGGTACAGAGTAGAAAATACTTAATGAATTCAGTGTAATGAGTGATTATCAACTTCCAAATAATTAGAAGAAATAAAGTAATTTGAAAGTTAGTGGGCAGTATCTTCACTTGTACAAAAATAAACCGTTTTCTGTCAGTTGGTGCAAAATAGGAGTGTAGTTTAATTTTTTTCATAAACTTTACTATCTTAAACTAGAGAGATAGCTAGTAGGGATGTACCCTTTTATGTAATCAGATGTTCTCACTTTCATTAAATTCTCTATCTATTTACAAACAAAGCTTTGTTTAGAGTGATATGAAATGTAAGAATCTAGTTGGAATTATGTTTATACGCCTCGAAAAATCTCTTTGAAAAAGTGGTATTTTAGGTGATTATATTATCACTAAATATTATTATTAGTACAATTTGCAATAACAGTAGACTGAGCAGTAGTAGTTGTTGCTGTAGTTGTATTAGTAGTATATTTAGTCCTGTGGTTACATTATGAGACTAAATGAAATGTACATTTTCGCCGCGGTTCACTTTTATGTTGGTAATACACACAGTATTAATAAGGCTGAGTATATGAATTCATTTGTATTTACAGACATATGTTTATCTTTAGGCAACATCAGATTGACCTACATAATTTACAGTTTCTGGGGTGTTAATAAAAAACACTTCTTAAGTAGTTCTTATTTCATTTTTCGGAATTTTTCTGTTGAAAATGCCTATAGAACTGGTATGCTGAATAATCTAGTTTATTTAAGTTAATTTTTAGACTGAGATTAACGTGCTGATATCTGATTTGATTTATCGTTATGTTAATCCTTCACTTTTCTTTTCTTTACCATTTCTTTCTGAAATAAACCTTTTCAGTTTATTGTCGATTTCGGGGCCATTGATGAAAACACAATTTAACAGTTTTACTTATTTTTACTTCATTTCCTCAACAACAAAATTACCATGCGTCAGACGTTACTAATATGCCTATCAATAAACACACGTAAACTGCCAATTTTGGGAGGTTGCCATGTATTACTAAAGGAATATTGTTTATTGTATTATTTAATGTAATTATTATATCTAGTAATTATATTCACACAGCATACTGTTGCATATATTTTTGGGAAGATATCACGTAGATGGAGTGTTTGAAATAACAAGAATTCATGGTATGCGTTAGTGGTTGTGGGCTTCCGCTGTAACTGAACAGTAAATAAAGTATAGGATTTACTAGTGCTTACTTGGTTAAGTTGTGCCTCAACTCATACAAAGTGAGTTAGTTATAAATCACGTAGTACGTAAACAAGATATTTCCATTTGCGATGTTTACTGATTAAAGTAGGTTTGTATATACAAACAAGGACCACAGTATGTTAGCCCAATGAGTTAATTTGTCACCTCACAAATAACTTAAAGAGTTGTATTAAATCCAATTTTCCTTCACTGGTGCCCATGCATTACTGAGCGTAATACCTCATTAAGGTCTTTAGTTCACACATGAGTAAGGAGAAATAAATGCTCATAGTCATTTCACCTTTTGTAGCGGAACAAAGCGTTTTGCAGACTGCCTTTATTGAGCATTCTTAGGTATGACAGAATAAATGGTTTCTCAGGAAAACAGGTAGAAATCATCATACAAGTTCTGTTTTGTTTTTTCAAATCCAAGAGCACTGATTATCGTTATCCATAAGTTATTTCAGCAACATTTTTAGTTCTTTAGAAAATAATACTTATCGATCTTCTCATCTACATTATTTATAAGATTGAAGCAGTGATTTGTGCAGAACATTTTGCAACCTTTGATTGCATATGTTTTCTTTTCAGTTTCTATCACCTTGCTTATTCCTATAATCAGTGGATACACTTGTAATCCTGGGACTGGTGAGATTTTAATTCGAAGCTCTTCATTCGGTTCAGTTGGAAAACGTCCAGAATTCGATACAACTTCTGATAGTGAAGGCAGTCTCGAAAATGAAAATCGCTCAGTAAAAGGAGGTATATTTACTTCGCCACAATGGCCCAAGTCTTATGAATCTGGAACACGTTGTATGTATCGTTTCATAGCCGATTCTGGAGAGAAAGTTCGCATTAAATTTGACCGTTTTATTTTATCAGGTGATATGCCGAGGTTAGTTTCTGTATAACTAGTGATTATTGTTCTCCTCTAACAATTAAGTTACATTTAGCTACATAGTAGTTCACTGTGTTTTTCTTTTATAATTTTGACATCAAATAACGTGAGTTTATCAAACACTGGACATGCTACTAACTTAAAGTAGCGGAAAATATTCTTATCACTTACATTCTCTTCATTCCTGATACTTGCATTTTATACTAAACGCCTTTTGACTAAGCATAAAATGATACCGGGATAAGAAAAATTAGTAATAAGGGCATCAAAGTGATGTCACTAAATATGCCTTAAGAAGTTTACTTTCCTCCAGTCAGATACTTGTTCGTCTTTTCAGAAATTACAATCCATGCACCTATTTTATTCGTGAGGCACCCTGCGTAAGTCAAAGGTAGAAAGTGTTAAGTGAAGTTCAGCTGTGTTCTTATACTCACTTGACAGTTATTTTCAACGGAATGATACTAACACATAAAAATTATACAGTTTGTTGGTATTTCTTAACTGATAAATATCTATTGCATCATAACTGAACTAAGATGGCAGGATTTTGGGAAATCTTGAAAAATGACTGGATATTCAGTGCACAATACAATATAGAGACTACCCTACTTAGGGTATTTAGAGATGTATTCTTAGAAATTTCATCTTGAAATTGTAAAATGACTTTTGTAGACATTTGTGAGATCAAGAATGTTTTGTTACCAGACCAAGTCATTCTATCAGTAATTTCTAAACAGCAGATGACCTCACAGAAGGAGGTTTAAATATTCTCGAGTAGAGTGATAGTAAGACATACGACATCAAATCTCAAAATTCAAAAATGCTAAATAACTATAGATGACAACATTTTTAAAATGTTCTAACATTCTGAAATATAATTTAGCTTCGTATGTGTTTGTTTGGTGGCTTATGGCATTTATTGTTCCTACTGTGCTTTTACTTGCTTCTGTATCACATACGGGAAAAGATATACTGTAAGATTTTCTGACTGTTGGTTAAAAGAATTTTGTTTCTTGTAGAAACTTACTGACTGTTGGTCGGTTCATAATTACAATATTAAAGATTTATTTTAGTAAATAGTATATATTTGGTTTCCATATTTCTGTATACTTCCATTAACTTGTTACTTTACATAACTTCATTTCCTATTAGTCAAGTACTTCCTCATGACATTAACTATCATTTTTTTATAAGAAATGTTTCAGGCCTTCTCGATTATGTGAAATTTTAACGTCGATTCACGTCTCTCATTTTATGTTTCATGATGTTACGCTATATACACTGATTGCAACTTTTCTACAAACTTTCATTATTTTAGTTGATCGAAGGTAACAATTACAGGTAATGTAGTATAATCATTTACACTGTTCCATAACGAGATTCAAGACCTAATTACTGACATAAAAAATACCGTACAGTACGTAAAAAGTGAAAATGCGGTTTTATTTCAAAGTATCTTCTATAATCGAATAAAATTTTACATCAATTGTTCGAAGCTTAGACAGTAATAAATGAATAAATTTTATATAAAATGTAGTTAGATATAGTTGTTTTCTGAGATGTCTTTTACTGAAACGTCTAATGCTGATTTATGAACATTCCTGGTACTCCAAAATATTTCTACTTCAAACTTCAAATATATACCAAGAGACGATGGATTTGAGTTAAATTTGTACTCCCAAAAGTTTGTTTATATGCGAAAAGTTATAGGTATTTATTTACATACAAATTACCTGATGAGGATGTGATGCCTCTAAAAGCTTAGGATTACTCACTTAGTACACGATGCGTAAAATTTCCCTATATTACTAGTGAATTTTAATTAGATGATGTAAGTTCCAGAGTATTCAGTAGTTTCTAGAACTTCCTGGTGGAGTGATTTCTCAGAAATGCCAACAGTCGTCTTTCTTATTGTTACAATTTGGAAATTTATATAATTTATTTATTACGTAACTAGTGTCTACTACGAAATTAAAAACTATAATAACATACTTTAATGGCTTTAGAAAGATGTACAGCTTGAAAGTGCTTCTTAGCACGAGTCACGGAAAACTAGGATACGTCGTAAAACCATTATGTTCATGTTCAAAGATAAGCAACAGTATGTCTTAAATGCCATTAATGAGAACGTATATACTATATTTATACATACTTATAGGCGAAAATCCTCCTTTAGATCCTCGAGCCAAAATTCAGTTATCCACACTTATAACTTCATTCACCACAAGCGATGAGTTTTCATTGCAATCCCATATGGCTAACTACAATAATTGAGATTTTCCGTTGAAAATTTCCTATGTCCATGTACAAATTAGTCACAACTACGCACGCAATTGTGATTTAAAATGTTAGTCTAAACGAAAATATCTGTCGAATTACTAAGATTTATCAAATGTACATTGACCACACAGATGTATTGCAGAAGTTCAATCTTGACAAGCCTTCAAGAACTCTTTTCCATAAAATTATTGTGCATACTTTGGTTGCTTATGTAGTAAACATTTTGTTTCTGTTTTATTTCCCTAATCTGAACCTTCAGTTTGACGAAATGACTGTTATTTTATCATTTCCCATTAGTGAACTATAACTAATTAATCTTGTCCGTGTTACCCGTGATAAATTGTATCATAACTGAATAATCTTGGTGATATCAACTACAGTAAACTTGTTAGCTTCATTTTAAAGCTTTCATTGATAGCAATTGTGCCGTTTCACCATCACCTGTGTTATGACGCAAAAGTAATTAGTTGGATTATCGAAACGCCAAGTGGGTGTGCCTAGTTGACATATGTGCATCTGCCCTATGCCCACTCACTCCCAAGCCAGAGATAGAAGAATAAGACGATAGACCAATCAGGCAGAATCAGAATTAGAATCGTATTATATTTCCAAGCATTCCGTTATGTATATACAAAACCAGGCCACACCGTTAACCAATTAGGAAACTAACATTAATACAAAATAGGAGCAATAGTGAATGTGAACTGGAGTACGTATACACAACTGATTAACAATAGTTTATCATTAAGAAATGATATACTAACAGTTAATGTATCAAATAGGAGGATAGGGCAGGGGGAACTGAATGATAATAGAAAGAAATTGTTCACCTTGAATATAACCAAAAATACTGAAATAGTCTACGGAAAAACAGTTTCAGAAGATAATCAATCTTCTTTAGGTGCCCGGAATATCACCTCTTTTTGAGAATGACAATGATGATACGTTTCTTGAAACCAGTTCAGATTTGGTTGTGGTCAGGTAAGAACTATAATTTACTCAAAAAAAGAAAAAGAGACATGATTAGTTACACCAAAAGCTAGAAAGTTACAATTTACCACTAGGCTCCTCCTCCTCCACTGAATATAGGAAAATCTTTAAGTGGTAACAGGAACAACACTGCATTACGTTGGACACCTGCTGTCTCCGATGTAACCCGTTTACGTCTTGACTTGGTGCACTCAGAAATGAAAGAGTTAACGATGCGACCACATCTGGAATATCTTTTGATATCTGTAACATTTCGACTTGGCCTAATGCTTCTCTTTGATGAGTACTGTGGCTTCTTGGACTCAACAGATGGTTTAGACACGCTTCTCAAAATGGCGTTCTGACTCGGACTGGTGGCTATGCTATGCGCACGTCTATTGGGACAAGTACTCTGAAACTTCGTGGATAACTGTGAGACCGCGTCTGACTTACCACCTAATTGTTGTCCCACATTTGGAATGATTTGGACAAATATCTCCAGTGCATTATCTTGTTTCTCCGGAGCAGTAATACTAGGTACGTAGTACAGAGATACTTCTGTTGGGCATTATGGTTGAGTTTGGAAGTCAATTTCATATGTGGGCTTAGGTACTGCTACGTCTACTATCAGCAGGCTGATGTTGCTGACTTCAATACCAGTTTGCTCTAGCGCTAACTCAGTCAACCGCTGGTTAGCAATGAGAATCTCATACATCAATAGGTTTGCACGATCACTTGGCGCCAATATGCTGATTTGCTAAAAATGCTGACTCAACTAATGGCCAATGTGATCTAAGGTAAATGATGAGAACCCGAAATTCTGATTGGTCCTTGATGTGACTCAATTTTTGGCCAAAAACTGAATGACCTTGATTTAGCTGCAAATGCTAAGCTTGCTTTGGTTCGACGATTTTCACCCCTGTCACCAACTGTTATTACGGGAAGAAAATTGATCGGTTAAGCAAAACGCCTTTTGGTTGTGCCTAGTCGATACATGCACACCTGCCCTATGACCCTTTGATCACCCAACATAACAACCTGTTAATGTGTAGCAAACAATTTCGGAAGCGTTTCCTTCCAGAGGTCAACCGTTTTCATTACTAGCTTCCGGAGGGATAGTTTAGTTTAAAATTTAAACTAAAATGTGTTACGTCTCTCCATTACTAAAGAGTCTATAAATAAATGATACTATGTAGTAGGACAAAGTATTCCCTTCAGTGATTTGTAGTTTAGTCGGATGTTTGGTTATTACTTTGCATAATCAATAATACATTTTGTAACTCTACTGAACACCTCTTTTTCTTTCTTCATTATTATTTTTAAAAGTTGCTCAGTTGACTTTTTGGATGTATATATTGATGTTGCTTCGTCAACACTAGATTTGGATAGACAAGCTGCAATACTTGCTGAAGCTTCTTCAGCAACGCAAAATGAACTCCATACAACAACACCATTTTCTGCAGCTGTTTATTCTTCCGTATTGGATAAATCAGATTTGCTGGGTAGATATTGCGGTGATTATCTGTCAACCAGCTCTATCACATTTATTAGTTTGCACAGAGAAATTGTGCTAGATTTTTATTCAGAACCAGAAAAAGTTGCGAATTCTTGGCACGCAACTGGGAAATCATACGTTTTTGGTTTTAACGGAACATTTGAATTTATTAATGACGGTATGTCTTATTATTCTAATACCTTAACTTACTTCAAAGTGTTCAGCCTTAATGAAAAATTCAAACGATTTGTTTCCAAGTATTCGGAAACAAGCTGTTTGTATCGAGAAGTTGAAGTAAATTTCTAGTGTTTAAAGTAGCTACTGTTATGGTTATTCGTGTTAACAGAGATTTATCTAGACCAACAGAAATCTTGCTAAATCAATTGTTTAAATATACAGCCAATACTTTATCGTTTTCTATAGTATAAACTGACACCAGGAAATAATCCCATATGCATACCATCTTATTACGTTGTCAGACTATGGATATGACTACAGATATGAGGGAAAACTCAGGTTCATTTTGCTAACTGGTTTATGATTGATTTGCAACATTATTAGGGATTCTGTAACTTTTTGAATGGATTATCAGTTAGTTTGTGTATATCTGTAAAAAATTAATCACATTGTTGTCGGAGATTTACCAAACCAATGAGTAGTAATAGGATTTAATCTAAAATACACTGTTCCTAACTACGTAGATAGAAGTACAGGTTATTCATTGACATAAAACAAATGGACTATGAAAACACAGAATTTCTTAATTTTTTCAATACATTATCATATTGTGCTGCCGACGAACTCAAACATATATTGGTTTCAAATCCTAACTGTCGCTTGTCACCGTTTATTACCTCATCATTTGGAGTTTTTCCACCGTTTATGGGTGAAATATATTAGAAGTACTAACGTGTGTATTTTGAAAATTATACCCCACCGAGCTTATGACTTATATCTGTCTGCTATACAATATTGCTAATATACGTACGTTTAATAACTCCGAATTTCTGAAAGGCATACAAATATTTAAAACGTTTTTGCAGTGTTTTTTAGCTACGCTGAAGTTAAACTAATGAGATTAAATGCTTTTTGGATAGGAATTCACAAATCAGTTTTTACTTCATGATTTTCTGGTTAAGTGATGTACCCTCAGAGAGCAATTAACACATCAGTTATTAGTTAATGGCAATTATGTTATCTTCTAACATAAAGTCCTCTTAAGTTTCCATTTCAATAAAAAATGTTTATAAAACTAATTTTCCCAAATTCACTAGTTCTATGTAAGTTGAAAAACAATACTTAAACTGGTCAATAGAGATATCTTCAGTGAGATCATGTTGATAGATGTTAATTAAAATATGATTGTAATGTATTATAACAAAATGATTGTAAATATCTCAAGACTTAAAATGTAAACTTATTTTTAGGTCATATCATCATATGCCTCATTTCGTGTTTTTTAGTAGTTATTTGTTTGATTAATACATAATCCATATCAATACCTTAATTAAAAATACTTTACATTGTATGTACTCTATTTTTGACTATGTATGTGACTTCATATAGCTGTTTAGTGTAAAAGCCTCCTCACGTTCAGTCTATAAATGCTGGGATTGTGGAATGCATTTTTGAATGCCTCTAATAGCTCACCAATTCGCTCTACTCAGAAGACACAAACAACAAAACTTATGAATTTATCCATCCGACTACATATCTATATGATTCTGAATCAGTAAGCATGAATCATAATCAAAACTCAATCCAAACACTCCTGATCATAGATAACATATTAATTTGTTTTGTAGGAATGACGCATATTCTACTTAGAATACTACCTATCATTACTAATCACCAGTTATCTGTACGATTGCAACCATTCGTTGAGTTTATTAGTTTAGTTACGAAAACGCAGTCAACAATAGTTATCAAGGAACTTCAGTTATGGATCACTTCATTCATTCGTCAACATCACAGTCAATGTGATTAAGTGTTTGAATCAAAGTTAATATGAAGTATCAAACAGCAATACGAACAGAAGCAATTTTCAGCTATCAGAATATTATTTAAGTTATTTATGGTTACCTCAAAATTAAATAGAACAATAGAATTAGGTCAAATTAAGGTAAACGAATAAATAAGCAAATAAATGAACCGGAGAATAATTCAAAAGGAAAATATGTTTAAATCATATTTTTCAATGAATTTATTAAGATCTATGGAAAAAGCTAACAAAACCAAGATTTAAGTAATATTTTGAAAAGAAAAATAAACTGTACATTTTCATACAGAAGAGCAAACATTTCAGCCCGTTATTACACTTCATGGGTTTATCTGCAATTTGGATAATGTAATAAGAAGACGAATTTTATCAGAGCTATGTGATATATTTGCGCAATACATTTCGAACAATCTGATCACACGTACACTTGTTAAGGCATTTATATATGAAAAAATAAAGGTCACTAGACAATTAAGAGTATAAGCTAAGTAAACAAAGATAAGTAAACAAAGATAATAAAGATTACAATGTAAGTAACACTCTACCAAGGTAGGTTGAGGGAAAGTACAAATTGTTTTTGAACACACAAGGGGGGTTTGAACTTCCGTATAGCTAAGGCTTCAACAAACTTTAGTATACGTCCCAAAGCACTTTTATACAACACCACAAAGGCTGATTTGATATCAACTATGTGGCCTGTCTCAACTAAGGGTTTAGCGATAGACGATGAGGGTTGTTTATCCTGTACTTTTATTCCTCCTTTCGAGTCCGTTTGTTTTCGGAGCCATTTAGGTATGTGTTCAGCTACCCTTACATGCAATTCACGATTGCTCCTCCCTATGTATGTGTGTCCACACATACACGTAAATTGATAGATACAGTGGGATGTGATGCATTCGTTTACGTGCTGTTTAGGCTTATTGTGAATCAATGACCTATACTTTTCTACTACAACTACCTCAGCAGCATAAAATGTTCTGTTAACCACTGACTTAAGCCTTTGTTTTAACACAAGGCTATTTGAGTCACCTCTGAAGGGTAATGTGATATAAACTGATTTTTTGGGTGCTAGTAATGCAGTAGGTTTCACCATACTGCAACATCAAAGGGACAAATTGTTTTAAATTTCTAAAAAGAAGGCTCCCTGCACCCACTATTAAACGGTTGGATGAACTTGTCAACCTGAAGTGTAAAATTGTAGCCGAACGCTTGAAGCTTGATTTTTATAAATCTTGCTTGTCGAGCCACACATTTCCCAAGCATATATACACGAGTTTACGTTCCAGTAAATTGCAACCAAAAGTATCAAATCTTATCCGACTTACTAAATCATATATTGAAGATTCTCGTAGAAAATTAAGTGATTTCACTGAGATCCATCATCATACTTCTTCTATACTATCTGTTATATCATTAGTTTGTCACATTAAATTCATGAACTTTTGCAGTACCGTTATCGCGATGACTAAAGACAGAACTCGGAAAAAGCTGGATATATCCTGTAGTGACAAAAACCACGTTGACTTGTTTCCAGTCAATCCCGATAAATATGTGACTAATTTATCATCGATTGTATTATCTGCCCATGAAAAGGAGGCACTCTCCCTTGGATTTAATTTTTCTATACCTATAACACACATTTCTGAATTAGCAGTCAATGCCCAATTTGAGAACCTTTATGACCAACTGAATACGCTCGTTCCCACATCGTTAGATAATCAGAGTTAGTGTAAAGCTAAGCTAGTGGATATAGCTCATCAAGTCAAAAGTTCCAGAACAAAGCAGAAAAGCACACTAACATCTCTTCATTTCAAAGCACTGAAAGAGTTGCGGACAAATCCTGATATTGTTCTATTAAAACCTGATAAAGGAGCTGGTGTAGTTGTTATGAATAGATGTGATTACAAAAGTAAAATGTTAACTGTTCTAAGTGATGAAAGTAAATTCATGGCTGATGTTAAATTTGAAGGAATTAATAAATTGGAAGGAAAAGTAAATTAACATTTAGTGAAACTACTAACAATGAATATTATTAATAAAGAGGAATTTCATTTCTTAAAACCTATTGGTTGTGAATATCCACGTTTATATGGATTACCAAAAATTCATAAAACTAATAATCCTCTGCGTCCTATTTTATCCATGTGTCGGTCGCCTACACATAATCTCGCAAGGTGGCTTACAAAATTATTGAACCCTATTCGACGGAGCATATGTAAGTATTCTTTGAAGTACTCGTTTGAACTAGTAGATTATTTATGTGACATTGATATCAAAGAAAAGACTATGTGTTCTTTTGATGTAAATTCCCTGTTTACTAACGTCCGTCTGAAAAAGACTATTGATATTTTATGTGATTATATCTTGAGAAGTCATTTTTCACTACCTATTCCTGTAGCAACTCTTAAAGATTTATTATTACTATGCACAGACAAAGTACAATTCACATTTGAGGGTGAATATTTCAGACAAATTGATGGAGTTGCGATGGGTAGCCCTTTAGTACCATTGTTAGCTGATGTGTACATGGCACATGTAGAAAACCTAGTCAGCGATTCAATAGGAGAAATATACCTCTATAAACGTTACGTTGACGATATTATTTGCACGAAAATCGATGATGCAAATAGGTTACTAAGGGAACTGAATACCATACAAAATCATATTAGTTTATCCTGTGAAGAGGAGAATAACAACCAACTCCCTTTCCTGGATATATTAATCAATCGGAGGGATGATGGATCAATCAAACGCTTTGTCTACAGAAAATCTACATGGACCGGGCAGTATATGAACTTCCATAGTTATTGTCCAGTGCAGTATAAAAAGAACCTAGTAAAAGCTTTATTTAATAGGACTAATCGTATTTGCACTTATGACACTATTGAATCAATCAATCAATCAATGCCTGTTACTCCAAGTGGAGCATAGACCACCCACCAGCATTCTCCAGCCAACTCTGTCCTGGGCTTTCCGTTCTAGCTCTTCCCAAGTGCTGTTCATTCTCTTCATGTCTGTTTCCAATTCCCGACGCAATGTGTTCTTGGGTCTTCCTCTGTTTCTGTGGCATTTAGGATTCCAAGTCAGTGCTTGTCTTGTGACACAGTTTGATGGTTTCCTCAGTGTGTGTCCAATCCATCTCCAGCGTCTTTTCCTAATTTCTTCCTCAACTGGAAGTTGATTAGTTCTCTGCCACAACAGGTTGTTGTTGATGGTATCTGGCCAACAGATCCGAAGAATCCTACGCAGACAGTTGTTTATAAATACTTGTAACTTATGTAGGATACTTTTTGTAGTTCTCCAAGTTTCAGCTCCATACAACAGGACTGTCTTCACATTTGTGTTGAAAATTTTGACTTTTATATTGACTGACAGTTGGTTTGAGTTCCAGATGTTTTTCAGTTGTAGAAATGCTGCCCGTGCCTTACCAATCCGCGCCTTCACATCCGAATCAGACCCTCCTTGTTTGTCGATGATGCTGCCCAAATATGTAAAGCTTTCAACGTCTTCCAGAATTTCTCCGTCAAGTGTAATTGGGTTAGTGTTTGCTGTTTTGTATCGGAGGATCTTGCTTTTCCCTTTGTGTATGTTGAGGCCTACTGCTGCTGAGGCTGCTGCTATATTGTTGGTCTTCTTCTGCATTTGATGATGTGTGTGAGAAAGAAGAGCTAGGTCATCTGCAAAGTCCAAGTCATCTAGTTTCGTCGATGTTGTCCATTGTATTCCGAGAGTGCCTTCAGATGTTGCAGTCTTCATGATCCAGTCGATGACCAGTAGGAAGAGGAAGGGTGAGAGTAAGCAGCCTTGTCTGACACCGGTCTTCACTTCGAATGAATCTGTGAGCTGACCTCCATGCACGATTTTACAATGTAGTCCGTCGTAAGAATTTCGTATGATGTTGACTATCTTCTCGGGTACGCCGTAATGCCGTAGAAGGCTCCATAATATTCTCCTATCCACGCTGTCGAATGCCTTCTCATAGTCGATGAAGTTGATGTAAAGTGGTGAATTCCATTCAATTGATTGTTCAACAATGAACCGTAGAGTAGCGATTTGATCGGTACATGATCGATCTTTACGGAATCCAGCCTGTTGATCTCGGAGTTGGCCGTCAACTGGGTCCTTTAATCTGTTCAATAACACTCTGTTGAAGACCTTTCCTGGTACTGAAAGTAGAGTAATGCCTCTGTAGTTCTCACAATTGCTGAGATCGCCTTTCTTTGGTATCTTGATGAGGTACCCTTCTTTCCAGTCTGCTGGAACTTGTTCTTCCTCCCAAATCTTCCTGAAGAGAATGTGGAGTATCTTTGAAGTTGCTTCTATATCTGTCTTCAGTGCCTCCGCTGGTATGTTGTCTGGTCCTGCTGACTTGCCACTCTTGATCTGTCTGATGGCCATTTTGATTTCTTCCACTGTTGGTGGGTCTGTGCTTATAGGGAGATCCGTGGCTGCTGCTTCGATGACTGGTGGGTTCAGTGGGGCTGGTCTATTCAAGAGTTCTTGGAAGTGCTCTACCCACCTGTTCCGTTGTTCATGCACTTCAGTGATTGGTTTGCCAGCCTTGTTCTTGATTGGCCGTTCTGGCTTGTTGAATTTCCCAGCTAACTTCTTCGTTGTATCGTATAAGAGCCTCATATTTCCTTCTCTTGCAGCTTTTTCCGCTGTCATTGCTAGGTCCTCAACAAATTTCCGTTTATCCAACCTGATGCTCCTCTTCACTTGCTTGTTGACTTCGGCGTATTCGGCCTGTGCCTTGGATTTCTCTGCTCTTGTCCGACTGTTATTGATAGCTGTCTTTCTGTTCCTCCTTTCTTGGATCTTGTCCAGAGTTCTAACAGAAATCCACTCTTTTTGGTGTTGTTTCTTGAGACCCAAAACCTCCTGACATGTTGAGGTTATTGTTCCCTTAATCTCTTTCCAGTTGTCTTCCATATTAGTTTCACCTTTTTCTAGTAGATTATGAAATGCCTGGAACTTGTTGCTGAGAATTAATTTGAATTCGTTGCGTTTGTTAGTATCCCGGAGAAGGGCTGTATTAAACTTGTGTAATACTGCTGCTCCAGTTGTCCAGTGCTTCCTCAGCTTCAGTTTCATTTTAGTTACCACCAAATGGTGATCTGAAGCTATGTCGGCTCCTCTCCTTGCTCTTACGTCTTCCATGGTCCTTCTAAACTTCTTATTGATGCAGATGTGGTCGATTTGGTTCTCCGTGATGTGGTCCGGTGAAACCCATGTAATTTTGTGTATACGTTTGTGGGAGAAAATGGTGCCACCTATAATCATTTTGTTGAAGGCACATAAGTTTACAAACCTCTCACCGTTATCATTCCTTTCTCCCAGTCCATGTTGTCCCATGATGTCCTCATACCCGGTGTTATCCACTCCGACCTTGGCGTTGAAGTCGCCCATTAGTATGGTCAGGTCCTTGGCTGAACATTTCTCGATGATTGACTGCAGCCTCGCATAGAACTGGTCTTTGTCGTCTTCGAGGCTGTCATTGGTGGGTGCGTAGCACTGGATGACATTCATTGCAATCCCTTCCTTCTTCGTCTTGAAGGATGCTGTGATGATCCTAGGTCCATGAGGTTCCCATCTTATAAGAGACTTCCATGCATCTTGGGATAACACCAATGCTACTCCTTGTGTGTGGGGGGCGTTTTCTTCTTCGTGGCCGGAGTATAAAAGCACATTTCCCGAGGATAACCGTTGCTGTCCAGCTTGCACCCAATGCGTTTCGCTTATTCCAAGTATCTTCAGGTTGTATCTTTTCATTTCTTCAGCTATTTGCATGGTCCTCCCTGTTTCCCACAGCGTGCGGACATTCCACGTACCTATATTAATTGTTGCTCTGGTTGCCAGAAGAGACATCGGCCTCGTGGCTTCCGAAGAAACTCGGCTTTCACCATGAGGCGTCATAACATACCTTCCAACTCCCAGGGCAGAGTAAAAATGGTTATAAAGGTTTTTACTGGTTAGCGTTTTTTTAGCACGTTTACTGTTTTACGGGATGGGGTTGCTAGCCCCATGCCCAACCCTCCTCCTTTATCCGGGCTTGGGACCGGCAGCAACCCTAGGGGCTACAGGCGGAGTTATGACACTATTGAAGAAAATGACAAATTACTGACAGAAACGTTAATGCTGAACGGATATCCAAAGAAGTTCATAAGTCGATGGAAACGTTGCAGTATGGTGAAACCTACTGCATTACTAGCACCCAAAAAATCAGTTTATATCACATTACCCTTCAGAGGTGACTCAAATAGCCTTGTGTTAAAACAAAGGCTTAAGTCAGTGGTTAACAGAACATTTTATGCTGCTGAGGTAGTTGTAGTAGAAAAGTATAGGTCATTGATTCACAATAAGCCTAAACAGCACGTAAACGAATGCATCACATCCCACTGTATCTATCAATTTACGTGTATGTGTGGACACACATACATAGGGAGGAGCAATCGTGAATTGCATGTAAGGGTAGCTGAACACATACCTAAATGGCTCCGAAAACAAACGGACTCGAAAGGAGGAATAAAAGTACAGGATAAACAACCCTCATCGTCTATCGCTAAACCCTTAGTTGAGACAGGCCACATAGTTGATATCAAATCAGCCTTTGTGGTGTTGTATAAAAGTGCTTTGGGACGTATACTAAAGTTTGTTGAAGCCTTAGCTATACGGAAGTTCAAACCCCCCTTGTGTGTTCAAAAACAATTTGTACTTTCCCTCAACCTACCTTGGTAGAGTGTTACTTACATTGTAATCTTTATTATCTTTGTTTACTTATCTTTGTTTACTTAGCTTATACTCTTAATTGTCTAGTGACCTTTATTTTCCCATTTATAAATGCCTTAACAAGTGTATGTGTGATCGGATTGTTCGAAATGTATTGCGCAAATATATCACATAGCTCTGATAAAATTCGTCTTCTTATTGCATTATCCAAATTTATCAATGAGACAAATTGTTTTAAATTATCTGCAATTACCTTTGAATTTTCAGTATACTCAACAAGAAGGGGTTAATTTCACCACATAGTTTATGAGCTTTGCACACTTAAGCATTTTGAACATTTTATGTGAAAAATTCCTGGAGTGCACTACTAGCTAATGGTAATTACTGTGAAAGATTCCCCTTGACTAGGTCATTGTAGATGATGTAATTTTTACATCAGACAATTAGTTTGATTCAACAGAACTTTTTTTAAATTACTGGGATTTGATGTGAAATGAAAAAGTAGAGAAGGCTTTAAGAAAATCAGAAACTTGTTCCTTTTGTTTAAATGATATGTTTGAAAGGTATCATATTCTGTTACACAACAAATGTAAACTAGTAACTATTGTCAATAACTTACCAGTCATATTCCTGAAATGCCGAAACCACTCAGTAACCAGTAGGTGTAAAACTAAATGGAGTAGTGTTTGAACGACTAACACGTTTAATAAGATTAAAGAATATAACTGTCCCCTGAGTAACATGCACAGCGTTTACATTTTAAACAGAATATATATATATATATATATATATTCCTGTAACAAAATAATCACCGACTCTCTCTACAAAGTTTGATTCCCTTATTTAAATTATAAAACATTAAGAAGAGGTCAGACTAGGGAAAACCAACTTTTACTTGAATTTGACTTGGGTTAAGCAACCTTCAGAAATAGGATCACAGGGCGGCTATTTCGTTCTACTGCGAGAATCTCCAGTGTTGTGTATCTTTATGGGTTTTCGGTTACAAGTTTACAGTTTTGACAAGTGAGAATGGAAATATTTTAGTTAACTTGAAATCTATTTGGAGTTAACTTGAAATCTATTTGGAAACAGTAAATAGAAATGCTTTGTACTAAAACCATTAGCGAAGTATTGAGTATTAAATCGCCAGAAACAGAACAAACTGCTTTCACTATCAGTCTGGTTTGAATTCTTTTCCTTTTATCATCACTCTCCATACCACCCAGTGATTTTCTATTTGCTTCAAAGATGTCACCCAGTTTTCTTCAGTTTACTTGAAATCTATCCATTATATAAATATTTAAAGATGGTTTGTTCATTCTCAGTAAAGTAGTCTAACATGTATACATCTCTTTTGAAATTTTTCTTAAATTGCGGTTTTATATCACAGAATTTCCTGTTCGTAGCCAACGCTTAAGATGTTGCTTTTAATTGATAGCATGATACATTTATGCAAAACATAAAACATTTTCATATTTAGCAAAATTAAATACAACGACTTATGTGATTTATTCTCTGAATTATTCAGAGTTATATTGATTTTTTAATTCACTGTCTAGATACATCTCGTGCTGCATGAACGATCGAACTTGATTTTACTATCCTCTTGTTAGCTGTCTACACTAATAAACAACAAATACATCGAGCAAAGAATATCTCATGAAATATTAAATAAATGTCTCTCCATTCTATAAGTAACCTACTGCAGTGGTTGAAAGCATTTAATCTAAAAGCCAGTTATGAATTAAAATTTATTCATTGTAACGTGAATTTGTAATCTCTGTTCACATGAAGTATGATTTAAGATATTTTTTGGGAGATCAAATAAGAAAATTGACAACTGTAATCATTCAACTGTGTACATTTGTCAGCAGTATGCTAGTTGTAAGTTTATAATTAGTAAGTCAACAGTATCAAGATTATTTAAAGTGACCGTATAGGCAGTACTATTATAATCAAAAATGATGCATTATTGAAATATTCAGGATCCTTATACATTATGCATACATTTCTGTATAATTAAATACAAGACCAGATTTTCATAAGTCGAGTTTCCATTGTTATAAAATGCTCCTCAAAATGTACTAAGTGTATACTCAGTTAACACCCAAGGCAGAATAAACTGAGTTTTTAATTAGCGTAAAATATCTAAAATGCATAAAAGAAAAGTGCATAATTACTAGTAAATACACAAATATAAAACTTGCTTCATCAATTAGCTGGATATCAACAAAAGCATTGAGTTTTGATTTAATAAAGGTTAATGAACTGCAATTTAAGAAATATGCAACCAATACCTTGCTATATCATTGATTTTTTTGGGGTAAACTAATCCACTAGATGTGTTTTGTAAACGTTTATAATTCTGGCAGCTTTTTCACAAGGAGCAATAATTAGGTTCTTAAAGTTTAACTGTAGTAATATTCCATTTATTATTTGACAGTGAAAATAATGAAAAGTACTTTAAATTTAGACGACTTACAACTCATCAATCTGAATACCACATAGTATTAGTTCTTATAATAGGTTTTATTCAGCACGGCTCATAAAACATAAGTTAAAACTTCATCTTAAGACACTTCAATATTGATAAAAGCAGCAGCTGATGCAACAATAACAGTAAAAAGCAGAAGAAAATAACACCAATAACAACTATAAGTTTTATTCTAAGTATAAGGTACAGAAAGGAACTAGGATGTTTTTCATAATAATGTCAATAAGAGGCTTTCCAGAAGCATGTGATTCTGTCACAACATGAAAACGGCTAAAAACTGCAGGTGGTAAATGTTGCTTAAAGTTGAATATGTTTATTTACAGATGACTAGTATTATATAACAGACAAAAAATACACGTAGAGTAAGTAGATTAAAAGAATTACAGGAAATAGAAGTTCATTAATTATTTTACAAACTTTATCGTAAAGCGAAGCACTAATTGCACATTATTGGTTAATGGAGATTTGAAAAATTAAGCCTTTAGAAACGTCACAACTAAAACTTCACTTTCTGACTCCTAAATGAATAGAGTATTATCTAGGTTGTTTGTAATCAATGTGATGTATTCGTAATATTGCAGTAATTTGGAAATAAAATCAATGTACAAGTTTCCTTGAAGTAGAGCTAGTGGCATCTTCAGATAATAAATAAATTGTTCACCTTAATACAATTTTAAGCGATTGAGAGGAAACATTTTGAATTAAAAATACTTGACATACACAAACAGCCTCATGTAGGCACTACCATATAATTGACGTCAAAGTTATTTCACAGGAAAATTGGATTTGCATATTGTTGTGCAAGTCTTTGGAAGGTAAGCTTTATAGTATGATGGATTAATTCAATGAGTGTAAGTATTATCACAAATAGGTTTTTGCAATTGTTTGCAATGATTTCTCGCACATGTAGACATTTTCGTTGGAGTTGGATGACATGAAATATTTCAAGTGCTGGAAGCTGTTTTGTAATAGTCAAACACCTTTAATTTTCAATTTGATAGCTGCTGAACATGAAACGCTCTACTAATGAATTTCTCGTGTTTTTTAAGATTATTATCAAGTCTTTTAGTGCAGCTTAAAAGTTATTTGACACGAATCAAATTTATATGAGAAGACTTTTGAAAAGAATATGCATCACAATTAGCGCAATTTTAACTGCAGATATTCTATTGTTTTGACATTTCTTCCGTTTGTACTTAATCTTTCAGGAGTTCGTTGATTTTTTCGTGGAAAATTCGACTACTGAAATGTCTTAAGATACATAATAGCTTTATAATAATTTCTTCATGATAAAGTACAACTGCGGTATCATTCCAGGCGATCTTATCTGATATATATTATGTAATAACAGTTTTTCACTTTCCAGAACAGTATATTTTACCACCGAACATCACACGAATTCTATATATTTAGTCAATAAGATGTTATAACATCTTTTCTCCCAAGAAGTATTTTTGTAACGACTGTTAATAAGTCCTTAATTTTTCTCAGTAAACATATTAAAATATTTCAATTGAGATGGTTATTTTTGTGATATATCCAATCAAATCATATTAAAATACGTTTGTTGTTACCTTGTTTTGTGAATTGTATCATAAAAACCACTATATATATATATATATATATATATATATATATATATATATATATATTTATGTATACATATATATATTCTGTACAGCATAAGAATAAAATCACGAAAAAGCGATTTCTTCCCTGAAAAAATTACTTGTTTTTTATGTCTCAGCTAACGTTTTCTGTATATTCAAATACAGTTGTCAAAAACTTTGGAGTTCGAAAACGGCGTGGTTATTTATTTGCTAAATAAACTAAGTTAGGATAGAAAAATAATGCTGACCTAGTGTGTTAATGTGCTAGGTGACTGCCAAGTAATTTTAAAGTAGCAAGTTCAGTCACAGGTGGATTTTGTGATGTGATTGAGAATATATTGTCTATTTATGTAAAAATGTCAATTTCCATCGGTCTTTTTGACAGACGTGTGGCAAAATCTATGAAGTTTATGTTGATTAAAATTATGAAATGACATTCCAGTTTGATACAAAATTTAAATGTAAGCTGTTTCGTGTCAGTTAATCAAAAGTTTATATACCTGTAATTTGACTTCTCGATTTAAAATATTTCAATTGAGATGGTTATTTTTGTGATATATCCAATCAAATCATATTAAAATACGTTTGTTGTTACCTTGTTTTGTGAATTGTATCATAAAAACCACTATATATATATATATATATATATATTTAGTCAATAAGATGTTATAACATCTTTTCTCCCAAGAAGTATTTTTGTAACGACTGTTAATAAGTCCTTAATTTTTCTCAGTAAACATATTAAAATATTTCAATTGAGATGGTTATTTTTGTGATATATCCAATCAAATCATATTAAAATACGTTTGTTGTTACCTTGTTTTGTGAATTGTATCATAAAAACCACTATATATATATATAATATATATATATAATATATATATATATTTAGTCAATAAGATGTTATAACATCTTTTCTCCCAAGAAGTATTTTTGTAACGACTGTTAATAAGTCCTTAATTTTTCTCAGTAAACATATTAAAATATTTCAATTGAGATGGTTATTTTTGTGATATATCCAATCAAATCATATTAAAATACGTTTGTTGTTACCTTGTTTTGTGAATTGTATCATAAAAACCACTATATATATATATATAATATATATATATATATATATATATATATATATATATATATATTATGTATACATATATATATTCTGTACAGCATAAGAATAAAATCACGAAAAAGCGATTTCTTCCCTGAAAAAATTACTTGTTTTTTATGTCTCAGCTAACGTTTTCTGTATATTCAAATACAGTTGTCAAAAACTTTGGAGTTCGAAAACGGCGTGGTTATTTATTTGCTAAATAAACTAAGTTAGGATAGAAAAATAATGCTGACCTAGTGTGTTAATGTGCTAGGTGACTGCCAAGTAATTTTAAAGTAGCAAGTTCAGTCACAGGTGGATTTTGTGATGTGATTGAGAATATATTGTCTATTTATGTAAAAATGTCAATTTCCATCGGTCTTTTTGACAGACGTGTGGCAAAATCTATGAAGTTTATGTTGATTAAAATTATGAAATGACATTCCAGTTTGATACAAAATTTAAATGTAAGCTGTTTCGTGTCAGTTAATCAAAAGTTTATATACCTGTAATTTGACTTCTCGATTTAAAATATTTACCAATATCTACTGTTGCCTTCTAACAGTAGTCAAACGAACAAACAGATAACATATTCCTCTATTCTTTGCCAGACAATAGGAAAGTGTTCAACTTATTTCAATGAAGTAATTACTGGTTTTTATTCAGATCCGCATCACGCGATTAAAAATAAACTGGTCTGTAACACATAACCTAATCAGGAATTTGTGTTTTAGTTGGATGGCGAATTCCTTCATTTAGTTAATTCATTCTAAGGGAGATTTTGCAGAAATAAAGACGGTACTACAGTTTTAGTGTAGGTAAGCAGTGTGCTGTTAACTGAGAAAATGAATTTGTAATCACAAAGCATGTTATCAGCTTTACGGGTATCCTCCGCATCCATATTAATTGTTCACAAATAGTTCAAACAACTGTTCTCCCAATTATTCTTCGTTTTAGAATAACACTATTTAAAATAATAATATATTTATTTGATCTTACTGTTGTTTTCTTACGTGTCGGTATTCAAAGATGCATTCTATCCTGGTAAAGCACTTTCTTCATCTGAACTGCATATACCTTTTAAAGATGATCTTACTGCTGACACTAGTGCTGCTGACGCCGCTATAATTAATAGTAATTGTCGTTTTCATATTGAGGCAGATCAAATTATTAAATCTGAAGTAAATGAAGACATGAGTCAGTCGGATGAAGTATCGGGTGAACTAATTTCGCCAACTTATCCAGGCTACCAACCTAACAATCTCATATGTGCATATCAGTTAGTTGGTCATCCATATCAGCGAATTAGTTTGGATATTTTGGACATAAATTTATATTCAGGATCACCAAGGTAAGTAATTTGCCATTCAATTTTATATTAGCCAAATGCATATCATACCCGTACACTTTATATTAGTTACAAAAACTATTAATTAATCAGTCGATTTAGCAGACGGATGGATTATCTAAAAATATGGCTCTGCACTGTCTTTGCCGTCTTATCTCAGTTTCGTAAAAATATCACATTATAATCATAAAAACTAAAATATAAATCATCACATGTTATCCTTGTTCTAGTCCGTTACGAATACATGAAAGAAAATTTTCAGTTACTATTCATGGTACGCAGCATATGAAACAGTAAATTTAGTTAAATGCTTTCATTTTATAAGTTACTTAATCTATTCTAAAATCATACTAGTTACAGAATCTACAATCATATCTGACTAATTCCAAGTCATTTACTCGAGCATATTTTTTAAAGTTTCATCAGATTTTCATCATGATAACATCACAGGGTGTTTAAGATATTTTTCTAAAAATAACCTGACAGTATGTTAGAAACTGTGTTCTGATGTTCATTCCTGTTACATGATGATACTTGTCCTTCAAAATCTTACGAAAAGAGATAGTGTTCAGCATTTTAAAATGCATTATTCGCATTTCCACTACATAGCTAGATTAATTTTATATTATCAATATGCATTCAGCTTAATCCGTGCATTATACAACTAGCCTCATTTTAAGTATATTCGGATAATTGTTTTATGAACCATAGTAGCTTAAGTATTTCCTAAGCACATACTCATCTTCAACATCCTCTTGAAATTACATAGATATATAAAAAATTTTAGTACAGTGGACTGAGCACAGATAATCAAATTTAGATGGTCAACAATGATTCTGATTTGAATCTGCCATGTTTAGGCATATTCCTTTACACCTAACAAAGAAAATCTTTGTTATTTAACATTTATTTGTAATTATAAAAAATATATTGAATGGGATGATCAATGTATGACCAATCATGCCATCCACTGTGTACTTTTCTTGTCTTTGGTGATTACTGTAATATGAGTTCTGGAATTTACTTACATTTAGTATTCTTTTACTTGCTAAGTGCTCTTGAATAAAGAAATCCATAGAAGTTCAGTAGGGTAACAGTTAGCAGTACATAAAATAGGAACATTTTCTGTGACTAGAACATAAGATAAACGGCAACAGTATTCATCAGGTGATCAGTAAGTACTTACCAATTTGTGAGTATCACTAGGAAATCTATTTGTGACATTGTACAAGTACGCATATACAGGCGTGAAAAGAATACATATATGATAATGGAAACTATACGTCTTTTCATAGTAACTGATGTTTTCACAAGATGTCCCTTATGACACAATGTCAAACTGATCAAGACCAATTGTGCCCTCTTTGACTGTAGTCACTACTGCCTAATTTCTACAAATCTGCACACATATCTAAATATTTGTCCACAAACTTGTCACCTAGAATCTATAAGGTGATCACGTCCCGTTACGTAGCAGTATTTCATGTTAGAGTAGAAACATTATACAAACTTCAAAGGCAATCATACAAAGACAGCGTTATTAAACTATATTTCTCATTATTCTGTGTTTATTGATAATATCAGGCTTCTTGCTTGCATTGCGCTGTTACTTCTGTCTGCCACATAGTCAATTACGTGAAGTGAATATGTTATATGTTCAACTTTATAATGGCAGAGGACACATCTAAGGATTAAATAGTTATTATCAAATTGTTCAAATATGCAGAAATGAATGTATGTAAATTTTATTGTAGTATATTTTAATATGATTGAATAATTTGGTAACCGTTTGCTTAGCTACATACTATTGACATACTTAACCGAAATCCGTCTCTACTTATACTTGTTATAATGAAGATTTCATATACGTATTAGTTAATTTAAGGCCATAGACAAAAGACTAAAAGCAGTCTGCTAAATTAATCAAAAACACTAGATATGGAGCTTAAAATTTTTGTTCATAGATATATCTAGCTAATTGTAAACGAAATTATAAAAACTGTAGACGACTATTTTTTCTAAACCGTGAACCTTTTGTTGCATAAATTGCTCTAGGCCGTTTCAGAAATGTGTTATTTCATTAATAGTTTTTCCTGAATTAATTCTTACCTAGTTCCCTACTTATTTTTTTATCATGTACAAAATTGGCTGTAAAATAGAAGCATGCCTTACCTATTTTACAAACAGTTGGTTATTTTCTCTGCTTAGTCCCAACAATGAGAAGTTTACTTGTCACAATTATGATCATCCACAAGGTTTTTTGTAGCTGAAAAGAAGATAGTTTACATATCTAGACAGATTTATGCGCCATTCGGTTAAAATTAATGCAGAAGAAAAAACATTCCGAACGGCTTTTATCGTTGTTGCCAGGTTACAGATGAAATAGTGGATTTTTATTACATTTTTACAATGAGGTATTTATTATGCAAATTCAAAATTAAGGAAATTCTCACTAAATTAATTATAAATAGGTTTAGTCTGAGCTAAGAACTAAGAACAAGAGATTTTCCGCAATCCAACTCTTTTGAAGTGAATAGTTCACCCTCAGCCAGATTTACGTTGTCTGTATCATTCCAGTTTTAAGTAACTATAGGAATGTCTTTATTCTTAGATTTAAACGACATAATAAAGCCGAAAACTAGTGATAATTTGTTTTATTTGAATATGAAAATTTGTAGCGAAATCTAGCTAATTTTACAAGATTAGATCTATAACGTTCACTCTATATGGTCGTAACGTAGTCATTGAGAAAGTTAAGTGAAATGTGATGATCATCATCTTACAACCTTTGTCTGTTGCTTATTGTAAAAGATAGCCTTAATTATTAAATTTTACATCATTTAAATGTAAAATCACACTGTATAGAGTTTTCATAGAATAAAGGTTGTAAATCGTTTAAATATTTTACTCGACAGTATTTGATATGTAGTATTTCGAATATCGAAAGTTAGTAAACACTATTTCCCTTCGATTTGTCTATACACTTTCAATTATATATCAATATCAACTACTCTGCAAATACTTTACAATGTAAATAGTATAGTTTAATCTATACACTTAACTATATCCATCCATTTTGTACATATCATTACCAAGGTTAACTTTGATAATTCGGCTATTCATTTCTCTGAAGAAGCGACTTGCACTAAGCCGCGAAACGTCAGAAATTTTAATTTCTACTCATTGGAATTTTACAAATATATATCACTTATTATATATCCATCCAAATTAATTCCTCGGCACTGGAGATGAAGTAGGTGGTTGTCAATATCTTACAAGTATGCTGCTTAATTCATTGCTTAATTTAATGAGTTAACATACTCTGGCGCTACTTAAAGTTCAATAAATTCCTTTGTGGCCTATATTTTTTATTAAGCTGACAAATATGCTGAAATCTCCAGTTTACTACTTTTATTTTGCACTTGATTCATAAGAAAGACATCTGAATAAAGCACCAAAACAACCTAATTATTTCATTTTAAAATGCAATCAGTAACGTCAGTATTCATAATAATTACAGTTTTCCAATTAAATAACCTTGGGAATAATTTCGGAAACATAGCATACTATGTAGATTATCCAATTGATAGATTAATTTATTTTCGTATAAAATGAAAAACTACTTAAAGAAGAAAATATTAATACTACTCAGATAAAAAATGCTACGTTTATCTAACTATGGAATATATTATCATCTAGAAGTTGTAGATTGAAATGTTAATCCAGTCTATTTATTACGTTAAACACTGGGATTTAATCAACTATGAGGCCTGGAGTTTATAGTTCCTTACTGTGTTCCTCACTTCCGGTAAACACCAGACCATACAACGACTATATTCTGACTAAGTTATGCATTAAAGTAAGTCATTTTTCCGGTTTTGTGGATGGAAAATGATATCATGATGTTTAGTTCTCAATGCTGGTTGAACTGAATTAATATTGTACTTAGATACATTTGACGCCTAGTTATTAAAGTAATTATATAAATGGATTAAACAATTGTAATTCTCAGAATTTGGGTAGCATTAAGTAATAGACGTAATAATGTATGCTGTCTCATAATAATAAATTAGTGTACAAAATCTAATGTTTTAATTTCAGTTTCAGGCTAAATTTCTTATTGGTAGAACAAACCTGTTAGTAATGGATGTTATTATTTTTAAAACTACACAATTGTCTTCAAGATTACCTGTACCGGTTAATGAGAAACGATGTTTAGCACTAGATCAATAAACAAAACGATACAATATAATTATTTTATACTAAATGACAATCACTTTTAACAATGAACTGGCTAAAGTGAAATAAAAGATTTCTTTCACCTCTACACGAAACCATGTCTACTGACTAGACTGTCCCAATTGTGATTCATTCTGCATTCGAGAGTCTTCTAGAGAAATTTCAAATAACGTCGACTAATATCTAACTTACACAAAAAACCACCCAATAATCCAGTAAATGTTGAAAAGCCACGAGTAAAGTCAGCAACATCAGTACATGCTATTTTCAACAACCATCAAATCAATATTTAATACCAAAATAATCCAGAAAGGCTTCTCCAACTGCGCCAAATAAATTTTTATGATTCATCCAAGTTACATAATTTCTCTAGACAACCACACATCTAACATATACCCTCAATCTCATACTAGAAGCATAGTCGTAAATTCACTCCGCCCTTCTACATTACATACACTTACCACCCTCTTGTTCCACACCATTTCTTTTCACCTAGGTGCACACACGTTGATTTCACCATTGATATATGTGACACTTACATGATTAGCGTTTTAACTAATATTTGATCTAATTTGTTCCTCTCTACTATTTAGACTCATGTTAGTGTGATTCCGTTATTTATTTTCCGGGTAAGTGATTTAACTGAAGTCGCGAAATGTCAGAAATTTAAAGTCTCTACACATTGGGATTTCATAAACATGT
This sequence comes from Schistosoma mekongi, assembly GCA_034768735.1. Lineage (NCBI taxonomy): Eukaryota > Metazoa > Platyhelminthes > Trematoda > Strigeidida > Schistosomatidae > Schistosoma > Schistosoma mekongi. The sequence goes on along the minus strand of CM068305.1, from coordinate 33,505,761 downwards.
TATTTATTGTAAACAAAGAACCACACATTTTGTAATCTACTATCAATTAGATTAAGCAAGCCTGAGGAGAATTTTTAAAACCAGTAGCAATTTATACAAGACTTGGTTAGGATTGTTGCTTTCAAGTAGTATTTTCATGATTGTGCCAAAGTAAAAAATTCTTTACTACTTTACAGTTTAATGTTCAGTCGTTTTTAATCTATATCTGTTGTTTAGTCTGAAACAGCTATGTAATGGTACCTAAAAACAGTCCTATCAATTACACACCTAATTGACAGTTACTCATTATAAATGAGCCTATTTATGAAGACCGAATATAGAAAACTAAAGACAAGTGAAACTAATATGTGTTTATTGTATTCTATGTATTTTGACTATTATCTATATGCTTTGAGCAAGAATGTAATTTTGGTCTATCTCACCAGTTTGAAGAAACAATTATACGAATAGTTGACACATATTAGAAGAATAACCTTCATAAACATGTGCATTCTGAAAATTTTATTGTTCCAAGTATTTGATCCCACCTTTTTTACCCCTGTAACATTTGCATCTTGTGGTTAGTACACACCGTTTCCTGACCGAGATCTTTTTATTAATTGATGTAAATTCCCGGTATCTTTGTGTACATCATTTTAAGCTCCAAACCTAAATAAAAGTGTTAGGATGAACTTATATATTCCCGTTGATTTGTTATAGACTGAAGCTGGTCAGTCATTGTTGCTATATGTGCATCCTGAGCGGATTGCCTCGATATAGCGAATTTTTCACAAGTATTATATAAGTTAAATCGTGACTGGCAAGTGGAATCCAGGACGCGCGTTCCGTCCTATTTAGGACTCATCGGCTGGATGTACCTGCATCCCAATGTTGTTGTTCACACTGGGATCCGAACTCAGTCCGTTTCGTGCAGAACGCCACCGCGTTCACCACTAGACCACTGAGTCCAGACAGTCACACTTGTGCAACGGGCAAATTGGTACCTCGCTATCAACGGGAATATACAAATTCATCCTAATACCAATGTGCCCGTTACACAAGTATGACTGTCTGGACTCAGTGGTCTAGTGGTGAACGCGGTGGCGTTCTGCACGAAACGGACTGAGTTTGAATCCCACTGTGAACATCAACATTTGGGTTCAGGTACATCCGGCCGACGAGTCCCAAATAGGACGGAACGCGCGTCCTGGATTCCACTTGCCAGTCACAATCCAATTTATATATACTAAATAAAAGTGGTTTGTGCTAATAAATATTTATTTGACATGTAGATGAATCATCAAGATTAAAATCCCCTGATTATTCGAATAGCTTTATTTTAAAAATTTCTCAAAATGTGAATGAAATAATCATCTGATAGTACAATTTTAGAGCCATCATTAGTAACAAACACTGAAAAACAAAAAGGCTTTCTATAAATTGCTAGAAACTCAAAACATTTCATTTATCTGTAAGCTCAGAGAAATACTGTATATCTACACTAATTTTTAACTGGGCTTTTAAAAGCTCAACGTCATTCATAGTACAGCCAGTTGCTTTGATGATGTTATTATAAACCTGTTCACTATCTCGGAGAAAAAATCAATTGTAATTTTATTTTAGTGAGTTTCAATAGACAAAAACCCGTTAAGCATTATTTGTTCTGTGAGACACGTAAATAAATATGGATGAAAAATAAGTCTTTTTCTGAATGAATCATTTTATGACAATCAAAATACAAATAATGATGATAGATTTTACCTAGGATCTTATTATCTTATGAATATTTGACAACAGCATAGGTATTACTTAATTTTGCCTACAAATATCTAGTATCCCTTTTGACTTGTAAAACTTAGTAGATCATGGTTCTCAATTGATGAATTATCTATAAATTTTATTCATTAAAGTGATATGTGATTATCTGACTGACGCAAAACAGACTCACATAATCTAGTGTATGATTAGTTAAAACTATCAGATAACAATATGTGGCAGGACTACTAAGATATTCGACATAAACACTCCTAGGCCTACGGAAATTGAATACATTTGGAAGGGCTGTACACTGAACTCTAAATGCCCTTTCATATTAGAAATATAAAGGCATCATTTACGTCATTATTCTTCATTTCAATATTGGTGATGATATTTTCTGTAATGCCTTCCTTTTAGGGCTATTACAATAAATTTATTTTAAGATAATCCCTGACTCTTTGGTATTATAAACTGCTTTGTTGGTATTTTTTTTGATGTAGATTTTTAAATTATCTAAAATTTTCGAAGTTAATGTCAACAATAAAGTTTGAAACACAAAATTTTTCCACTTTGTACCGACTTTATAGTTCTTTTGTTTTCTTTAAACAATTTAAACAATATGTCTTTTTATGTGTAACCTCCTTATGTCTGGTCAAGATAAATTGCTTACTCATATAATCCTGTTGAAAACTACAAGACTATTAACTGGCAGTTGTGAATACAACGTGGAACAACTCTTAGAATCAATAGATACTTTAGTTAGTTTAAACGGCCACTTGCCCTTGTTGAATTTTCATCAAACTGATGGTTTTGCTGACATATACCTAGACTTTAAAAGATTTATTTTTGAAATTATTTTGTTATTGTGCGTTTCAGTTGTCCAAAAGATTTTATTCAGTTTTACGATGGCATTCAAATAGACAACACGAGCATAAATCAAAGTTCTATTGGCCCGAGAATATGTGATATGTCGGATAATATGCATATTGTATCTACGGGGGAGAGTTTAGTAGTCCTATTTGTAACTGGTCAAATTCAATCATCAAATTATGTAAATAACAAAAATAATAATATTGCAATAAATACACTGAATACAAAACGTCGAGGTTTTCGGCTACGTTACACATTTACTAAAAAGTTATTGCCTGTCAGTGAAATACCTGGAGGTGAACATGTTCGTGGAACAGGTAAACAGATTATTTAAATTAGAAGTAAAAATGATGTATGAATGTTTTTAATAAACAAATACGTGAATAGTAATTAAATCTTAACTAGTGTTTGATGTTTCTAAATTTAATCAGTTTATAGTGTCAAGTGTAACCTGGTAAAACAGTATCTATCACTTCGCTATCAGCTCTTAATTAAAAACAAAAATAGATTTGTATAAACAATGTTGATTAGCAAGTATTTAATATTTGCAACTGATTTTGTTATTGTATACGCCACTCTAATGTTGATGTCGTCTCAATATTATAAACCGCCTATACCTATTAACCTAGTAACTTCTTCTGGTATTTCCATAAATGTATCAATAACTAGGTCCGATGAATATTGTTGTACTGACTTTTATTCGGATTTACACTGGCATTTATCGAATTAGTTCAGCCAATAAATGCATCGCCAAACCATCAAAAATGTCATCCTATCATCAGTTCTTTATGAATTTTGTATAATTATTCGTTAACTGAGCATTCATGAAGCAGTTTACAGTAATACTCTAAATCTCTTCTTAATTTATCCGTTTTAACAAGTCGCTGATTTCATTTTATTGCCCAAATTAATTTTTCTAGAATGTGATTACGTGATAAGGAGTCATGATTCTATTGAGAAACAGTTTCAGTCACCTACAATGAATAATAATTACGTCTTAACACCGAATAGAGTATGCAATTTCATATTTATCGGAAATCGATTCAAACAATACATTGAAACTGTATCAATTGGATTTGACCGAGTTGAATTGCCCAAGTCAAGTGAAGGAAGTCAGATGTAAGCAATTGCGTTCGTGTTATGATTTACTACTATACTGGTTGCACTCATTTTCCGTTGGTAATCAACTTTTAAGGATCACATTATAAAATTACTAGTGATAACATCATGAAATACTTACATAGAACTAGGAATGTAGTTTAGTTCACTTTCTTCCACTTTACTAATACTTTATCTATACAGATTTAGCTGTAAGATGCTCCATTGTACTAAAATAGTTGTCAGTTTTCAAAACTGTTCAACAACTATACATTTTATTGAAGGTGCTGTCAATGAGAATACTATTGTAACAACTTTCAAGAATATGGTGAAATGAAGTAAAAAATATTTAATGATATTTTAGAAACTCGCTGCTTACCTGTCTAATGTAAGTAATAGTAACTCTTACTTGGTCTTTCTCCGATTAAACTCCTAGTATAAGACAGCATAATAAATGAAGTGATTACTGGTCAAAGAGTTACTGTTTACGAAGTCGCTGTGCCTTAAGTTTACTGAGGAGCATTCACGGCTATTGTGGTTAGTTTGTACTGAATCCTAACTGATTAAGCAATTTACTGCTTCTAGGCAAGTCACTATCTCTGCATTGAACAGCGTTACTAACTAACAGATCAACTAAACATTTTCTGGCTTTGCTGTCCGATTTTCGTCAGACCACGCTTCTGAGATTTAACTTGTCATTTGTATCTCCTGTATCTTTTGTTACAGTCTAACCGACAACGTTCTACAGTTAATAAATAACAGCTAATTCATAGCAAATTTAATTGGTGGTAACAGACAAGAATAAGTTAACGTTATGCCGTTTACAAACTAATGACTACCTAGTACTGTGGAAATCTATTTGTAGCTTGAATACTTGATTAAGGTCCTATGTACTACTACTCCAACTCCATGAAGTAACATCAGCTCCCTTAAAACTGCCAACTCGTATTCTAAGACATCTCATATTCTACGTTTAATTCCGTTTGGATAGATTTTGTGTATTTCCGTTGATTTGTTATGGGATCAACGGGAATATACGAAATCCATCCTATTACCTATGCTCCCGTTGTACAAATATAACTGTCTGGACTCAGTAGTCTAGTGGTAAACGCGGTGGTGTTTGGCACGAAACGGACTGAGTTTGAATCCCACTGTGAACATCAACATTTGGGTTCAGGTACATCCGGCCGACGAGTCCCAAATAGGACGGAACGCGCGTCCTGGATTCCACTTGCCAGTCACAATCCAAATTAAATAAGTGATTCTGTTTGGTTGAAAAAGATAATATTCTGCAACCTACTAAAATAGATTGCTTTTACTACTGAGTGACAGAGATCAAACCAATCCTATTAACTGAAGAAATCTATAAGTTACAGTGATCGATTCGGTTACATAACATTTTAGATCAAAAATTTCGGACAATCTTTCCATTGTTTTATTTTATTATTTAAAATTCGGTTTGAAACCTAGGCGAAACTTCTTATCAGGCGTTTGTACTACTGACTGAGGACCATTAAACAAGAAGTGTATAACTACATACACTTATTAATTTAGCACGGTTTTTTGTCGATTCGTCCCTTACAAAGATACAATTCGATAAAGATTCACAAATTTGTGTAGTGTTTGTGAATAGGTTATATTTATTTTATATCGTCTAGACTTAATAACTAGTTTTTTTTTTTAACTCAATCCAGACTTTATTTCACTAATCATAACTATCATATCAACCAATTAAAATCCTTCAGCCGTGTTCCCTACCACGTACATATTCGAAGTGACATCACTTCAAAGATGAATAATTTTGATATATAACAAATTGGTTAAAGTCAGCTCACTTGGTAAATGGCATGATAATCAGTTCATTTCGGCAAGTAATTCAAACATGAACTAAATATTTATCAAATATTCTGGCTATTGGTTTCCTAAAAAATGTTGTTATTACTCCTTCAGCAGCAATGTGTTCAAAGCAGTAGTTTTAAGGATGCATTAAAAAAGATCATTCTCTGCAAAATTTATTTTTAATTAAACACTTATCTCACTGACTTAAGTTTAGTTAAAACCAGTAAGGGAATTGTACTTATAAATTTAAATTATTTAAACTAAAGTTATAATTATCAACTATATCAAATAGATAAAAGTACATCTTTGGACCATGAAGCGTCAACTTCAAATTTAATGAAAACGTTTCCACCCTCTTGCAAAACTTAAGGTAAATTAGTTCGTCGAAGTTAGTGATGCCGTTTGTTTTAATATTACTCCGAAACAATGTTTATAAATCAGATTTTCAGAGTATCATCAGTCCACAAAAACTACGCATCATGGAAAATATATATTTAAAGCAGGTGAATAGTTAGGTGTCATCAAGACGTTAATAAAGAATGGTACTAGTAGCTAGAAAACACTTAGATGTTACGATCTAGGCTTCTAGTTATCTCTAATTGTCAAACTCAGGTTAATCACTATTCACCAATCACTAGTATCTCAAATAACTGACCTGCTGATTAACTATTTTGAAATTTTTTCAATTTCCTATGTCAAACGTTTCACTGAACGATACGAATGAATTTGTCTTACTAACATTAATCTCGTGATACAAAGTATCGGTTATATGCAGTGATAACAATTATTTGCGTTCATGTTGTTATTTGTTATTAACTTAGTTAATTAGCACTTTTGGTCCCAGTTTCTTTTTTATTCATATAAGAATAATATAAAAAGCTTAATCTACTCACTGTTTAAAGCAGACATAGTATGAACATGTCATGTGTGTTACACATTTTTGTTCTCCGGTCTTACTACTTCTCACTTATGTGTAACACTTAAAAGTCTGAAAAAAGTAATTAGCTCCAAGATCAACAGGTACTTATCTCACCTAATAATGATTATCTAGGGAAATATGAATAATTAGTTATAGAGAATGTGCCATTTATCAAATCCACTGGTGAAATGACTTCTGAAATTTAGTAAGCTATCTTTCCTTTTGAAAAACATTGATGCAATCAATAGAGCATTCATTGTTTAATGGTTTTCCTTGATTATCATTAACATTAGGAGAATTTAAAGAATCGGATCTCATTCAACTAACAGAATTTAAAAACGTTTTATTAATTGTGCTTCCAACTATATGGTTATGATAAACGCAAGCTTCGACCTAAAAATTTGTATTTCATTAAATGATGCCCAACATTAGGTATATGTATATGTACATAGTCAACCAATTGATATAAGTTCTGATCATCAGGTAAGATTTTCCTGTGTTATATTAAATCCACATCCGTTGGAAAATGTGAATCCAAAAGTGAAATTTAAAATATATTAATAAACATTTATAAAACGTAAGCTAGCCCACACTCTAGAAGATATATTTAAACTAAAGAAAACATCGGGACATTATTTATCGTTTCACAGTGATTCAAACAACTATTTCACGAATAGGTATAAACACATACTTGTCATCTTATTCACTTTTTATTGTAACTATATCTTCAAAACTGAACTACTGTATTCTCAGTTTGAAATACAATATTAGAGAAAGAAGAGAATTTTGTGGCTGAATTTATGATCAGAGATAAATATACCGAAACATTTTTCATAGCTTTTATGGCTTCGGCGAAGTAGCTAATATCAGTTTGTTGTTTTGCAACCAGGTATTTTCAAAGGGCTTAGCAGTTAAAGTTTTCCACCCAACCAATAGATAGACTAGTTTTAATTATAAATATTCTTCTGAAATCTTATTTGATCTAAGAGAAATATTCTAACTGATTGCGTCAGTTTATTACCTGACTAACATTATGCTAAGATAGCGTCGGATTATAGTACCTATAAATATGGACTTATTTCCAATCTGCTCAAAACTTATAAATTAAACAAAATCTGATTCGCAAACCTTTTTGACGAAGTAAAGACGTTTTACTGTTTATACCTGAATAATAATTTTTATGTAATATGTTTCATAAATTTTTGGAATGTTTTTTACAGTACTACGAAAATTCATTCGGCGATAAAAACTAAAAAGTGGTCAGCTAATGTTGCAAGCTCTTGAAGAGTGACTCTACAGCATAAGTTGGTCTCATAAACAGCTTGATGGGTGTTTTTGAAGATCTAAGGTTACCAGTAAGCTTGAGAAAGATTACGGTAGATACTAGTAGCAATCAATTTTCTGTAGTTTTTCAACTCTTTCAGTGTAGTTACGAATAGTCATCTAAGTTTGCGAATTGATTTGTAGAAAACCTTGTGAACTTAGAGCACATAATTTACAATGGATTAAATGGAGTTTTACCTGTGAAGTGTTAGTGATTGTAAGTTCACAAGTAACCAGTCGACTTATATTATATAGTCATTAATTTAAGTATTCCATATAGGTTAATAAATAGGTATTTCTAGATTTTCGGCCAACACCGAATTCACTTTTACGTTTACAAAATAATTTTCTAACTTTAAATGGTAAATATGAGTCTACTGGAATAGTGAATTAAAAACTTAAGTACTATACTCACTATATACCCTGGATTTCTGAATAAGACTGTATAAGATAATAAAATGGCCACTTTGAGGAGAAGAATGTTAGCTATTAGTTTAGCTTTCCTGGTATATGATGCTGCAGCAATACAGTTTTTATTGTATCGTGCAGTGGAATTTCAAAAGTCCTTGGTTCGACTTTAAATTAACAAGTTTTATAAAAACAAGTCCTAAAACTGAATACCATTGTATTACCGAGTAATAATAATAATATATGACAAACTGAAGAAAATGCATAACAGCAAAATTGTTACCAATCCCCTAAGATTGGATTTTCCAACATATGGTTAGTACTATGGTTTTACTTTGCATATTTTTACCTGACATTATGCATGAATAAAATCCTGTCTGAATGGCGAACCAGTATATATTTAAGTCTAAAAATTACCACTCTATTCAGTGAAACTAAGGTTCTATTTATGTTTACGGCGTTTTGTTTATTTTCGACCTGTTATGTTATGAAAATTTGGAACAAAAATTATTTGCATTTTCAGTTTTTAGTTACGTTTCGTTGTTACAAAAGATCTATCTTTAAAGAAAGTTTTGGTTTTATTAAACATTAATTCGTGTAAAAGTACGATATTGTTAATATATCACAATTTACAAATAAATATTAATGATTCTGGGCATATGCCAACAATCACTAATAGTGATACATGTTATTCATGTACTGATTATTGGAGTCTAGGTAGAAACTGCTTGTTTTTTCAGTGACTTTTATCAGAATCATTCATTGCCATGAACAGAAGCGCATGAACTTAGGGTCTATTTTAAAAGTAAATGGATTTATAATATCTTTGATATGAAAATTACTTAAAATACGAGAGAAATTACCAGCTACTCGTAAGTACTTTACTAGGAGTTTTAAGAAATCATTTCTCTTATTTTCCTGAATTAAATTATCGTGAATAAAAGGTTGCCACTTTCAAAATGATTATTATCTCATGGAAGATATAAGCTGGATTCTATCAAAAATGACTTATTAGTAATAAACACATTATCATTTTCATGATTCTGCTTACAGATGCGATCGTGGACACATAGCAATTTATGGAAGTAGATTACTAACTAGTGAACAAATATTCAACAAACCAATCTATGAATATTCCCATGAAATACTCCAGTCTAATAAAGAACCAGATCACGTGTTTTGCGATAGGTCAAATGAACTAGAATTACTTAAAATCGGATCAAGTTTGAAACATCATCATTATCCAATCGTTGGACGACATAACGTCTTACTGGTGAGATTTAATTCAACAGGAGCCGAACTGCCCGGTTTAAATATGAAGTTTGTCTTAAATTACAGGTTTAAAAAAGGTATGCCAAGTTTTATCGGTTTTGATTAATGAAGGGTCAAAGTAAATTTTAATTAAAATTTTAGAATGTGATAGTATATCACAGTCAGTTTTATGTCAACAATTAGCTGAGTCACAAGAACAAGACACATTTGTAGGATGATTTTACTCTTACTGTTTTACTTAATATGCTTTAAAGACCAAGATATCTAATATTACAGTGTGTTTGGTTCATGCATTGATCGGTTTTAAGCTAAATCCACTTGAAAGTTATCTACATTTCATACATTGTATGAATCAATTCGTTGCATATTCGAAACTCAGTAACTTCATAAGCTAGTGATAAAATCAAAAAGACTAAGCGATTGAATCAGGCTGCTTGTATATAATCTTTCAAGCGTCGTTGCTCGTTTAAAATCCATACAGTGAAAAAATAAAATGTCTATATCCCTAGTAATATTATTAAGGGAGTGAAAGTGAATATTAAATTGCATGAGGGAAATGATTCTTTGTCATTGTTGAACCATAGAAATCACATGATGCTCACATAAATTACTCTGCCCTACAGCTTTTTAATGAAGAGTATTACATATTGTTCTCAACATAAACTCTCATTAATGTGGTCGTATCATTCATCTTAAATCTGCCAATTACTAAATTGCGTCATTTGTGTAGATAAATCAAAATTATCAGTAGACTAAACTTCTAAAATATTTTCCTTCAAACTGCATTATTTTAGCATTTATGTTGCTGGTATATCGGAGCAATTTTAAAAGAGAACGTGTTCCAGATAGTAACAAAATTAAACTATTTTGCAACTGATTTTCACTTAGAACCCTGTTAGTTATTTGACCAAGATGCTACAAACCTCAGATTTGCTAGTCTACTAACACTTAAATTATGTGTTTTGTTTCAGTTGTAAGTTTCCAGGCTAGTTGTCATATAATTAAATAATGATTTCTTGCATTTCGACGAATTTAATAATTACATCATGAATGCAAAATATATTTATGTATTCACTGAAAACAAGTGCACTCTCAAAGTGTATCTATCCGCCCAAACTCTGGGTAAGGTACGTAGATAACACGAAACGAGATGCATTAAATAAACTTTTTGAAAAGGTCAACAGTATTTCCAACAACATCAAATTCACTAAGGAAATCAAGACTATAGATCATAAATTATCCTTCCTCAACTGTCTGATCTAGAGGAAACAAGATAACTGTCTTAAGATTAACACTTTTCGGAAACCAACATATTCTGGAAAATACCTAGACTATAAATCAGCTCATGCTAAAAAAAAAAATGACAGTTGTTGGGAACCTGATAAACAGAATCCATCAACTAGTCACAGATAATAAAGACCAAGAAAGTGAATTATACTTAGTTATGTCTATACTAATGATGAACAACTACCCTTTGAACTTTGTCAGAAAGATACCTAAGGAGAAACGTAATGGGAAAGGCAAACCGAAGCTCGAACGGAAAGAATGGTTTGACACTTTGGTTGTGCCATAAAGAAATGAAACATCTGAAGAGATAAGAAGAATTTTAAATAAACATGGCATACGTGTTTTCTTCCCAACAAACGATAAACTGGGCTGTGCACTTGTAAATACCAAGGATAGATTACCAAAAGAAGAACAAACGAACTGTGTCTGTGAGATTAAATATAATGAATGCAATCATATATACGTAGGAAAAATATCAAGACAAATGAATGTAAGGGTGAAGGCTTGCTTAAAATCTTGGGCTACCACATTTTACCAATACCTTAACAGGTTACCTTTTTGTTTTCTATTTTGTTTTAATTGCCCGATCATGTCCCAAAATCGCATTATATACACACGTGCCTTTATAAAAAGGTTACGATCTATCACGAGTAATTCAGTTAGATCTAAACGAAGACATTATGGTAGCTGGCAAGGTGCGCTATAAAGGATCAATATTCATCAAACGTCTACTCCTGAAATTCTTAGTCTTAACTATAGATTTCTTATTGGAAAATTGAACTACCTACAATTTCTCCTTAGTCTTAACATATACCGTAACTGTGGTTTAATCACAGTTCAAGAACCTTGGCTACATGACCTGTACGATGACAATTTGTTATCGCTAAACGGTTTTCAGATTTTTCGTCAGGATCGTTCTGTCATTAAGAAAAAGTGTGGTGATAGTGTTGTTGCTTTCGTGAACACGAACTGGTGTCAGTCTAATCTTGCATGTTTTAAGTTTTCAAATGATTATATAGACTATCTGACATTAAGATGTCGTCCAAAACATCTGAATAAATATAAATACATATATATTACCAATGTTTATGTGACTCCGGACTGCACATAATCTGTCCTATCCCACTTTGCTGATGAGTTCACAGAGTTTGCTGCAACTACTCCCGGTAGGTCTCTTTCAGTTGTATGTGGCGACTTTAACTCGTCAGAATACACTTTCTTTTACTCCTTAGGCCACCAAAACTTAGTACACTTCCCAACTCGTTACAATGCTGTGCTTGACTTAATTTTTGTAAATATGGTTGGAATATACAAGACTCGTAAACTTTCCCCTCTTCTAAATTCTGACCACCGCATCATTCTAGTTTTGCCAAAAATTTATGCTAAATCAGTAAAAAATACAACTTCTTATCTGACCGGGAAGATAAAATACAAAACATTTACAAGTTGAACAACATGCTGGTATCAACTAACTGAGACCTCTTTATAAATGAATCATTAGAAGCCACTGCAGATGTCACTAGTTCTTATCTCAAGTTTTGTCTTGATGTCTACTGTCTTAGTGGAACAAATTTTATTAGATTTGACTGACTAATCTCTCTATATCTTAAACGACTGAGGAAAGAAAAAGAAAGTCATCACATGAACAAAGATTATACTGAAGTTAGAAGGTTAAATGTCTCCATCTGCCAAGAAATAAAACAATTGAAGTCATTGTATGCTGAAAAGCTACTATCCTGTAAAAACTCTTTTAATGTTTGGAAACTATTCAAAGAACTTACACTAAACAGATTATAGAAGATACACATTTATTTGCTTGCTCGTTAAATGAGTCTTTTATGCGGTGTGGATCTGATCGGATGCTTTTTGATCACTATAAATTAAATGAATATTGCGGTCCCATATTCATCGAAATAGAAGTTTTAGAATATCTGAAGGCACTCAAACCATCATCATCCTGATGAAATTCCGAACCTTCTCTTCAAGAAATGTGCTAATGTATCAGCCACTGACTAGTGTCTTTAATGAGTCTTTCTCTGCAAACGTGTTACCAAAAATAACATTAATACTGAAAAAAGCTTCTTCTGGTAGTAATGTTAAGTTTCGACCTATAGCTATAACTTCTCCCTTTCTCAAAACCATGGAAAAACTTTTACTACGTAAGTTGCAGCCAACCATGAAAGGGCATATCAACACATCCGTTTGCATACGGATGCAATAGAAGTACACTGGACGCGGCAGTTACCTTACATCATAATATAGTGTGTAGCTTAGAAAAGGGTGAAAAGTATGTCCGAAGTACGTTTCTCGATTACACTGCCGCCTTTGTCTCCTTTCCTAGACCTATATTACTGAATAAACTTGAGAATATGAACATAGATAGCTAAATAATCAACTGGCTGTATTCCTATTTCTCCGGAAGAGAACAATATATTAGGTACAAAGGAAAGTGCTCCATTCATCTGTTAACAGAAGTTGGTGTGCCTCAAGGTGCTGTCCTTTCCCCTTTTCTTTTCTCATTTTTCTTGAATGACCTAACTTCTATGAAAAATACCTTTGTTAAGTACGCAGATGATCTTACTATTAGTATACCTGTTTCTTCTTCTTTAAATTGTTGTGAAATGAATTTTTTTTAGAGAATGTTGAACGATGGTCTAAATTGAATGGTCTTCAGCTTAATCCCTCCAAATGTCAAATAGTCAATTCCAGCCTAAGACATGAAAAAGATCTAGATGCTCTTGTGAATTCACACGATGTTTGTAAAATTGGAGACTCTACAATTAAGACTACGTCGAATGTTACTTATCTTGGTGTAACCCTTACTTCTGATCTATCTTGGTCTTCTCATGTTCTACTTACCTCAAAGAGGATTTTTCGTTCAATACACTATGTGAAGCGATTACGTAGTTTTGGTATTACCAAGCACTTATTATTATAATTTGTCAGTTCATATATATTACCGATTATTTTATATTGTTCCCCATTATTTTTTCCCGGACTTTTGAGAAAAGACTATGTTGTGTTGCGTAGAGTACTGAGAGCTATTAGTAAAGTGTGTGGTGACAACTAAGTTATTATAAACACGGTTGTAGACAGACATTTAAAATCCTACAGACAGTTATCTAATTCTATTCTATCTGATATAAACCACCCTATTCATCCATAAATTTCACTTAGTATATCATTTGGCAGAACGCGACGCTGCTACATTAGAATTCAAGCACCTAAGGGAAAGTATAAATGCTCCACTATTCCATATTTAGCACATGTTCTGTGTGATAAAAAATTCGTAAGAGTCAATTTAATTAGAAATCTGTGCTCATAAAATACGGATTATTATGAAATGCAAAGACCCATGTTCCTTATGTTACTGTAATCTAAATTTTGTATTTGTGGGCATTATATATACATGTATCATCTTTTCAGATGTGCATACAGTAAAAGAGTAACTTGTGGAGACACTGTATGCTGAAAATTCATATTGCACTAAACACTATTGAATAGAGCTATTATTATAAAAAAAAAGGAACACATACTTTGTTCGAAGCCTATTCCCAAATCTTCTGACGGTATACGAAAACCTGAAAATAAGTCGGCAATAGCATTACATCCAATAGGATCAAGACACATTATCAAGTTTGAAGGAATTAAAATCCTTCAAAAAGGTTTTAATTCCTACAAAAAAAGGTTAACATCTGAAGCCCTACGCATATGGGCAAATCCAAATAATATAAACTGACGAGATGGAGTACTGTTAGCTGCACCATGGCAACTAATGATTACAAACATGAATTTGAACATCTACTACTCCAACTTCCAACTCATTCCAGTTATTTATTTATTGATTCTGTTTAGAATTATTTACTCTAATTACACATTTCAACGTGTTATCTTTTGCAAATATACACCTATCCTTTGACCCATTATTATCATGATCACGAATTGGCTGAATTGGAAATATCAACCGTTGGTAGCCGACTCAGTGGTCCAATGGTAAAGCGTTCACCGCGGATCCAGAAGGTCCTGGGTTCGATCCCCGACGGGGTCGTGGATGCGCACTGCTGAGGAGTCCCATACTAGGACGAAACAGCTGTCCAGTGCTTCCAGGTGGTCAATGGTTGTCTGATTCAGATCAATTCGTGCTATCAAAATTGAATTAAACAGTTAACTATCTCTACAAACTCCCCTAATTGTTATTATCATTATATTGATTTACTTCTACCGCTACAATTTAATAGCTAGCCTATCTTTAGATTGTCTATCCCTCTCCGTGAACATAGTTCACAAAAGTATATTTATGTACAAATGATTGTAACATGAACTACATACGAAATGCACACTTTCCTCCATCCACAACAATTTCAACATTAGTTCACTCACAATGAATCATATAACATTTTTATAACCTGTATACGATTGAATATTCGCAAATCAAATTTAACCTCTTATTTACATTCATATTCGGTAAATTTTGATCGTGGTTATTTCCCTAAAGAAGCTGAGCCGAGCGAAACGTTGAATATTTTCTTTAATTTAACCCGCTGAGATTATTTACAAATATATTCTATTCATATGTCTTCCATACACTCAGCCCCTAAGTTTTATAAATACTTTCGTTCTTCGTTAGACGAAAATATCTACAAAATATATTGAGGACAGAGTTCTATCTTCACAGGATTTTGTACCCTACTCACCCAGTTCATTGTATTTAAATAACATCTGGTCGAATTTAGGTGATTTGACTAATCTGGTTGGAAATTTTTAAATACACCATTAGTGAATATATAATCAAGTGACTAACAGTCATTTAACATTAAGACCAGTCTGAGCTGACTCTTCAGACCTACAACTTCAGTTACTGATCTGCAGACTACTCATACTGTCAACAGTATATCTAAAAGTTCCAAAGCATTATTTTAACCCCCCACTTTGGACCGTGGAGATTATTGTCGGAAACAGCTGACAATATAATTTTATATTACTTTTTAAACAAGGAACTGATGTTAATCGTTTCACTGTCTCCTCCTTAAAGTTTTATGAAATTAGATGACCACTGTTTAAACGTCTTGATAATAAGTTGCATTCAAGGTCATCGCCAAACTCTTGTTCGTCGCAATAAAATCTATCAATTTATGTGTGTGTAAAAAGCAATCGTGATCTACGCATAAACAGTGATAGTCGCATACCCGAATGGCTAAATAAATGAATGCTAATAAATAAACACTCAGTTGAGGTGGGCTGAAAAATTGACACCAAATCAGCCTTTGCTTTGGTGTAAGAGTACTTTCGGGCGTATATTACGGTTTATTAGAGTCTTAGCTATACGAAAATGCAATCCCCACTACTCTTGTATATCTAAATTCATTTTGTACTGATATCAAACTTCCTGAGATAATATTGACATCATGTCTAGAGTCGGATGTGATTTATGTTGATTTCCTTATCATTTAGCTTGCCTAGTTCGACCTTTATTTCTCATACATAAATGTGTAAATGTATCACATAGCTATAATGAACTTTGTCTCTCATCACACTATCTAAATTAAAAAAAAATAATTTTACGAATTTTACATTTTGTCCCACTGCAAGTGTGTGACTTGACAATATTGTTACTTATACTGTCGAACAAGTTTATAATGTAAAATAACGTTTATCGATAATCTACTCAATATGTTGACCTGGAAGATTACTTTTAAGAATATACATCTTACTAACTGATTTCGTCTATGTATCCAAAACTTTATATTCAAAATGAACGAAAACTTTTTTTATGTCAGTATCTAAGCCAGCCTCTGCGATTATGCCCACCTGATACTTCTCAGCTAAAGTGCGAAACACATTTTGAGAATCTAAACCTAAAAATAATGAAACTACTTTGCTAGACGATTAGTTACTTGAAGTAAGCAGACTTAGATGTTCCATATTGATAACACAGTTGATAGATGAACAAAGAATAAGAACTAATAATAGTTTTACAAAACTGATATATGAAAATTAAGTTTCTTCACATTATTGAACTTTTTCATCCTTCAAACCTGTTTTAATTCGTTATGATAATTTTAGAAATTGTCACAAATAGAAGAGATAAGGAAATAGAGGGAGGTGGAGTTTACAAACAGCCTCCATCAAGTGACCACAGTGGGTTAACTAATTTATCCTATTGTTAGGGATTCGATATCCCTAAAAATACAATTGTTCATTTTATCAAGTTGTATTGATTTTTGTAAACTTGATTTATAAACTTTCATCACATTTTAATGTGAGTCAATGTAAGTTATATTCACAGAGTATATTTGACAATATTTCATTGTATTAATAAAATGTTTATGATTGCAATTTTTGATGAATAGTCACTATAAATATACGAATATTTTGTACACGACTCACTTCCCTTTTCACTGGAATAAAGTTTCCTGTTTTCTCGTCTTCTGACTTCTGATTTTGCGACTAAGAGGGTTCAAGGCGTTCAAGTGCTAAGATTGCGTTGCGGCTAGTCAAAGTCATCAAGCACGAGATATAACACCTATCCAACAGTTGTGATGGTTCAGACTATGGAAAAATGTAGTGTTTTAAGGATAATCATCAATACAGATGTTGGGCATGTTAATTTCCGTCACACGTTGGCACCTATAGCAAGAGACTGAAAGTGGTGCAAGTTATGAGAAAATTAACCATCGACAAGTATCATAGACGAAAAGATTGACTGGACTCGTCTAATAAAATTGTTAGGAAAATAACCTGAGTAAAGGTTTAGTAACCCTATATTAGAATGTAACTGATTGCACTAAAGAAGCATACCCTGATTACTATATGAATAATAGGAAAAGGCACCAGTACAAAGAAAAATTCCAAGACATTTTGCTGTCGATTCACGCGAATGAAATAATCCTATTTTCATCCATAATAAAATGCTGTGGAGTCTACTTATCTCATAACCATTAAATAATTCCATTCATTTAAAGTGTACTCTATTTGCATGACTCTAAATGTATGCAAATCAGGACATTAAAGTTCTGTGAACATCTATAATTTCACTCAGTAAGATTGAAAACTATAACAATTCCTCCATACAAAGTATAATGCCATTTGTAAATAGAAGGAAATCTCTGTACTTGATCAGCTATAATTAAGTCTTAAAATTGTGCTTCTAATTTTAAACATCTGTTGTGTAATCACGTAAGACAGAAACCAGCATTTTATGATGCGTGACAATAAACTAAAGGTGGAAAATATTGAACTAAATGATTCAATCAACTAAGCATTTCATATAGATAACATATATCTTTCCTCGTTTCACAATGAAATCATTAATTCAATATTCTTATTTATTTGTAGATTTTGGTATTCCCGGTACAATGATTAGTCCTGGAAGTTGTCAATTTATGTATGTTAACCCTTCAGTGTCACCCTCTACTTTTCCACCGTCATCATCTTCATCGTCGTCAATATCTATCTCAAAACAGAATAACATCAATTTTAAAGGATGGACTAATTCTCCTCTCTATCCAAATAATTACCCGCCTAATTCAGATTGTTTGTATTTAATAACACCACAAAATAATCATGTTATAGAACAGTTTATACGTCTAGTCTTTGAAACATTTGTAACTACAGAAAGAATCCAGTCAAAATTGTCATACGAAAATCTATCAGAAATGGAAAGATTTCACATTTGTCATCAGGTAAAGAGTCCTTAATTAGTCATGGTAGCTAGTTTGAACTAGAACGAGAACTTTGTATAGATAAAACTCTATTTTTGGAAGGTTTATGGGCAAGTAGTAGGCCTTTACTAAAAAATTTTGAACAAATTATAGCTATGAATGTCAGAATTAAGACGCATTTTCTTTTGGAAATAGAAGTTTATCAAGCTCTGTAATACCATTATGCCTTGAAAAACTGTATCCGCCATTATTCATGAATACAAATCTTATCCTAGCATATATTCACGTTTAAGTTTAGAACTGTCCGTGGATATAATTAGCTATTGTTTAACTAAATTGATTATATGAACACTAATTTTATTTTTTTATGCCTAATTCATGTGTTTCTTAAAAAATAATTTATTTTTCCATTTGTGTTGATATTTGACCAAGAGAGGGCATCTTTAGATATACACACAAACGCGAATGAAAACACTGTTATGTATACATACATAGGATTACAAACATAAATATTCTTATTTCATGTAACCAACCACTATTTATTTTCTCGATAATGTGTAACATTTAAATGTAACCTGTCAAAGTGTCTATCAAACAGATTATGGCATTTTTAGACTTCTTAAATATACTGGAAACTGTTTTCCACAAAGATGTTAGTTATACAAAACAGATTAGTTTGTGGATTAGTTTTCGATCATTATTATAAACTCAGGTTGGAAAATAATTACACAATGAAGTTGAACTTAATTATTAATCATGTACAGTTAATTAGTTGTATTATTAAGGTAATGTTGACGATTCGTTAATGTAGGCGACGAACTTACAGATATGTCGAGTTAATTTAATTGTTAAACTTTATTGTCAGTAATTCAACATCCAGGGCTCCGTGTGTATAACCGAACGTAAGTTATGACTTTCACCATAGTTGTGATTTACAAAGTAAATCAAATGGGTATCAAAAGCCCTTATTATGACAGCATAACATTTATTACCGTACAACTCAACTTCCTAGAATAAATGCATGTTTATTATAATTTATAAGAATATATTAGGCTGTGTTTAGAGATTTTAGCCTTTATTGTAACTCCAAAAGAAATACGTTCATATCTATTGTATAAACCAATAAAATTACAGATAAAGTCTTATTGAATCATCATATTCTCATGGATAAACTACCACAAACTAATTTTCATGAATTTTAACACCAGATAGACTGCACTTTCATACTCCTCAGATAAACAGTTAGCAACTTCGTTGAATGTTTTTATATTATAGTTTCATCTACTTCACTCATTTACTTACGTGTTCTAACCTAGGCCGTTTGAAATTAATTTAATTGTCTAATTCTATTTGAACCTCTATTCAAAATGCATATATTTTTCAGTCGATAGATTTAGTACAAACAAGTAATAAACTAATGGCCCTTAAAACAAAATATCTATAACATTGTGTCATCTCCAACTTAGAAAATGTGGTAATGAGATAATTATGAATACTGATGCATACACAACGTTTATATATCTATGGGACAGAGGTGTTGTAAGCAAACATCAATATTAGATTACAGTACTGTAAATAAGCAGTTGGTTTCGGTATATATTTTAGTTTTAATGATATTCCAGTTATGCAGGTCAGGTTCATGGTTAGGTTTCAAACCTAGTTTGAAAATCCTGCGACATTATAACAACTTGATTCCTGGACAAACTTCTACTGATGAACAATAATTCAAGTAAAAACGACCATGCTATATTTTGTTAGAAAATAATTCGAATATCACGAGCTTTCCTTTATAAACAGGTTACTTAAATATGTACTTGTCATCTTCATCATGCACTTACCTTTTTGCTTAACTATTACATTGTGATTTTATTAATTCCAGGATTTCCTTGAAATTATACAATTATACATTCCTTTAAAAGAAGAAGTAATAAGTGCACTGACTTCACGTGTCAACTATCCATCGTTACTCGAAGTATCGTATGATGTATGGATACAACGTTGGCACAATTTAGAAAAGGAATTACAAATTTACTTAGGCACCAACCAACGTATACTAGAACCTATGAGTATATACTGTGGAAAATATATACCTGGTCCGATAGTCTCAGATACATCCGCTACAGCTATTTTCATGCGATTTCATAGTGGGCAGAATACAACTTCTAAAGGCTTTACACTAAGTTATGAATTTCTACCAAAACTACACCTTAATCTCTCAAAAACAAAAGTCGTTTATAAACCAGGTAAGTTAATGTAGTTGACGTCTATTTGATTCACTTTGTAAACATTTAAACTCACTTTGGACTCAGGATTAAATGAATAAGCACACTATGAATTCAGTGACTTACATTTTTATGTTGCATCACCTCCGTGACTTAACCTTTAAGGTGCGGTACACAAATAAATGACAAATTAACATAGCACCTTTATTTCTTAACACCATTTCATAAACGAACGTTCTTCAGTTTGCTTAACTATGTCTAGAGTCAGACAAATACATTTACAGGCAAGTTGGAAGAACAAAATGCTCAATAACTGCCCACTTAAATCTCTAAACTACAATGAAATAGAATTCCATTTGTCTATATTTCACAGCTTGCTGAATTCACCGTTAGTGCCATAGTTGACCTGCATTATGATAGCATTCCGACTTAAATTCGGTTACGTCAAACGCTTTTCCCCAGTTCTCACACAACTACTAATACACATAAGATTTCTGAACATAATCATGTACTATAGTCAATTTTTGATTGAAGTTACAAGACTTTAAGACACTTCATTCTTGAATATTATTTTCTGTCTTGATAAATGAATTTTTCAGTGCCATTTCTGTTAGGGATTCGAAATCCCTAGAAATACAATTGCTCATTTTACCAAGTTGTATTGATTTTTTGTTAACATGATTTGTAAACTTTCATCACTTTTATGTGAGCACATTTGACAACATTTAATTGTATTATTATAAATGTTGATAATTTCAATTGGTGAATAATCACTATGATTATTTTGTGTATATAAGGGAATGTGTAAAATAGACTCCGAATGTGATTCCGATCTGTCTGGTTGGTCTATTGTCTTATTCTTCTATCTCCGGCTTGGGACCTAGTGGGCATAGGGCAGTCGCAAATTATCAACTAGGCACACTTCAATAAGCGCCCGCGCACAACCAACCGATCAACAGGCCAACTTTTCTCACGTTATAACAGTGGCGACGGGGATGGGATGTGCATGTGTTTTCTGATAGCCGCTTCTGTGTAAGATTCATTTGCCGGGTTAAGATTTCTAGTACACGTATCTGAAACTGTTCATGGCGTTGAATCTTCTGCGTTCCTTCTTACTGGGGCTCTTTGGAAATGTGTCCACCAGCATTTGAAATGGAAGTCGTCCATGCGTTTTCACTGTTCCCCCGTTCTTTCGCATTTGATTGGCATGTCTTGTGCACATACCGAAATTTCCCCGAACTAAGTATAATACTTTTCCGATCCTGCGTTCGACGACACACGGCTCCCAGTTTCTATCACCTCGAAATGATCTGATAAGCACTTTTTCACCCACATGAAAACTACGGATAGTCGTCTGTTGACTTTCACTGTTGGATTTATTCGTTCTTTGCTGAGGCAGCATACTGTTAAAAATAGTCCGCACCTTCCTTCCGAACATGCACTCTGCCGGTGACTTTCCCTCTGGTACGGCTGGGTTTGGTGTGACACGATAAGACATTAGGAATTTGTCAACAACAACAATTTCAACCTAATAGTGTAGGGTGTCTAGATGTGCTCCTGGAAAGCTTATTTTTAGCTCAGATAATTCTTAATAGGTTCGACAGGGATTAAAGTTTGGATGCAAAGTGGATATAAATTATATAGGATTCTAATGAAACTATGCATCAAGTAGATTCTTCTGTCGTAATCTAAACGTCATTTGTGCAACACTGTATTCGACTGTCGTCCAATATTTCATCATTTTGTTTCAGAGTAAGATATGACTGAAATGCAAAATAAGTTATTCTCAAAGTTTTGTGATTTTTGCTAAACAATTCACCTGTTTAGTATCGAATAATTAGTTTAGAAATTTGTTAAACACGGCTATCCATCCATGATCTGAAGTTAAAATTATATTCATCTTGACAATCCTCTTTCTTTCAGGGTGAATCTTTTTTAAAACCACATTTATACTGAAAATTTTAGGCGTTTCGAGGTAGAAAAAAATAACCAAATAACAATCTGTCTGAAGTTAACAGTAAAAAGGTGCATGAATATTCATAGCCCCATTACATTGACAGTAAATTATTTTTGAGCTTTGATCAGAAAGTGTTTCTTTATAAAGCTATAAGTAATCAGCCCATAGGAAGAAAGACTTTTATGTGAAAATATGAAAGCTTGTTTATTTTCATTATACGCATTTCTTTTATCTATCGAATGACTTTCGCATAGTTGGTTTTTATCTGAGGATCTTTTAAGTGTAACTAATTAGGCTTTATTCACTTCAGTTAACAGAATAGTAGTTTGCTTTTCACTTGGCATTTATAGAAGTAGCCATATTCAGTCAAGTTACTTACTGAAGATTGTAGTTTGTGTCCCATGACTGTCAGCGAATTCGCAAGTTCAGAAAACAGAAGTCTTAACAGTTATTTCTTGAGCAACAGATATTCTTTATCTCACTATATATATATATATATATATATATATATATATATATATATATATATATATATATATATATATATATATATATATAATTCACTAAATCTTAGTAATTTAATGTACATTTCTGGGAATATTAAAGGGAATAATAATGACAATGACAAACAAACAAATCAAATTGCTCGCGGAGGTTTGATCACTTCACCCAATTTTCCTAATTCATATATCAAAGATTTCAATCATGAATGGTATATTCAGGGAACTACAGAAAAAAGTCGTATTCAATTGTATTTCAATTCACTGGAGTTAGAAGGTTCGAGAATGAGTAAGTTTATAGTTGAAATTAATTTAAGATGCTCACGCTGTCAGTGCAACTGACTTCTCGTGTCGCTTAAATTTATTTTACTTGTATTTTATTTTATTGAAGTTATGGTTCGCTTCTCAAATAAACATCTTATTTATGTGAGATTGCATAATTAAAAAAGCGTTAGGTAAAAACGGGTGTTTTTTCAATAATAAATTAAGAAATTGTTGGAATTGAGAAGACATTCGTCACCACGTTTATTAACACTAAGCGACGTCGAAATCTTTTTAAACTGAGCCTCGTTTATTATATATTTGTGTATCAACTTGCTTGTTTCATTATATTTTCTTCACCATCATAGATTGTTCAAGGGCGATTCTTCGGATATATGAAGGTCATAACCCCAGAAGCCTGTATGAAGTTTGTGGGAATCCTAATGAAACTTTGCCAATCATCATATCGAGTTCTATAGTACGAGTAAAGTACGTTCATAAAATGCTTTATTTTAAACTGCAAACTATGTGGAGTTCCTTAACATCCTTTATGCTGAATATTTATAAATAGTGCTAAATACTAAATTTGGTGATACATTTTATTTAATAACTTTGTGTACGTTACAAATTTGAATGTTATTTTAATGCATTCCCAACATCTCTTATTACTGACTAAACCACTCTATGTATCCTGAATTCGTAAATGAACTTCTCAATGCTGTAGAGTCGATATAAGTAAAATTTTACGACTAGTGATTCGAATCTTCACGAAACTGTCAACTTGATTTTCTATCTCCTGAAGTGTATAATTCTACAATTATCAGAGGTTTTTATCTTACTTTATTAATAGGATCCCATATTTTGATGTCATCGGAGAGTTAAACAGGTATTCATACTATACTACACAAATCGATTAGTTTCACACCCTGTAACATTCTGCACTAGTAAATTCTGCTAATCAAAGCTTGGTGATTTATATTGTATACTTGGTATTACATAATCTCATGGCTTCCACTAACTTGATAGCTATACTGTAACCTCCTGTGAAGTGACCGGATAACTTTGTTACTTATATTCTTTTAACAGAATGCTAGCATTCTGTTAGCTGAAACTAATTTCCAAGTGACTCCATTTTTGAATTAAAGTATCCTGGAAATATGATAACGTTTATTCTTTCATCCTGTATTTAGAGATATTTTAAGGATAGACCAGTTTTACATGTTCCACCAATCATTCTATATAAAATACTTTAAGCTCCATTATTTTTATGTAACTTACTTTCAAGTTAGGTTACAAAGAATGAGTTACTTAATAGCATTTCACCTCCAGTCGAAGCGATACTGAAAATTTCCATTCAGTGATATATTAGTCGGAAGCATATACATATATATTACTTCTAACTAGCCATTGTCTACAATTCCACCAGTGAATGGACTCTAGAAAGTAGGAGTGTTTCATGCCCTTCCTTTTTCAACCGTTCTCTATCTGATGCCAGAATAAAATTCTCTACATAAAATGTGTCATTAATTATTTTGTTCATACACAGTAAATAGAGAGTATACAAACGAATTGCGAAATTAAAGGAATCGGTATACTGTAAATTACAAATAAAAGCTCAACAATTTTATAAACAGATTTTACCCACACATTTTCTCTTGAGTCTTACCTTGTCCTAAAAAACAATTTAGCTTTTGGGAACCATGACTAAGATACGTAAAACCAATTTTATTATGATATTAGTGTTTAGTTAGACGGTTACTTCGTCCGAAGTAAGGCATCTACCACGTAATTTATGAATTCGAGTATGAATATCAACACTAGTTGCTATTATTGTTACCAATATGACATTGTTAGTATTTTTTCTGAGTAGATATATTATTTATAAAGTAAGCATTTACATATTAAATAATAAACATCGAATAGCCATTCAATAAATGCAGTACCTCAGCGCTTTCACTTTAAGCGCTCAGACAGCAGAGAGTATTAAGATCAGTCCGAAAGTTTCCGATACTATTAGACATCTGCATACAACCAGTTTCATTGCAGAAAACTTAATTTTTATTCCATTGATACCTGTCATTGGAATAGAACTCATTAATGATGTAATTAAGTACGCTCCAAACTTAAATTTGTAACTTTTTAGGTCAGATAAACATGATTTAAACAAGATCTCTATGTTTAATCTTCAGTTTAAACCATAATTTGTGGTTCAAAAATGTTATGAACTAGAGGCATTGTAATTACAGTATATATAAGAAGTTTTGACCACTACATTTCAAACCATTGAAGCTAAGGGAAAATTCTAACCATGAAGTATAATTTTTTCTGAACTAGAGTCGAAGATTGTCTATTATATAATTCTAAGCTATCCCAACTGATTGTGAAATTGCACTGCTAGCCGATTTTCTTTCTTATTAACGTTACATTTTAACTAATTAAGCGACTAATCTTAATTACTGGCAAATTACTTAATCCTAATTACATAATTTTGTTGAATATACTTTCATTGCCAAAAAAATTCAAAACAGAATGCATACAGCAACAGATTCATCTGGCTCAAAAGGATTCGAGTTAATTTGGACAGATTTACTGCCAATAGATTCTGAAAGTAAGCTAATTTCTTTTTTTAGGATTTTAATCTAAAATCTTAAACCCACAATGAGTACAAATAATGTGTTCATAAAATAAACATTGTTCAAGTACACGTGGTTTTGGTTTGACTAGATAAAGCGAATCTTTGAACAAAAATAGAGGTTGAAATCAACTCAACACGGTAACTTTTTTAACGAATTATAGCTTTCACCTAAGTCGGTCATTTCTGTCTTGCTTGCTTCACTTCGTCCTAGGTTGTTGAGCCTAATTAATAGTTTAGATATTTAATAAGTAGTTTTGCTATCATTCGTTTTAATCTCTTGTGCTTTCTATAGTGTAATGTCACCTCGTTAAAATCTAGTTTTGTCCCATTTCACTTTTTCATATTTTCGCTTATCATTCCATTAATGCCTCCAAAACTTAGCATTTTAACCTCATCTGAAGAGTAAAACTGTTTGGTTACTACCTATTCCTATATACCCTTTATATATATATATATATATATATATATATATATATATATATCTTAAAAACGATAACTATTCTAGTCAGGAACTATATTATGTTGAAGTGATTAGAAGATATTATTTTTTGTTTAAAAGTAGGAAACTAATTTATATGTTACTTTCTTTAGAGTTTCATCATACCTCGTAGGTAAGAGTAATTTGGTCATTATTTCACAACCATAAGCACCCAATTAAATTAATCCGTATAAAAACGTGAAAAATGGTATATTTGATCTAAATTTGTCTGTGTTATTATACAAACTAGAGAATTAAATTGCATATTGTTATAGAAAACTGTATTGGTTCACATGGTCAGCATAAACATTCACAGGCCCGATGACAAGTACAATAAATAAAATGCTGAAATATCATGTAAAGTATATTCACGTATACTATCTCTAGTGTATTAAATTCATTTTAAATAATATAATTTTAGACAATTTGTCTCCTTCAAAAATTTGAATAATGCAAGAACGACAACATTTGCAGAATACTTTGAATTCTACGTATTTCGTTGCATTCTCAATCATCTACATACATGCTACTGATTTTAGATAACTCGAATTATTAATACATATATTGATTTTGTCAATTGAATTGTTTATCTGATAACATCCATCTATTGCTACCAGGGCAACTGAAGATTAACTACTGATTTCTTTTGAACACAAAGGTCAGGTTTCAATCTTCTGATTGCAATGGTCTCAGCAGATTTTAATAGAATTGTTTTATTTTGTTTATTGATGATTTCAAAAGCATTTGTTATATAGACCTCATATCCCGTGTCTACTAAATGACGCATAATTGAACTTATAAAAGTAGTCGCTTCTTCCAAGCACAGGTTCCTCTGGAGCTCAAACTTAAAGTGATATCAACTAATTAATTATTGCTGACCACCTTTTTAAGTAGACAAAATGCATAGACCATTTTAACTTGACCAGTTATAGGTGTGAAAATAAATAATTACTTACCTCAGTTTATATCTAAGGGGGGACTAAAGTAAATTGAACTCAAATTTACGAAAACCCAGATACATTCTGAAATATCTGTGTGGATCAAAACGTTGATCTGTAGTGTGTTCTAAGTCGTAGTTACTTTTGAAACGGTTTGCTGCTAATTAATTTATAGCACGAAATGCGAGCATATATTTATATAATGCCTTTTAACATTACCATACAGAAAACAGTTTTCATAGAATGTATTGTCGATTTTTCGCATTTTAAGTTATCTGCTACGCTTTGTCTTTTTCGTAACCTTAAACAAAATGGTTTCCGTATCTTTTCTATTTTAGCTGGGTGTAAAGGTTTCCTTTGTGAAAATACAGGTTATTGTATATATTCAGATCTAGAGTGTAATGAAGTACCGAATTGTGGAATGTATTTTAAGGACGGAAAATGGTTGAAGGACGAATCAGACGAATCAAGCTGTAAGTACTCTACAAAATTTTAATTTTGTTAACTACCTTTGACCCATAACATTGACTCGTGTTGTTTGCATAAATTGCAAGATATATAGATATTATGGCTTTCAGCATAATCATGGTTGTCAAAATAGGTTTTAGGCAGAATGACTTAGTTGAAAATAAAAGTAACATTGGTAATTCCAAGTGGATAAAAATGGTATTACAAATGTGTGTGGATAATTTCTGAGCTCGTAAAAAAATTTGTAGTCACTTAACCTCCAAAGCATTCACTACACAGAAGTCAGTAAAATGTCATCAAATTAAAATATTTGCAATAGCTTTAGTAAGTGTATCTAAGCTTCAATTATAATATACCGCGTATGTAGTCATTAAGAGTTAGAAATGTATTGATGACGCTAGGGGGAATGCTAGACAATCCACTAAAATATGGAAAAAGAATAGAAATAAATTGAACCTGACTCACATTTGCATTAGACAGAAGAGCTATTGAATCGAGGTGAAACAACCTGGGTTAACACGAACATCAGTATACGAATATTCATCAACTGTAGTAATACGAAATTAACCCAAAATCATAAGAACACTGATTTATACCAAGACTATAGAATATCACTACCAATATGTATTTGACGGGAGTTAACTGATAATTACGTACCAGTTACATATGAAGTGTTGTTTGAAGACCGGATAAGGAGCATCCGTTATTTGTTGACTTCCAGAGTTGTATAATTTGTCGTAATTGAATCCTTATGGGAAGAGAACGGAACATTGTCTTTAAAATGCATAGATGAGTGTTTAATCAGCCAAAAAAATTTAGGTCTGTTTAAATGTCATTATTCTTTTTATTAGTAGGCAGTTTGAAAGACATGCAAACCTTACCATTAATCTTACAATCAAATCACAAGTAGAGCGTAATGTCGACAGTAATTCACAGTACTATTTCTTCTCCTCATACTATCAGAAGAATTTACCTCTTAGACCCTCGACCGTCAGAAATATTGACTATACCTGAAAATGTAATAAGAAGAAAGTACCATTTACATCTGAATCTTATGGTGTATTTTTTAAGCTTTTCGTCAGTAAATCAGCCACCAGTTTATGCCATTTGAGTTTCGGTTACATATACGTAATTTATTAGTTATCAAGGATGTGGAATAGTCAGGATAATATTAGACAATTTATTTCATAATAATTATGTGCTACGTGAAGTGCTAGGTAGGATTTGATTTTTTATTTTATTTTCAAGCGCTAAGTATTTTCACTTACATATTGACATCTGAAGTTACAGTGGTAAGTTCAACATTAATCAAATTCTATCTTAAATGTATTAGTGACTTATCATTATTAGAAATGACAGAAAATTTTGCGAATCTTAGATACTTTTCTGGTTTAAACTACGATAATTACAAGTCTGAAAAGCATCATTGAAGTTAATGTTGATAGAAAACCATCGGATAGTGTGTTGTGATACTAACTAAAGGCTTGTCTAATTCACTGAATTTCTGACTACAAAAGGAAATTGATATAGACGTACACATTTAGACAAAAGTTTGTTGATTATCTTCTTAATATGGCTGACATTAAGACTTCATCGAATATAGATTAGAACGCTCAGGTCTATGAGAAAAAAAATTAAGGAATGTCTTCAAGGCTAATTACACTTCAGTGTTTTAGTGACTTATTATCTGACAAATTGCTTAAACTATATTTACACCTGAATGACTAATAAATTAGAAAATTTCCTATTGAATAGGAATACGACAATAATAAGAACATTTCAAAGCTTTCCATTACGATAGTCGAATCCACTGAGTTCTCATTAGTTTCTGTTCCTTATTTAAATGTTATATCCTTGTTGTGGGCGCTATCAAATAATCTTACTGAAATTTACGATTATGTTATATGAGTAGTTCACAACTACGATATAATCAGACTAAATGTTCTATAAACCAAATGAACTTCATCTTGTAAACCTTTACTGGCCAGTAGATTGAAAATTTTGACATTTTTTGATTACTGTTCAGCTAGTCAAATTAGCTCAATAGTATAGTTATAATTTGTGATGGAATGACAACAATGTTTGTGCATTCTGATTCTATGCACTCCGACTTCATTTCCTCTCATTTTTAGCTATCTTTTTCAACAAGCTCTTTAAGGTAATTAGTTAAGCTTAGCGGAGACATAATCAGTTTCAATTCCCCCCTCGGTTTATATACGGTTTCCGTGATTAGACTGTATATATTCCATAAATTCCTAACAACTGTAGCTTCGTTGTAATTGAATACATTTAGTCGTAATATATGTATATCTCAAAAAGTGTCGATTTGCTAAAGATACTAATGTTTACATTACTGTTGTTTCTTATTTCATCAAACAATCAAGAATGCTATATTACAATTACTTTTGTTCCATTTAACTTCTTAAAGGTGATTTTATTTCATTTTTCTTCAGTCACGATATCCATTATATATTGTTAATTGTGCTTATATGAATTTAATTCACCCTTTCTAGTTTACCTTTATCGATTGTGTCTAACTGGGACTAAATCCATTCCAGAAACGATTGTGAATAAGAAAGTGATTTGTTTGTATCTTTTTGTACATATGGGAAATAAATCTTCATAATTTCCATGGATATGAATGCTAAATAATAATGACATGTTAACCAACAGTGAATATTATAAATTCATTGTTTACATTAGCTACCAACTGAATTTGATTCATAGCGAAATTAAAATACAGTTCACTGAATTCTAGTATGATTACCATAAAGGTTAGTAATATATATCATATTCATAATAGACAGCAAATTTTCACCCATTGTAAGTTATAAAACTAATTTTTCAAATATGGTTACTGCTACAACGTATAATGTCTTATTTTTTTATACTTTTTATAGGTTCATTTGGAGTGAGTTATAATCTAGCTCATATTGGTATAGGTATTCTTCTCGCATTAATCCTACTTCTTGGTATAGCCTGTTACGTTTATTGTCGTGAATATAATCGCCGAAAACATATGCCCATAGATCCTCTAACAGAATTAACTGGTGCAAAGCATTCTTTAGCATTAAATCAACAAGAGTATAAACTGAGTACACACTGTCCAAACAAACAGCCACATAAGTACAATAATTCACAAAATACTGGAGCGTTATGCGGCTTATCAGCAGAGACAGAAACTATGTTTACAGATATTGGTCCAATAAAGAAGCATCACTATGCCCAGCATCATCACCATCAGCATCACCATTTAATACATTCACATCAACTTCAGCCTCATACTCACTCTCATCGATTTCACCACCATAGTCATAATAGAAAAGTAACTGAACAAAGTGCTTATTCACAACTAGACAATACATTGCATGACGGTCATCGTTCACACATTTTATTGGATAGTCAACATGATTACTGTCATACAATTCGACCGAATAATAAAATGCATCACAGAACACCATCACATTCAGGATCGTTAGTTAAAAATGATGTTGGTGTAGTAATATCAGATACCATACACAGCTGCGGAGGTAGTAACAATAATACAAGTGGCTTGATTGTCGGAACTGGAACAAATCTATTGACAGCCATGGATCGTGGGTTACTTATCAGAGAGAAAATGCAAAAAATATCAATAGTTTAAGCTTTGTGTGGTAAAGATTTCCATCGTTTTATCTTGTCATTCATATACAACTTTAAATAATCACGTTTTACACACTTATTGTTGTTAAATATTTATATTACTACAATTAGTAAAGTGAAGTAGTAATAGTTCCTTCTGATAACTAGTCATTCCATTGTTTGTTGTGCATTGTAAAAATATCCGCTTAAATGAAGTGGACAACTTTTATTCAGGTTGAAAATATGATTTCCGTTTTTTGTCTTATTTATCCTTTAGTTTGCTTGTGTTTAGTATGATCTAGTGATTATGCTGGTTTAAAATGTTTCTGAAGTTCACCGCTTAACCTATTGATATATAGAGGTATGTACTTACCAGTTTCTTTATCCTCTTCATTTCCAAACAGATTTTGTAATTTTTTTAAACGACCGACTGTTTGTTGCGTATTTAACCTCAATTACTTACTGAATGATTAATTTTGAACACATGCATATAAATATATCGGAAAAGAATATATCATTGCGAATTACACTGATTAAATCACTTGTCAATGTAAATAATGCGGTCAGTTATCGTGATAATTTAATTCAAAAAGTAAAATACTGTTTTGTTGTACAAAAGCAAGCAAGCACATATAAATCTTCAATTTTGTTTTCATACTTTCCCTACTACTGTATTAGTTCCTTCGTCTGTCTCATGAAGTTTCCATGTCTACTAAAAGTTAGAAATAACATTCAGAAGTTATTATTGGAAGCAAATTTCACAGGAATCATTTGTTTTTAACAATTTTTTTTCGATAAATTCTCACCAGGCTCTACAATTATCAGTTCAAAATTAATGATCGCAAAACAAAAGTAGCCGCTTTTGAGGCAAACGCATCATTCAGATATTAAAAATTACTGCATATTAGTTTCGGATTGTTAGTGTTGAAATAATTATATTCTCACGTAACTTGTTCGACTTATATATTACACTTGACCTGATTATAATTATGTTACTCCGCGTAACCTACATATACATTCTCATTAATAATCTTATTATTTCAGTTGTCCTATTAACTTATATAAATTAAACAAGTTGCATAAGAATATTATTTCAACATTAACAATCGTAATTTACAAGCAATCCGAAATTCATATGCAGTAATCCTTCATATTTAAAGGATGTGTTTGCCTCGAAATTGGCTATATTTGTTTTGTGATCATTAATTTCAAACTGATAATTGTAGGGTCTGATAAGAATTTATCAAACAAAACGTTCTTCGTTCACAACCACCTTTGTTTTGATAAATGTGTGAACCTCTAAATAATTTTCTCTAAATTTTATGCCTTTTCTAGTGCAATTTGATTTGTATTTCAGTGATGCTATGTGTTAAATGCAAGTAAAAACCTATCCAGTGAGTAATCTCATCTGAGGAATTCAAATATAGCTGCAGGTTTTAGGGACGGACTGTAGTCATCTACTTAAATTTCTTCTCTAGAAATCTATAAAGTCCATTAATGAGAATTCGAGAATTCCAAATGTACAAAATAAAGGAGAATCTGGAAAAATTCGGAAGAACTGAAATATCTTTCTGTCAGACCAGAAATTTTAGTGGAGCCGACTGACTACCCTTAATGCTATGCTTACAGATAAGCAATTTATAATTTATCTTACGCTACGTATTCCACTGACTACTCAGTATATGAATCGGTGATGCTTGTTTCTACTGAATTGCAACCTACTCTGTTCCTTAATAATATAATTCCAAACTATGTATCACAGTACGTTATATTGACTAATGCACATCCACAATTTACAGGATGAATGTATATATTAAAAGTCAGTAATGATGATTATAGAAGAATTATATTGGGAATGAACGTAAATTCGACAAGCACATAACCAAAACCAGCGAGGAAATTAAGTTTGTATCAATTTCCATGTTCAATCATACTATAATAAACAAATAAAATAATAGATGTACAACCAATAAAACTCGTTATTACGCTAAGGGGAAGAGAGTATTAACGACTACCACAAATTCCATTATCTGTAATGGAACCTTATATTGTCATGTGGTGCCCAGAATTTGGACCAATATGGATAACGACCTAGTCAGAACCAGTACTGTTAACAATAACACAAGACCGTTATTTTATACCGTATGCTGCTCCAATACCGCTATGAGTTGCCCCCCCCGCCTGACTGATAAGCCAAGTTCTAATCATATGTATGTCCTATATTTCAAACACTCATTTTTATATGTACATCCGAATTCAGGCCAATCAGAATAATGATACTTAGACTACACAAAGACAATGACGACAGGAAGACGGGTAATACATAAGTAATTAATTAGTCACAGTTCATGAATGGGAAATGATACAATGACATTAAATAACTACAACGGGAAGTTTGGATTAGAGAAATATAGAGACAATAAAACAAACAATAATTTTCAAAGAACAGCCCTCGGAAATGATCCATTATCAAAAACAAGTCCTCCATAAGAACTATAAGGCATTTGCAGATTCTTTGTTTATGTACATTTTCCTTAACATCATTTTTAATAATTAACAGTTATGGTGTTTAATTAAGTCGGTATTTATGATTTAGAGGATTTTGTATCAAGTTATAAGAGACACTACAGGTTTCAGAAACTTGTTGAGAAGAGATCTTATCGCTGAATAAATTTGTTGTATAAATGAGTAATATATTTGTAAAATCCTATTTTGTAGAAAGTTTAAATTTCTGACATTTCGCGACTTCAGTTAAATCACTTACCCGGAAAATAAATAACGGAATCACACTAACATGAGTCTAAATAGTAGAGAGGAACAAATTAGATCAAATATTAGTTAAAACGCTAATCATGTAAGTGTCACATATATCAATGGTGAAATCAACGTGTGTGCACCTAGGTGAAAAGAAATGGTGTGGAACAAGAGGGTGGTAAGTGTATGTAATGTAGAAGGGCGGAGTGAATTTACGACTATGCTTCTAGTATGAGATTGAGGGTATATGTTAGATGTGTGGTTGTCTAGAGAAATTATGTAACTTGGATGAATCATAAAAATTTATTTGGCGCAGTTGGAGAAGCCTTTCTGGATTATTTTGGTATTAAATATTGATTTGATGGTTGTTGAAAATAGCATGTACTGATGTTGCTGACTTTACTCGTGGCTTTTCAACATTTACTGGATTATTGGGTGGTTTTTTGTGTAAGTTAGATATTAGTCGACGTTATTTGAAATTTCTCTAGAAGACTCTCGAATGCAGAATGAATCACAATTGGGACAGTCTAGTCAGTAGACATGGTTTCGTGTAGAGGTGAAGGAAATCTTCTATATTGCGTATTGTTAAGAGTAACTGTCGCTTCGTAAAAGGTTTTTTAATGTTAAGTTGTTTGAGAATTCCGTAGTTCTCCGGTCGTCCCATAACAACTGGGTATAACCACTAAAGTATCCCACGCAGTATCACTTTAACTTTAATTTTTTTAGTGAATTGGATCGTTTTTGCAAATTTTTAATACTTATCATTGAGAAATTGTTAATTCCTTATTTGTCCGTTACGCTCTTCCTTTCTTTCTCTTTACCATCATTTGATGTAACAATTGTAATCGACCTTTTGAATAAATTGCGAGTAAGAGAAACTTCTACGTTTAAATATGTAGGAAATCACAGTCAATAAACCATTTAGAGTATGTTGGTTTGAGATAATAGTGAGACTAAAGTCTCCATTCAGGTTCCCTGTAGCCAAACAATAACAATCTTACCTATTGTAAACCTTGAATTTTCCTGATATGCCAGATACTTAAAGAAGATAGATTATCTTTGGGAACTGTGCCTACGTAGTCTATTTCATTATTTTAGTACGTATACATAGTGGACATTTTATTCATATTATTATTCAGTTCTCCATGCTCTATCCTCCGATCTAACACATTAACTGTTAGTAGATCACTCCTCATCTATGAACTACGGTTAATTGATTGTGTATACGTTGCTCCAATTCACAGTCCCCGTTGCTCCTATATTGTATTAATGCTAGTTTTTCATTTGGTTGACTGTGTGGTCAGGTTTTGTGTATACATAAAGGAATGTTTTGAAAAACAATACGATTCTGTCTGGTTGGCTCGTCACTCTAGTGTTCTCTTGTTTCCGGCTTGCGACTAAGTAGGCATTGGGCATACGTGCAATGACCAACTAGAAATTCTCATTGGAGCTCACTTGCGACCTCATGTGTATAAGATCGCATCAACCAATTGGTCATACGCATCAATCATAACAGCTCTTTTCTGACGAGAAGACAATACTTGGAGAAGGGGAAAACTTGAAAAATGCTCATCAATAGACAAAGTAGTCAGCTTGATCAATTTGCCAACCAAGCAGTTGGTTTCACGTCCCAGTCATAGCAGTTAGCAACGGGAGTGAAAATCAACGAGCCAAAGCAAATTCAATACTCACAGGAAGGCTAAAATCATCCAGTCATTTGTCGAGAAGTCACGTACGGCCGAGGACTAATCAGCATCTCAGGTTTTCATAACTGACCTTGCATTACGTTGGCCACTAGCTGAGTCATTATTCTCAACATGTCAGCACTCAGTGGGCCTGTAAACTTATTGACGTATGACCTTCTTTTTGCTAACCAGTGGTTGACTGAGGTACTGTTAGAGTGAACTGGCATCCAAGTGATGTGACGCAACTCCAACTTTATGCACAGGAGCACCTGCCGCAACTCTACCTCGCTTAATTATCTACGCTTGCAGATGCTCGCAACCGTGACCAACAACTCGACAACTAACTACTCGTCCAAGGCCGAACCAGGAAGGCAAGAACACGGCACCGAAAAGATTCGGTCCTATATTGTCCCATCCCTATATACAAAAATGATCTTGCATTATTTAGAGTAATTAGCATACCAAAAAACCATTACAACTAATCACATAATACAAGGTCAGCAAGGGGGAAATGAACGGCAGTACCGTTTACTGCCTACCTTACAATTAATTAAAAAGTAGCAAAAATAAGAATAGTCACATAAAGAATAACTAGTTATGTCTCTTCTTATCACCAAGTCAGTAGCATCAGCCTTTTGGTAGTCGACGATGCAGTACCTAGGCTAATGTGTGAAGTCAAATCCCATATTCGACCAGAATGTCCGACAGAAATGTCTCTGTCTCTAGTGCCTGGTAACAGTGCTGCAGAGAAGCAAGATGATGCACTTAAGATACCTGCCCAAGTCATTATAAATGTGGAACAACCGTTAGGTGATAAGCTAACCGTGGTCTATCAGTTATTCACAAAATTGCAGAGTGCTTATTCCAATAGACGTGAGCATAGTATGACCGCTATTCCGAATCAGAGAGCTGTTTCAATTAACATGCTCAAATTGTTTGCTGTCCACAAAAAGAAGCTGAAGCCCTCAACAAAAGTAATCATTAAGCCGAGTAAGATTGCTACTATTGTCGCATAACACAGCAGATCTGATCAAGTCATTGACTTTCTAAATCAAGAAATTGTAATAGTGCCAAACCGGTGGCCAGAAATGTTCAATATAACGAAGTGTTGTCCTGGTCACAACCCAAGGACCCCACAACTTTTCGTAGGGGGGAAGGGGATTAGTAGCACATTGCGGTTGTCTACATAATCTGTAATTAGTTATCTTTTCTTTCATTTCTATTTTTGTAGTTGTACACGATTTCACTTCGATGCAATTTAATGCATGGGACTCTGTCATAATTTATTTCAGAAAGGGTAGATGTTATGTTGGACGACTAAAAGAGAGTAGCGAACTTCCAGAACTGTTTCAGAAGACTATTCTGTTTGTTTCAGTTGTGGGTAATTTAAATATTTTATTTCTATTGTTATTATGCTCTTCATGCCCTATTTTTCCGTTCAGTATGTTTGCTTTTTGCATATTATCGCTTATTGTGAACTGCGCCTGATTAGTTTTGTAAAAGTTACCTCCTACTCATTGCCACTATCTCCTTTGTTTTGTGTCAATGTTAAGTTCCTAATTGATTCACTGTGTGGTCTGTTTTTGTGTATATATAGACGAATGCCTGAAATAAAATATGATTTCCCTGGTTGGTTCATCGGCTTGTGTTCAACTTTTTCTGGCCTGGAATCGAGTGGGCATCGGGCGACACAATGACCAACTAAGCACTCATTGGTGTTGCTGATTTCGTCATCCAACTCCAAACGTGATTTCGGTGAACAACTACAGATTCAACTTCCAAATCATTTAGAAGTTGGTAATGTTCCAGAATTTGAGGAGCAACTTAATCGAATTTTCTCTTGGAAACCTCAAGTGACTAAAGGTCTGTGCTTAACCTGTGATTCTGATCAATATCCAGCCGACAATTTGGAAACATGACATACATTTGTCTACAGTCAATAAATCTGTCAAGTCATCGATTACTGAAGGCAATAATACTTTCACTTGGATGGAGCTAGCACTTTATTTTGAAACCACTTCAAGATCTTCATGCATTAAACCCTGTAAGCTTCATCTAGGAAGTACCTGCTAGTTTCGTAGCACATACCGCTTCAGACGTGGGTAAGCCTGACATATAAGCACAGTTTGAAAGAAATGCCAGGTAGTGGGTACTAAAATGTCTAAAAGTGTGACCTTAATGCAACTGTTCTACACAAAAAATGGATTCCTAGTCGCTTGAGACCATCTACAGCAACTTCTCTCATATGACGTAGCAACTAACTCATTTATTGTTGATACTGGCAGTAATGATTATCTGTAAGAATGATTTATTAGTACTCTTTAATGATGTTCATTTAGAACCGACGGGCAGTTTATCACTGGTATTACTGGACAAAAGCTTCCAATAATTGAGACAAGTGGAATTATTTTAAAAGGAAAGGGGGTTTTATTAATGTTTCATATCTTGAACACAGACCATCTGTGTCTGAGTTTAAGGCACTTAGATTTTTAAACGTATGTTCTAATCTTCCTGATAACGATATTTTAGATTTAATAATGAAAGGCTTAAATGCAGTTGGTGGTATTAAAATTCAGCTACTGCATTTGAGGATAAGTAAAGATATGTGTTCTTCTAAAAAACCTCTCATCGGCGTAGTCTGAAATCAAATGCCTTAGCACCCAGGTTTCCTACTAGCAGCCACAATGTCATCAAAAATATGAGATTTGATTGTGAACTCTTCATCAAGTAATAACTCCTTTTTTGATGTCCCCTGTTACTTCGTGTTCGTCTTTTTGCTTCCGCAAACAGGTCTCTGGAAGTCCACATAATACATTTTTTTTGTATGACGAGACCTAAGTATAGGAAGGAGTCGGCACTGTTGCCTACCACGGTGATAGCGACTAGCGGAGCTTTATATGGAACTCACTAGGTATTCCCCCTTTACAAGTCAACCGTCTACCAATAACAACGTCCATTGTCACTCAACCAAGTCCATTCATTAATGGCTTCAGCTACAAGCTGATAACCTTTTCAACATACCCGAGTATATTAAATAAATGGAATTATTTTCGCCATATTTACAATCAAACGTTCAAATAAAAATGTTAGCACTTCTAGGCGTATTTTAAATGACTGATATCAGCTGTTTCGATATCCCATCTACTTTTAGTCCATGCATATGACAACCACTCAACTCATAAATAGCAATTATAATAATTAATATATTTTTAAACTTTGTACGAATTTCCTGCAAGTCTACAGGTTTGGTTATAATGGTACTAAAGAGAAAATACTTGAAAAAATATGTATACGGCATAGTGAAATGGAAAGTTTATGATATCCAAGTTGCACGCACTTGGCGTTTACATGGTAACAATAGTAATTCCTTAAAGATCGTTATATGTGGCGCATAGTATGTGATATGACCATGTGGCTGTAATTGTTCAGCAGCTGAAAGATAGTAAAGAAAGTGGTCCAGTGCTACATATTAGAGTATTGTACTACGATAGCTTCTTCATAAATTAAAAAACCCACTGCAAGATGGATTATGTTCATATTTGTATTGAATCAACCGATACCCATGAGGTATTAGCAAATAGTCTGGGTTATTAATCACCAGAAACCGTTTATATAGACTAAATTCAATCATAATAAAGCCTAGTTGTAACTATACATAGAGATAATAGATGTTGTTTTAGATTGTTATTTATGTAGCGTCCGTTAAAAACAAAACCATAGTGAGGCATTACGCAACAAAAAGGAATGGCTAAGATGGTCGAAGTCACTATACCGGAAGATCATACCACAACAGTCGATATCGATGCTTAGCCTTCTACGTAATGGATTCGATAGCCGGGTACTGAAAATGAACAATGGAAAAGCGAGCAGCAAAACAAAAACGCAATATTACGACAGTTGTATTGTCAAGATTATTTAAAAAATCAGCGTAGCATAACTATGTTATGAGGAAGACCAAGGTATTTAGGTTTAGTTAAGTTGGGGTAACTTTATCTTTAACAGATTGACAATAACTGGATGCTACTAAGATACTGTGCAGAGTGCAAATCCTCTAGATGTTCGTTCAGATATCATGGCATCTTTATTCCACTATATATCCCAACTAACAATACCCCATTCACAAACAAGCTGGAAAATTAGCAGTATTGGCTCCCTATTCATGCTACACTAGTCGATTACTACTTTAAAAAAGGCCACACTGGTGGACTGGGGAAACGACTTGTGTAACTTCTTACTTCATCTGTAAAACGCAACCCTGCGATAGCCTATAACAGGACGGTTCCTTGGAGTCCGTATTTTGCATTGTTTGGCATTAGATAATTCATTATCATCCTATAAAACAATAAAGCAAACATATAAGTAGATGTACAAACTTACTCCCGTAGCGTGCATAGTCAAGTAGTAATGGTGAAATGGAGAATAAATAGTAAGACTATTGACCACTCTTACTCATAATAAGAGTGGTTACGATGACAGGACTTTTTTGCATTAGCGTGTGCTTACTCTAACTTGTGAGGGTTGGGCTAAATTAAATAAATAGTCCAGTTTAGTGTAGACGCATACACAATCTTAAAATGCCAGATTTCTGATGGCTGTGTCTGAGGTCATTAAAATAACATATCAAAACACAGAAACGTACTTATATAATCCACTCATAAAGTTTTTAAACCAATCTCATATTCCTTACTCTAAAAATGTGTGCCAATTATTGCAGTTACTTAAAGAACACTGAACAGTATATATGCCTTCTATATGAGAGTCATATTGTAGTGCATACTTTTCAAAAGGTCGTTCACAAGTAGTAGGTAGCGGAACGTCACGTGAATTTAGCAAGAATCAGTAGACACCACATAAGGTGAGTTGCGAGGAGCAAAGCCTGATTAGAATACATAGGAGAACTGGGGACAGCCAAGAGAAGCAGGCCTACAACCGACACGGATTAGAGAGTGCAGATGATGTACAAATTGATGATTAAAAGTAATGTATATAATATTTTATGACGTTCTCTTTACTCACCAAACAAACAATTGTTTGTCTAATTAGTCCCTTATATTTAGTGTCGCTCCCTCTGGACAAGAGGAAGGTGTCGTGGCCACAACCGCTTAAAGATAGACATCGGGGCTTTCCTCCGACAGTTCAAAGCCACCAAGGAGCCGGTCGGTGTGCACGGGCAGAAGATGAAGGTGATTATCCTCGGGACCCTGCCGCGGGGCTAGCGAAGGCGGTGTTCGATAATGTGGAGCTTGCTAGCGGTCGGGCGGCGTGGGAAGATGTTGTGGCCAGGTTGGTGTTCGGGAATAACAGTCCGGTTTACAGGGAAGCAGCGTTGCAGCAGTTCAGGACCGTGTGTCTGCAAACTAGCGGGGACCATTCGCTGTTGGCCGACACCTTGACGAGCCTGCTTTGTGGTTGAAGTTGCACCCGGTATATGACCAAGTTACGTTTGGATTATTACCAGAGCAACTTCTAACGATTGAACCCATTCTTACGAATGAGAAGAAATCAGAAGGCAATGAAGGATGGAAGAGAAGTTATATTTGATCGTGAATGGAGCGGCAATGGGTTAGCAACGTCTAGGCTGGCAAACTAGAGAGGGTTGCTTGTTTCGGTACTGCGTGACGAGATCTGGTGGTGATGCGTGACCGAGCGCCTTCAACTTAGTAGTGTCCGCTAAAACAAACATGGTCAGCATCAATGTC
Source organism: Schistosoma mekongi (assembly GCA_034768735.1). NCBI lineage: Eukaryota > Metazoa > Platyhelminthes > Trematoda > Strigeidida > Schistosomatidae > Schistosoma > Schistosoma mekongi. The sequence goes on along the minus strand of CM068305.1, from coordinate 33,464,129 downwards.
GAAACCTACGTAACTATTTATTTTGGGGATTATTTACCGCTACAGCTTACTCCTAATGGGTTAGTGAGGACCCTATGACGTACCAGCCAAAGGATAAAACCCAATGCGTTAAACATTGGTAAACGTTCCTTTGATAGCTTGGATGTTGTGCAGCTTCTGGCCGTCAGTGCCTATGCTGAAGTGTCGTTACATAAAAAAAAAATGTACAAAATGTTATCGTTCTCTTCTATCTTTTTCTAGTGGTTTCCAGGAGTCCTGAAAATTAAAAAAAGATTTTTAAATATGTGCCTTTCATTTATATATATATATATATATATATACATATTTAAAAACAATTTGGCAGCTAAATACATGAATAAAAAAAAGGTTTTTTGATATTTTTTTTAAACATACGAAAATGTGTAAAAAATGCATACCGTAAGGTTTAAAAAAAGGTATTTTTATTCAATTTTTTTATTTTATATATATAAACTTCACCATACACACAGTGGAAAATTAGAAAAGAAAATTAATAGACGTAATATTCATTTAAGTGTTCTGGAAATCGTACACTTCTACCAGAACGTGTAGCTCTCGGCGTTATGGAGCTCTTCTGAATTTCCACTTGCTCGTTGGTTGTTGCTTGAGGCATGGCGACTTCGCTCATGTCGAGTTTCGGCGGTGTTGTGGAGAGTTGGACATCGAAGGGTTTACCTTCTGGGTAAGCTGCCTTGAGGCGGTCAATGCTGACGTTCTCCTCGTGTCCATTCTTATCGATCGTATAGTACTTTCTTTCACGTTTCAAGACCTTGTATGGTCCTTCGTAAGTCGCGTCAAGAGGTCGGTGTAGAGCGTCACGACGTACAAAAACGTGTGTACTATATTTCAAAGCGGGTTGGATGAAAGTGTCTGTCGACTGTTGTCGAGTTTGGACTGGCTTAACTGAACGCATCGCATTTGTAAGCCGGTTCACGTAAGAATTGATATCCAGGTTTGTCGAGGTGGGAGCGGTTTCCACAAACTCACCTGGTAGTCGAAGAGTCGTTCCGTAAACTAATTCAGACACACTGCACCCGACATCCTCTTTTACCATGCTTCGAATTCCGAGTAAGACTAGTGGCAAAGCCTCTGTCCACTGCGGCATGTTTGTAGCTGAAAGTGATGCTTTCAGCTGTCGATGAAATCTTTCTACCAACCCGTTAGATTGTGGGTGGTAGGCAGTCGTTCGGAAGCGCGTTGCTCCAAGAAGTTTCGTCAGAGAGTGGAACAATCCAGATTCAAACTGACGTCCACGGTCTGTCGTTATTGTAGATGGACAACCAAAGTTCGCTATCCATCGTTCGACGAAAGCGCGAGCAGTCGTTTCACTAGTGATGTCTTTCAATGGAATCGCTTCTGGCCAGCGTGTAAAACGGTCCACGCATGTCAAAAGATAAGAAAATCCATTTGATTCTGGTAAGGGTCCTACCAAATCAAGGTGGACATGGTCAAATCGAGCGTCGGGAGTTGGGAAAGTTCCAAGAGGACATTTATTGTGTTGAATTACTTTGCTCTTTTGGCAGGCCACACAGAAGCGTGCCCATTCTTTGATGTCTTTATTCATCCTTGGCCAGCAAAATCTCTAGGCAATCAGTTTAGACGTAGCACGAACTCCAGGATGAGAAAGGTTGTGCAATGTGTCGAAGATGATCCGTCGATAACTCTTGGGAACGATTGGACGGGCTGTACCTGTAGAATAATCACAAATTAAAGTGTTCTTACCTTTTCCAATCGTCTTCGTTTGGAGTTTAAGCGTTGTTGTGGATACCTCGTGATGAAGATCATTGTCTTCATTTTGAAGTAGAGCTAGTTCAACAAGGTCGATGCCTTGGATACGATTCAAGGCGTGTATTCGTGATAAGGTGTCGGCAACTACATTGTTAGCTCCAGATATATGTCGTATATCAGTAGAGAACTGGGAAATGTAGTCTAGATGACGTGACTCTCGCGGAGAGTACTTATCTGAAGATGACTTCATAGAAAACGTCAGTGGTTTATGGTCGGTGAATATTGTAAATTCCCGGCCTTCGATGGAATGTTAAAAATGTCGTACAGCACAGTACATGGCTAGCAGTTCACGACCAAAAGTGCTGTATCTTGATTCGGTATCGTTTAGTCGTCTTGAGAAAAATGCTAAAGGTTGCCAAGTTTGGTCAGTCCATTGTTGCAGAACTGCGCCAATCGCTGAGTCAGATGCGTCAACCGCTAGGCTGACAGGAGCCTCGGTATTGTGATGTGCCAGCATAGTCACATTGGCTATTGCTACTTTAGTCGCAGTAAAGGCTTTCTTTGAGTCTGCATCGATTGTGACCACTTTTTAATTTCCACGAAGCTGATCCGTTAGTGGTTTCATGATAGATGCACAGTTCGGTATAAACCGTCTGTAGAAACTTACCAACCCATTGAAAGCTCGCAACTGCTTGATGGTGGTTGCTTCCGGGTACTCCAGAATAACCGCCACCTTGTGTTTTTGAGGTTGTATGCCATTAGCGTCAATACTATGCCCCAGGAAGTCCAATGAGGTTGTTCCAATTTGGAATTTCTGTATATTTATTGTAACTCCATATTGTTGCAGTCTACTAAAGACTGTGTCCAAATGTTTCATATGTGTTACCTCATCTGAGCTTGCTATCAGGCAGTCGTCGACGTATGCATAGACATCGTCAAGCCCGCGGAACACGTCATCGATGAAACGCGGAAATATTTGTGCTGCATTTCTCAACCCAAAAGGCATTCGGAGGAATTCGTAAAGGCCAAATGGAGTTACAATAGCGATTTTCGGGATATCATTTTCAGACATCGGTATTTGGTTGTACGCCTTTACCAAGTCGAGTTTTGAAAATATTGTCATTCCCTTCATTGTAGCCGTTAAATCGTGGATGTACGGTAAAGGCTAACGATCAGGCGTAGTTTGGGCGTTAAGACGTCGGTAATCACCTGTAGGACGCCAGTCATTGCTATCTTTCTTCGGGACCATATGTAATGGAGATGACCATGGACTACTGGAAGGTCGAATTATTCCCAAGTCAATCATATGATCGAATTCGTTTTTCGCAATCCTCAGTTTTTCAGGCGCGAGTCGGCGTGCTTTGGAGAATACAGGTTGACCTGTAGTCGTGATGTGATGTGTAACATTGCTGGTTACACATGATAATTTCGATGTTGCCTTATTCAGATCTGGATACTTGTCGAGTATCGGCTGAAAATATGGGTTGATTAAATGTTTAAAACGAAGAGGACATAAGCTACAACCTGTAGCATCGGTTCCACGAACGTACAGATTTGTGTTACTATCCACTAGTCTCTTTTCACTAGGATCCACAAGCAAGTTGTGGTGGCTAAGTAAATCCATGCCTATGATAGGTATTTTCACATCAGCGATAGTGAAAATCCAGTGTATGGGTTGTCGCAAGTTCTGGTGATCTCCACAATGCGACCGGCAGATGAGGCTAGTTTATCTACTGGGTTGTTATTAAACGTTACCAGAACTGCTTGCACTTGTTGTGGCAGTTTTGATAAGAAGAGTTGACGGAAAAGACCTTCGTCAAAAGTGCGTTGACCAATTGCCTCTTGCATGCGCGTCAACATTTCCGTTGATGAACCACTACCTAGCTCGATGGTGTGGAACAACTCATCAAGACGTTGTCTGTCGGATAAATCTCCGCGTTTGAGAATCGATCTTTAGAGCTGGTCATAAGGTTCTAGGCAGTCAGGGCTGAAAAAGAAAGGGGTGACGTACCTGTTCAATTGGCGCGGAAGTGACCTTACGACGGCAAGGAATTGAACACATGGATCTGTCACGCGTGGTCTCGAAACTCGGCTTCTGCGTAGCAGAACCAAGCTTCTATATTTTCTGTCCAGAAGGAAATGAGCTGAAAGTCCGGGGGTGTGGGAGTTTTAATCTTAATGAACTTAGGAGTCTGATCAGTCATGCTATAAATGCAATATATAAAAATATAAAAATAAATGCGATCAAAACGTGCAAAAAATGATAATCACACCATAAATACTGTTAAAAACTACAAACAGGAACGAACTCACAGTTTTAAACGTGTCCAGATCACGTCGGGCTCACCAATGAAGGTGCACCTGGTATATGACCAAGTTACGTTTGGATTATTACCAGAGCAACTTCTAACGATTGAACCCATTCTTACGAATGAGAAGAAATCAGAAGGCAATGAAGGATGGAAGAGAAGTTATATTTGATCGTGAATGGAGCGGCAATGGGTTAGCAACGTCTAGGCTGGCAAACTAGAGAGGGTTGCTTGTTTCGGTACTGCGTGACGAGATCTGGTGGTGATGTGTGACCGAGCGCCTTCAACTTAGTAGTGTCCGCTAAAACAAGCATGGTCAGCATCAATGTCGAAACCTACGTAACTATTTATTTTGGGGATTATTTACAGCTACATAGTGCTTTACCTTCGTTAGACGACCTTGTAGCGGCAAATAATCCCCAAAATAAATAGTTACACAGGTGCTCGACATTCATGCTGACCATGTCTGTTTTAGCGGACACTACTAAGTTGAAGGCGCTCAGTCACGCATCACTACCAGATCACGTCACGCCGTACCGTGGAAAGAAACTCTCTCTCTAGTATGCAAGCCTAGACGTTGCTATTCAATTACCACTCTATTCACGATCAAATATAACTTCTTTTCCATCCTTTATCGCCTTCTAATTTATTCTCATTTGTAAGAGTGCGTTCAAACGTTAGAAGTTGCCCTGGTTATACGTAAAAGTAACTTGGTCATATTTTGGGTGCTCTTCAACCTTATGATTAGTAACCACCACAATATTTGAAAAAATGTGTAGTTTAGACGAAATTTAATATTTAACTAACAACTAGACCAGAAGCTAACAAACATAGTAAGAAAAATCGAAATAATAGCAAATGACTTCGTATTCTTCAGCTTTTTACAATATTTTGTAAATTCAGTGGCTTCATAAGACTGTCATGAATGAAGAATATTAGTGTCATTGAGTTAAAGCACTGATTGATAACAGTATGTCATATGTTCATTTAATAAGTATCCACAGCGCATCCGTTTTCCAAAAACTTTGTAGTTTGTGGAGGTGAACGTACCAATTATTTCATTTAAGACTGACCTTCAAAACCTTGACTGGCAGAATTAAATGAGTATATTCTGAAACTGTACATATTTCATGTTAGTTTACAAATATGGTCATTATGATATATAATAAAGTCCTTAGAAGAGTAAACATATAATATTGACATATACATAATATGAGAAGGCCAATGAGAATCAAGTTACAACTTTCAAGGTCGTGCGCACAGTTAAGTTCAAAATGCTTACTTTAGATCGGCTTATTGCAATTTTTAATGAGGACATTATTATTTCTAATCTAAGAGCTTTTAGACTACTTCATACAGAGTTCATTTGCAATTGGGGCCTCAATGTGACTCAAATATAGTACAGAGACAGTGGAGATGGAGTAACGTCTCGTTGCAATGGCTGCTGGCGAAGAAAATCAATAAGAACAGGCAGCTTTTTTCAGCAAGTCTAAACTGACACTAAGGCAAATTTGTATATTGGTTGTATTGTGCAGTTACCTGTCACGCTGGCATCGTCTATCACAGATGCAAGCGAAGTATTAGCAGTGCAATGGTATCAGCATTGTAGAGACTTATGCTCAGAAATCATGTTGCGCTTAAATGTCACTCTGAGGCATCGGAAAAATCGTTGAAATAGATTAAACGGCTATTAGAAAGAGAAAATATAATAGAGGAAGACCTTTAACGCCTAGGTATATCCCGATTTAGTGACACAAGAATCCAGAGTATTATGGGAATAGGTCTTTATTCAATAGCGTGGGCAGGAGACAGTGGAGCGCGGTTCTAGTAGTTCAAACACACACATAATTCTCAACGTTCAATATAAGCTAATAGGAAATATAATCCCTATGCAAAATAAGGAAGTAAATGAATACTAGAGCCTAATTGTTTTGGCGTATGCTTAAGTTTTGAAGTGAACTTTTAACTAGTCAAGCTATGTTGCTACATTAGCTCCCTCCTAGAAGCGACTTCCGTAGGAACGTTGGTTCGATCAACATACCAAACAAAATCATCTCCGTTTTGTAGCTGTAGCTTAGTTCAGAATTACTTGGTGAACTTGACCTTCTAACAGTGACTGGAGCTTGAAAAGTAAGAGGGCAAGAAAATAAAGTAGGAATATCTAAGGAAATACTGCGAGCGGGCTACCCAACACCATGTTGGTGAGGCACGATGTTTCCATGCTCTGTCCGGCAATCAGGTGTTTACTCACCTGCCTCTCGAGTCGCCCTCAAGTTAAAATTAAAGAAGAATCTACTTTAAAACAAAACAAAAACGATGAAAATCAACCACACCTAAAGAATTACTCCACTGTCTGCATAAAAATATATATATATAGTTACAATTGATAAGTGCTCGTTTCTACGTAAGTGTTTGGTTTCCGGGACGGCTTGGCCATCTGAAAGAAAATAAACATGGTGTAGAATCTTGTGTACGCAAACGATTTTTAAAAAAATTTGTTTTTGAAGAAAACAAGAATTTATATAAGTGCGTGTATTTGCCAGAAGTCAGGTCAACTTGGCACCCTTGAACATGTGACAGCCGCCTTTTATGACTAGTTCGTAACAGTGGGTACCAACAGTACCCATCAGGTTGAAAATCATAGCAAACGTTTATGAAAAATAAAAAAAATGGATTACCAAGAATATGAGAATGCTTAAATTTATTAGGGCCAGATGATTCTGTAAGTCAATGCGAAGCATATAGCTAATGTAGAAAGCTTATTGGAACAGTACCGGATGATATCTCCAGTTGATTAAGAGTTCGAATGTCGATAAAATGGATGAAAACTATTTGGTTATCTGAGAGAGCATAGAGTTTAACCGGGGGAAGTATTATTCCTAACCTATGTCTATGATCATGTATGGATTTATAATAATTGTTTGTATGATGCTATGGAGGAACCACATCAATTAATGGTAATTTTATATAAGTTTATCGACCAGGTTTGTTAATAGTTTCATTAAACTATATCAATCATATTACGTGATTGCCAAGGCTAGACAATTCTTTATGATGCTATCCTGAAACTATTATGAGTAATTAGTTGTAGTGTTAGTTTGCTATAAGCTAGTGAAAGTTTTTTTTTATTATTTATTTATTATTTAGGATCTAAAATATTGGAAAATCTGACAACATAATTTAAAATCTTAGATATGACATCACTACAGTATGAATGATGCTAGAGATACTATAGAAATTTAGTAAGTTACTCTAATTAGCTTAGTTATATTTATAAATTGTGGCTAAATAATTAGAACTAAGAAAAGTCGAACAAATATGGCACTTAATATGTTTCGCTTGAAAACAACACACTTTTTCGAATAGTATGTTGCTGTATAAAGTTGTATCCAAAGCAGAAATCGTTTCTAGTAGTGGTTTACATTAAATATACATGACTAGTCGAAGCAAAATATATACATGCCAAGTACTAGAGGTGTGTATAGTAAATTACGTGGTAAAAGGTTGAAACTCGCCTGGATTTTTTTTTGGAAGGATTTTTTTTGAATTATCCTGACTTTTGAAGTTTATTGTGTGATTTATGGCTTCGTAAACTGATAATTGAGAAATCTAGAAAAATGATTAGTTCTGCAGGCAAAGCATGCTCACAACACTCACCTCAGTTGACAGGTTTACGACTTATATTGCTCACCAAGTTGTTTAAGAATTAGTTTAAGTATTCAGTATTTAATAAAAAACAAAATGACTACCGTTCCTACATCAAAAGATAAGGTCCGGGGAGAAGTGGGTAAAATAGTGCTTATATTCCGATAACGTTTGTCGACTTAGGACAAAAAGAAATATATTGCTTTTTTGTTTTCGTTTTATTTTATGTTTACTTTTTATTTATTTATTTTCAATATTTCCTAACTCGAAAATTTCAGGAGTTACGTGATTATTATTATTTTTTTTCTAGGCCGAAACTATAGCTGTGGACATCCCCGCCTGAATAATCGGATTAGCCCAACTAACGCTTTTAGTTACCTTTGTAGCCTTTATGTTCTTATTTGCTGATTCCGTGTTTATTTGATTAGATAAACGGTCTAATAACACGTATGGTGGTTCATTATCTAGGTAGGCCGGTATTAGCCTATCAATACTTACTGAGTCGGTGTTTCCTTGTTTTTGTACTACAAAATACTTAGGTTTTCTTGAAATAACTTTAAATGGACCTTCAAAAGGAGGGCTAAGGGGTGCTTTTACTTTGTCACATCTTATCCAGACGTGCGAGCAACTGCTTAGATCCTTAGGTAAAAATGTCGCTCGTGATTGTTCACGAGTATTAATCGGTTTAAGTTTAGACATTTGGTCCCGCAGTTGGTCTGCGTAAGTTCCTAAGTCGAGCGTTTTACTGTCGGTGTGAGGGGTAATGAACTCACCTGGGAGTCTCAGAGTGGTCCCAAAAACTAGTTCTGCCGTTGAACATTGTGAGTCAGTTTTGACAGCTGTTCGTATTCCCAACATAACTAATGGTAGGAATTCTGTCCACTGACTGGGGTTTGAGTGACATATAAGAGCGGCCTTTAGTTGACGATAGAACCGTTCTACCATCCCGTTTGCTTGAGGATGATACGCCGTACAGCGAATTCCGTTTGAGCCTAGGAGTTTAGCCAGGTTACTGAATAGTTCAGATTCGAATTGAGCCCCTCTGTCTGTCGTTATTGTAACAGGTGTACCAAAAATGGTCACCCAGTTTTGTATGAAGACTTTGGCTACTGTTTCGGCTGTGATGTCCGCGATCGGTACGGCTATAGGGGACCTCGTAAACCTATCTATACATGTAAACAGGTACGTAAAGCCATTTGAACGCGGTAAAGGGCCCACTAAGTCGATATGTACGTGTGCGAAACGCGCATCCGGTTGGGGAAAAACTCCGATGGGTGAATTTGTGTGTCGGCTAACTTTTGTTTGTTGACGTGCCGAACATTCTCTGACCCATTTATGTACATCTTTCTGGAGATTTGGCCATATGTATCTGGCGTTGATTAGTTTAGTCGAAGATTTCACGACAGGGTGAGACAATGAATGAAAGTTATTAAATATTAACCGCCGCATATTTTTGGGAACGAAAGGTCGAGGGACCGCTTTCGTCGTGTCACAGTAAATCAGGACATCTTCCTTAGGTGATGGCAGCTGTTTCAGTTTCAGGCTAGAGCATTTAGTTGACAGTAAGTTTTGTAATTCTTGACCAGTTTCTTGACTGTCTCTTAAAATCTCGAAGTCTACTGTAGACTGTTGTATTATATTCATTTCTAATCGAGATAATGCGTCTGCCGCCTGATTGTCTTCATCTTTTACGTGTTGGATATCACTAGTGAACTGTGATATGTAGTCAAGGTGTCGGACTTCTCGAGGCGAGTATTTATCAGCTTTCGCTCTTAATGCGTTTGTTAGCGGTTTATGATCCGCATAAACTATGAATTCCCTGCCTTCTGGCATGTGTCGGAAATGCTTGATGGTTAGGTAGATTGCGAGTTCTCTACCAAAGGTAGAATATCTCGTCTCTTCTGGAGCGAGTTTTTTTGAGAAGAATGCGATTGGTTTCCAGGTGTTTTTAACTAGTTGATTAAGAGTACCGCCTACGGCTTTGTCCGAAGCATCTACCATTATGGCAAGTGGGTAGTGAGAATTCGGATACGTTAATGTAGATGCTTGAGCAAGTTTATGCTTTAATTGGTTTATAGCATCGACGGCCTCAGAGGTCAACTTGAACTCTTTCGGTTTTCCTTTAAGCGCATCCGTTAATGGTTGCATTAGTTGTGCACAACCGGGCATAAATCTGCGATAAAAGTTTATTAAACCGAGAAAACTTCTAAGTTGTGTTATGGAACTTGGGATAGGATATTGTTTAATGGTATCCACCTCTTTTTTAATTGGTGTAATTCCATCAGGGCTTATGGTATGTCCGAGGAATTCCAACGTTTCAACACCAAAAACGCATTTACTTTGGTGTATGTTCATGCCATTTCGTTTAGTCGTCTAAGTACTGCCTTCACATGTTGTTCATGTGATTCTAAGTTCGGGCTAGCAATTAATAGGTCGTCTATATACCCCTGAGCAAATGGCATATCTCGAAGCAAATTATCCATAAACCTTTGGAATGTTTGTGCCGCGTTCCGTAGGCCGAATGGCATGCGTACAAACTCGAATAATCCAGGTGTTGTGATAGCTGTTTTCGGAATATCTTCCTCAGCTACTGGGATATTGTGGTATGCCCTGACTAAGTCGATTTTAGTGAATATCTTCATACCCTGTAAGCCATTTGTGAAATCTTGGATATGTGGTATCGGGTACCTGTCTGGTACTGTTTGACGATTGAGGGCTCTGTAATCCCCGCACGGTCTCCAATCGCCTTTATTTTTCTTTGGGACCATATGCAGAGGAGATGCCCATTGACTATCAGATGGACGTATTATGCCCAGCTGTAGCATGTAATCGAATTCAGCTCTAGCTAATTTGAGTTTATCGGGTGTTAGTCTCCTGGGTTTAGCGAAAGCAGGTGCCCCTTCCGTTTTGATTGTATGACATACTTTTAACTTACTTTTGGAAGGTTGAGGGTTCGGTTTCGTTAACTCTGGAAATTCCGCGAGTATATCCTGGAACTTTGCCGTTGTTACTGGCGGAGTTTAGACTAAATTTAGAGAAGTGATACGACTTTCTGTACATTTAGTATATTTCGAAGTTTGTTTTAATGTCAACCGTCGTTTATTAGTGTCAACAAGAAATTCATACCTCTCTAAGAAATCCATTCCAAGTATTGCCAGATCTAAATCGGCTACAGTGAAAATCCAGGGGAATTGTCTTCTAAACCCCAAATCTAGTGTCATTGTTTCTGCCCAAACGTCGCGATTTTAGTTTTATTGGCAGCTTGAAGTGTGACTGAGGAAGTTTCTCCACCCAGCTCGGTTTTGTTCTTAGGAATGATACTAAGTGCAGCACCAGTATCCACCAAAAAGTTCAAGCCTGAATTCTTATCTCTAACGTAAAATAAGCGACTGTTTAGGCACCCCGCGTCAGTCGTTGCGACCTGGGGAGGGGTTATTTACTTCCCTATATTCTTCAGGGTCTGTTTGGGCCAGGCGCATGGTTGACTGCATTTGGTCGATTGAGCACCAAATTTCCAGTGATACCAACAAAATTGTCCAGATTGTTTGGACCTTTGTAACCTGTTCCGTGACACGAATCTCGGTCGTCGTGGTGACATGCTCCTGTCTTTATGACCCATCTGCAATTTGCTGACAGCCTCTGAGACTTTTAACACTCGCAATGAGTTGTGCTATGACTGGGTCATTTGCCGATTCTTCTTTTTTAGTATAGTGGATCATGCTTGATGCAGTTGGGAGACCCCTTTCCATTATTCTATCTGCAATACGTGCTAAGTGAGATGAAGAGGTGTCGGGATCTTGTGCATCCAAACAGTGTTGGACGTAGCATGGGAGAGCTTGTATCCATCCTTGTTTTAGGACTGCTTCACCCACTGTGTTGTCGCCTACTAAGGCTTGGAGATGACGCAAAAATTGTGACGGTGACCTATCACCTAATGTTTCCTCTTGGAAGAGTCTTTGGATTCTTTGCCCATCTGATAATGATAGACGATTCATTATTTCTCGTCTTAGGATGGTGTATGGTTGTGGTGTCGGCGGACTTGAAATCAAGTCGCGAACTTCTTGATAGCGAACTCCTTCAGATTTAATATTGTGTCTCGTGAAATAATGCTCTAGTTGAGCAAACCACAACTCGGGGTCACTAAGATCGAATTCTGGGATTAGGATATTCGTAGTCATAACGGTGTCTATGTCTACCGATGACTTATCCTCTAGGCTTTTCGTTTGGGACAAGTCTGCCATGTTATATGAACAATATGATAACGTAATGAGGGCAGAAAAATAATGAGTGATAAAAAATAAAATACTATGTATATAAAAAATATATATATACGTAATCTTAGCTATTGTAAATCAGAAGGCTTATTTTTATGACTGAATATAAAAAGAAAGTGATATGAACAACAGAAATGAAATAATTTATTCAACACAGGGCTCACCAGTTTAACGCCTAGGTATATTCCGATTTAGTGACACAAGAATCCAGAGCAAAATAACTAAAGACAGTCACCGTCGAAAATTGCGCTCAAATTCTATTTTGATTCCTATTGGTTGGTTTCTTTAGGTAGTTGGAGGCAAATTCAAGGAATATGCCACTCAATGTCAAGCCCTGTTAACAAATTACGACACTACCCAAACAACCAGTAAAGTGTAAATAAAGGCCAATTTCAATGGTGAACATAGGGTAAATAAATACGACAATGTAACATTTTACGCCTGTCTGGTGTAATAAATAGACATGTGTATTTATTTACTGATTGACCTACCATAATTTGTCTGGTTTGACAGCAGTATATTTCAGGGTCGTGACCTGAGCATACTTTGATGCGTCACCTGTCTATAAAGTCAGCCTAAATAGTCTACTAAAAGTGTAAATTTGTAGACATACGCCTAAATAGTCTATCTAAAGGCAAATTAACGACAATTCACACTTTGTTAGCCTTGATTTACACTGAGCTCGCCTTTATTTATACACAGTTGGTTGTTTGGGTTTGGTACATGTGAATTTTTGCCTTTAATTCTTGTCTGTTAAACCGATAATATGACACTTGGATACTTTTGGACGGTTTGAAATGTTATTTCTTCATAACTACTATAATTAATGTGTATTCCTGCAGTTGAATACATCCACACTGTTTGACATGTCCTTTTCATACAGCTGTGTGCTAGCATTAATATTTTTTAGACAGTACATAGCTTTATGAAACAATGGAGTGAAATGTCTGTTTGGTGACATCCAGATGATCAATTATGTAATTTATAAATGTCATCTCTAAATGCAGCCTTGCTGAACCTCAGATTTTTGACTTTACCTTTATGTGCACAATGCCAAATGTTGCCCAGTATTTTGGTTTATTGGATCAAGAACCAATCAACATCAATTGATGTTAAGTGTGCCTGACAGTGCTTTGTCTAAGCATGGTATAAATTCATCTGGTTTATAATGACTCCCATCATTAAGTATTGTTATAATTTGGCTGGATGTTGCCTGAAAACAACTTGCCGAGTGCTAGCTCTAGTATTGTTGTGGGCGGATCGTCCAGCGTAGGTGAACTTTTCCAACGAATTATTCTGTCTCGAACCTTTCCTACTTGGATACAGTTTCATCAGGCACGGAGGAGTTCATGAGTGTAAGTGTTATTAAAATTAAGCAATCTATTTCAGGAGTCGAACACTTACCTACGTTTCACTCAAGTCGTTCCTAGACAGTCGCGGTGACAGAAGTAAACCCATATGGGCGCTAGACCATGCCACGTTCGTGATCTCACGTCCTCCTCGGGGTGCTTGGACTTCGTAATAAGGGTCAGTTTGGTTTGC
>CM068305.1:33434399-33450513 GCA_034768735.1 Schistosoma mekongi | reverse complement strand
CGGCGATAGTGAAGATCCAGTGTATGGGTTTTCGTAAACCCACGTTTAAGTAGACATATCGTTTACCATACGTAGCTATGTATTTTCCATCGGCTGCCTGTAAATCGAACGCAGCTTCATGGTGGCGATCAGATCGAGCTGCAGGAAGAACGCTAACTTCTGCGCCAGTGTCGACGAGGTAGCGAAACTTCGTTATCACATCAGTGATAAATAACAGGCGGCTGCCTCCACCGGCTACGGTTGCCGCTAACGCGTGCCGGCGGAATAGTTTCCCGATGCGTCAACAATGGGCTTATGTCTAGGGAAACAACAGGGGTCTCTACACTTCTTGGAATTTTTTCCATAGGTGTTGTGGTACCAACACCAATGTGAATTCTCGTTTCGTCGAGGTCGAGACGACGACCTTCTCCGTGACGTACTTCGTCGACGAGAATCGTTCGGTCGGTGTCTTTCCTTCAGGTCAAGAAAACGAGAAAGAGTATTACACGATTTTGTCACGTCGTTTTCGGTGGCATGAGGTTTTTCAGTAATGGAATAAACCTGATTATCACGAGTTCCGGTGATCTCCAGAATTCGATCAGCAGATGAAGCTAGTTCATCTACTGGGTTGTTATTAAACGTTACCACAACCGCTTGCACTTGTTGTGGCAGTTTTGATAAGAAGAGTTGGCGGAAAAGACCTTCGTCGAAGGTGCGTTGACCAATTACCTCTCGCATGCGCGACAACATTTCCGTCGCTAAACCACTACCTAGCTCAATGGTGTGGAACAACTCATCAAGACGTTGTCTGTCGGATAAATCTCCGCGTCTGAGAATCGATCTTTTGAGCTGGTCATAAGGTCCTAGGCAGTCGGGGCTGAAAAAGAAAGGGGTGACGTACCTGTTCAATTCACGCGGAAGTGATCTTACGACGGCAAGGAATTGAACACGTGGATCTGTCACAGCTTGGTCTCGAAACTCGGTTTCTGCGTAGCAGAACCAAGCTTCTATGTTTTCTGTCCAGAAACGGATGAGCTGAAAGTTCAGGGGTGTGGGAGTTTTAATCTTAATGAACTTAGGAGTCTGATCAGTCATGCTATATATGCAATACATGAAAATATAAAAATAAATGCGATCATAACGTGCAAAAAATGGGAATCACACCAAAAATACTGTTAAAAATTATAAACAGGAACGAACTCACGGTTATCAACGTGTCCAGATCACGTCGAGCTCACCAATGAAGGTGCACCCGGTATATGACCAAGTTACGTTTGGATTATTACCAGAGCAACTTCTAACGATTAAACCCACTCTTACAAATGAGAAGAAATCAGAAGGCAATGAAAGATGGAAGAGAAGTTATATTTGATCGTGAATGGAGCAGCAATGGGATAGCAACGTCTAGGCTGGCAAACTAGAGAGTTACTTTCCACGGTACGGCGTGACGTGATCTGGTGGTGATGCGTGACCGAGCGCCATCAACTAGTAGTGTCCGCTAAACCAAACATGGTCAGCATCAATGTCGAAACCTATGTAACTATTTATTTTGGGGATTATTTACCGCCAAGGCTCACTCCCCCCCCTAATGGGTTCGTGAGGACCCGATGACGTGCCAGCCATAGGATAAAACCCAATGCGTTAAACATTGGTAAACGTTCCTTTGATAGCTTGGATGTTGTGCAGCTTCTGGCCGTCAGCGCCTATGCTAAAGTGCCGTTACATAAATAAAAAAATGTGTACAAAATGTAATCGTGCTCTTCCGTTTTCTTCTGTCGTTTGCAGGCGTCCTGGAAATCCAAAAAAGAAAATTTTTAAATATGTGCCTTTCATTTATATATATATATACATACATATTTAAAAACAATTTGGCGGCTAAATACAGCTACAAAAACGCATAAAATGTTGACAACGCTAACATGAATAAAAAAAGGTTTTTTGATATTTTTTAAACATACGAAAATGTATAAAATGCATACCGTAAAGTTTAAAAACAAAGGTATTTTTATTCAATTTTTTTTATTTTATATATATAAACTTCACAATACACACATTGGAAAATTAGAAGAAAAAAATTAATAGACGTAATATTCATTCAAGTGTTCTGGAAATCGTACATTTCTACCAGAACGTGTAGCTCTCGGCGTTATGGAGCTCTATTGAATTTCCACTTGCTTGTTGGTTGTTGCTTGAGGCATGGCGACTTCGCTCATGTCGAGTTTCGGTGGTGTTGTGGCGAGTTGGATATCGAAGGGTTTACCTTCTAGGTAAGCTGCTTTGAGGCGGTCAATGCTGACGTTTTCCTCGTGGCCATTCTTATCGATCGTATAGTACTTTGTTTCACGTTTCAAGACCTTGTATGGTCCTTCGTAAGTCGCGTCAAGTGGTCGGTGTAGAGCGTCACGACGTACAAAAACATGTGTACTATATTTTAAAGTGGGTTGTATGAAAGTGTCTGTCGATTGTTGTCGAGTCTGGACTGTTTTTATTAGTGATAATAATAGCTTATGTTTCTATGCAGCCTTTTGTACGTGACAACATACCAGTTTTCAGGCAAAATCAGAAAGACGTGGGATTATCAGCATACAAGGATTTCGTCAGAGTCACTGATAAGAACTTCACACCATATGGAGCTTTGAATTTAAGGCCAAACCGACGATAGCAGAGTTTACAGTACTATGAGTCAGAGGTATATATTTTATCGTGGTTCAGTCCTGACAAACAGCTTTTGGTTTCAGGCGTTATTATTCTAGGAAACGATTGAAAGTAAACAGAACTGAATTGTAGAGCATATCCATGTTGGGAATAAGACCATGAGCATTTGAAACTTGTATAGAAGCCCCAGCTAAATATGTAAATGGGGTTATTCTACCGCACTGATGGAATCCATGAGCAGTGATTTCCAGCGGTGAGTTGTTGATGCACTAAGTATGTTGTCAACCAGCGCTAAGAGTAAATTGCTTGAAGGAGATTAATCACTAATGACAACAGCCGATAAACTCGGGGAGGTAGCGATGTAGAGGAATATAGGAAACAGAAAAAGAGATTAATTAGTGGTAGTATTGTAGTGGTAAATAATTCTTTAAATAAATGGTTGCATAGATTCTCGCAACTGATAGTAACCAAAATTGTTTTAGCAGACACGACTAGGTGAAGTTGCTCGGTCAAGCATCACCTCCAGATCACGACAAGACACGACATAGGATGCAACTCCTGTTCTATTTAGCCAGCCACGAGATTGCTATTCCGTTAGCGCTCCGCTAACGATACAATATATCTTTTACTCCATCCCTGACTGCCATTCAATTTATTTTTATTTGTATGTGTGTGCTCAACTAATAGAAATTTCTCTATTTATACAAAAAACGTTACTTGGTAATATACTTGGTACACTTTAGTATTGTCGGGGATTTACAACAAAGGCAACTTCACAGTTTGTAAATCCAACGGGACTAACAGTTTGCTATTTTTCAACAGCATCTGATTTAAGAAAATAAACATTTGTTATGAGCGTTGACATTATTAGTCATGAATAGCATTTCGGTAGGAAAGGCGTGTTGAGAGACTGCAGGTAAATTTCGATAAGATTAAAACTAGAAAAATTTCCTGCAAATTGACAGTTTCATATTTCCGTGTTCGTATATACCTGTCCTAAATTTTATTTACCCTTTTCAACCCTTATTACTCTGCCTCATATTATTAAAAGATCTCGAAATTAAAATATTTCGTACGCGCATCATTCAAATATGTGGTATCATGGGCACATTTAGTTTCCCATTTCAAGTCATCGAATTGGTCAACTGCACTAGTTTCGGTTGATTACAACTCACTGTGGCTCTGAAGTGGCTGTCGGCCTAACACTGGATTAATTTTGATCAGAGCAGTTTAAAATGAATGAGTGCCACGACTAATTAACTTAACTAGGTGGGTCAAGAAAACCACTTCACAGAATGAATGTCCTCATTTTGTTGCTGGCGAATAATTAACCAGCAATGCGAATGTAATAAATGAAACTGATCGTTATCATAACTTGTGTTTGTAAACCTAGTTTAAGCATTATTATTATTATTCTGAAATTTTAATACAGAGTTCACGCCAGTAGTCGATTTAATTATATGCATGTACTGTGTATATTTGTTTATATATTGGTTCCTATGAATTAATTCTAAGAATACATAAGTTATTAATTTTATATTTAAGGACATTTATTCAAAGTATCGCTATTTAAGAATATTAATCATAACAATAGTAATAGAAGTAATAATAATAGTAAACATCTTTTAGTTAATTGACTTCATCACAGATTGATGTTGATAGGATACCACTGAAAATTGGGGAGCACCGTACATCTATTTTATCCTAGTATGGAACTCTTCAAGAGCGATCAGTGTAGATTTTGCCGCTCAGTTGAAAACTAAGCCTTCAGGTTGGCGAACTACCGATACTCCCCACCAGTGGGTCGGCATTAAGTGGTAGGACTTTTGTTTCCTTCAGTCCTCCATATAGCGCAACGATCATCCATTGTCATTAGTGATAACGTATCACTTACGACAAGTTCGAACTCCACCAGTCATGACTCTACACTAGAACTTCAGAAGCATCCTGAAGTTAGTCGCTAGTGAGCTGGTTATTGTAAATGAGTTGAGACGATTACTTTTGTGAAGACTGGTATCAAGCTTTTGCGCAGAGAGTTAAGCATTCGTCAATCTAATAGCTATGTTTTCGATTGAGTGGAGCAATCTAGGTAATGTACTAATGATGAGTCCCAAACTAGAACTAAACAGCTCTTCAGTGCTCCCTAGTTTTTAATATTACCCAGCCAACATCAGACGACTTACAAATTCGGCCGACTAAAATTTAATACCGATCTCCACAATTTAATAAAAAAACATTTATTTGCCATGCTAAGTGATAACATTTAAGTTTCTTTTTGTCAGAGTACATAAAACATTACATTATTGAGTGTGCTTTCTGATCCTCTTGATATTAATTGATAGATTAGGAATAGATACATAGATTATAGGTGGTAAATTTCATTAAGGAATAATAATACATCTGAAATGAAAACTAAATTTGTGGTGATTTAAGTTTTACCTACGTTAATTTTATATCTGGTAAACTAAACACTCTAGGTATTGACATGTTAAGTAACCCTGAGTCTGGTATAAGCTATAGTATATGGACGTAGTATCGAAAATATGAAGTGGAATAAAGGCAAAAATACTTCTGTTGTAAGGGTTACTTTATTTACAGATAATATGATCACTTATAGTATTACAAGTTACCTTATAGTTTAAATAACTTCAAGAAACCATATTGAAATCGGTACCTAACTGTTGAATGAGATTGCATGAAAGTAGTACTTTTTTCAAATAATTTTACATGAGTTGGATTGCAGCCGTCAGGTGGAATCCAGGACTTCCGTTTTTTCCTATTGGAGACTCTTCAGCTGGGTGTACCTGCATCCCAGTGTTGATGTTCATACAGGGACAAATATATCTATCTGTCTATTTATCTGTCACCAAACTTGACTTATCCCACATTCAGTTTTATTGGAAATAAATGATAGAGATACACTCTGAATCTAATTACTAAAATGCGCTTACTAATAAGAAATGTTAAGCTATGACGATAAAGACAAGTGTTATTTACTAATGGCATTTCGCTAATACACAACATTATCCAACATCGTGTAAAATAATAACATTGGCTTTCAAAGATGACACATCTGAGCATGATTAACGACTTAACTATGAGTAAGAAGTAATGCTAATTATGAAAAGACAAAATATGTAATTGACGTTAGTACTAATTAATC
This sequence comes from Schistosoma mekongi, assembly GCA_034768735.1. Lineage (NCBI taxonomy): Eukaryota > Metazoa > Platyhelminthes > Trematoda > Strigeidida > Schistosomatidae > Schistosoma > Schistosoma mekongi. The sequence goes on along the minus strand of CM068305.1, from coordinate 33,444,716 downwards.
CTGAGAAAGTATTCATCGAGAACTAATCTCATTTGAGGTACAATCTAAAAGCAGTGTGTACTGAACAGCCAATTCGTCCTAATGGGATATTTCTGACTTAAATCTGCCTTCATAATGAACTGAACTTATGATTCTCAGATAGTGTAAGTATCAATCACTTATCCATTACCTAAGTTGGATTGTGACTGGCAAGTGGAATCCAGGATGCACGTTTTTTCCTATTTGGGACTCATCCACTCAGGATGCACATATATCAGCAGAGACTGACTAGCTTCGGTCCATAACAAATCAACGGGAATATACAAATTTACATAGTACTTATTCATTACATTTCAGAATTCACTAGTTTTACAATGTTGCACAACAGTCAGACAAAGTAATTCGTGACTATTAATTCATTCCAACTTTATATAAATTCCACTAGTTATTTATTCTTAAAGAAGTTCAAGAAAGCGCACCAAATAAATGCATTCACTAGTGAACTGGCTAGAAAAAAATTAGATATCATATGTTGTGTTGAGGAATTCCATTTTCTAACAAAATAACTTTCTTGAACTCATTAATTACACTAAATTAAATCATTCCATATTGAGTACGTTTTAGAAGTTTAGAATATTTTCTACAGTATTCATCAATACATTAAACAGTTGAAGTAATCTCATCTCATTTAGTTACATAATCGAAAAGAATACATATCTGATTACGTTGTGTATTTGATTCTGCATTTAGGTGAGTTGGAAACTGACTTGTATATATATATATATATATATATATATATATAATGAACAAGTCAGTTTCCAACTCACCCAAATGCAGAATCGAATACATAACGTAATCAGATATATATATCAGATATATATATATATATATATATAGTACTGTAAACTCTGCTATCGTCGGTTTGGCCTTAAATTCAAAGCTCCATATGGTGTGAAGTTCTTATCAGTGACTCTGACGAAATCCTTGTATGCTGATAATCCCACGTCTTTCTGATTTTGCCTGAAAACTGGTATGTTGTCACGTACAAAAGGCTGCATAGAAACATAAGCTATTATTATCACTAATAAAAACAGTCCAGACTCGACAACAATCGACAGACACTTTCATACAACCCACTTTAAAATATAGTACACATGTTTTGTACGTCGTGACGCTCTACACCGACCACTTGACGCGACTTACGAAGGACCATACAAGGTCTTGAAACGTGAAACAAAGTACTATACTATCGATAAGAATGGCCACGAGGAAAACGTCAGCATTGACCGCCTCAAAGCAGCTTACCTAGAAGGTAAACCCTTCGATATCCAACTCGCCACAACACCACCGAAACTCGACATGAGCGAAGTCGCCATGCCTCAAGCAACAACCAACAAGCAAGTGGAAATTCAATAGAGCTCCATAACGCCGAGAGCTACACGTTCTGGTAGAAATGTACGATTTCCAGAACACTTGAATGAATATTACGTCTATTAATTTTTTTCTTCTAATTTTCCAATGTGTGTATTGTGAAGTTTATATATATAAAATAAAAAAATTGAATAAAAATACCTTTGTTTTTAAATTTTACGGTATGCATTTTATACATTTTCGTATGTTTAAAAAATATCAAAAAACCTTTTTTATTCATGTTAGCGTTGTCAACATTTTATGCGTTTTTGTAGCTGTATTTAGCCGCCAAATTGTTTTTAAATATGTATGTATATATATATATAAATGAAAGGCACATATTAAAAATTTTCTTTTTTGGATTTCCAGGACGCCTGCAAACGACAGAAGAAAACGGAAGAGCACGATTACATTTTGTACAATTTTTTTATTTATGTAACGGCACTTTAGCACAGGCACTGACGGCCAGAAGCTGCACAACATCCAAGCTATCAAAGGAACGTTTACCAATGTTTAACGCATTGGGTTTCATCTGTAGCGGTAAATAATCCCCAAAATAAATAGTTACATAGGTTTCGACATTGATGCTGACCATGTTTGTTTTAGCGGACACTACTAAGTTGAAGGCGCCCGGTCACGCATCACCACCATATCTCGCCACGCCGTACCGAAACAAGCAACCCTCTCTAGTTTGCCAGCCTAGACGTTGCTAACCCATTGTCGCTCCATTCACGATCAAATATAACTTCTCTTCCATCCTTCATTGCCTTCTGATTTCTTCTCATTCGTAAGAGTGGGTTCAATCGTTAGAAGTTGCTCTGGTAATAATCCAAACGTAACTTGGTCATATACCGGGTGTAACTTCATTGGTGAGCCCGACGTGATCTGAACACGTTCAAAACTGTGAGTTCGTTCCTGTTTGTCGTTTTTAACAGTATTTTTGGTGTGATTATCATTTTTTTGGCACGTTTTAATCGCATTTATTTTTATATTTTTATATATTGCATTTATAGCATGACTGATCAGACACCTAAGTTCATTAAGATTAAAACTCCCACACCCCCGAACTTCCAGCTCATTCCTTTCTGGACAGAAAACATAGAAGCTTGGTTCTGCTATGCAGAAGCCGAGTTTCGAGACCACGCTGTGACAGATCCACGTGTTCAATTCCTTGCCGTCGTAAGGTCACTTCCGCGTGAATTGAACAGGTACGTCACCCCCTTTCTTTTTCAGCCCTGATTGCCTAGAACCCTATGACCAGCTCAAAAGATCAATTCTTAAACGCGGAGACTTGTCGATAGACAACGTCTTAATGAGTTGTTCCACACCATCGAGCTAGGTAGTGGTTCAGCAACGGAAATGTTGACGCGCATGCGAGAAGTAATTGGTCAACGCACCTTCGACGAAGGTCTTTTCCGTCAACTCTTCTTATCAAAACTGCCACAACAAGTGCAAGCAGTTCTGGTAACGTTTAATAACAACCCAGTAGATGAACTAGCCTCATCTGCTGATCGAATTCTGGAGATCACCGGAACTCGCGACAATCAGGTTTATTCCATTACCGAAAAACCTCAGGCCACCGAAAACGAAGTAACGAAATTGTGTAATGCTCTTTCGCGTTTTCTTGACCTGAAGGAAAGACACCGACCGAACGATTCTCGTCGACGAAGTACGTCACGGAGAAGGTCGTCGTCTCGATCTCGACGAAACGAAAATTCACATTGGTGTTGGTACCACAACACCTATGGAAAAAATTCCAAGAAGTGTAGAGACCCCTGTTGTTTCCCTAGACATAAACCGATTGTTGACGCATCGGGAAACTACCCCGCCGGCACGCGTTAGCGGCAACCGTAGCCGGTGGAAGCAGCCGCCTGTTATTTATCACTGATGTGATAACGAAGGTTCGCTACCTCGTCGATACTGGCGCAGAAGTTAGCGTTCTTCCTGCAGCTCCATCTGATCGCCACCATGAAGCTGCGTTCGATTTACAGGCAGCCGATGGAAAATACATAGCTACGTATGGCAAACGTTACGTCTACTTAAACGTGGGTTTACGAAAACCCATACACTGGATTTTCACCATCGCCGATGTGAAAATACCTATCATAGGCATGGATTTACTTAGCCACCACAACTTGCTTGTGGACCCTAGTAAAAAGAGATTAGTGGATAGTAACACAAATCTATACGTTAGTGGAACCGTGGCTACAGGTTGTAGCTTATGTCCTCTTCGTTTTAAACATTTAATTAACCCTTATTTTCAGCCGATACTCGACAAGTATCCAGATCTGAATAAGACGTCATCGAAATTATCATGTGTAACCAGCAATGTTACACATCACATCACGACTACAGGTCAACCTGTATTCTCCAAAGCACGCCGACTCGCGCCTGAGAACTAAGGATTGCGAAAAACGAATTCGATCATATGATTGACTTGGGAATAATTCGACCTTCCAGTAGTCCATGGTCATCTCCATACATATGGTTCCGAAGAAAGATAGCAATGACTGGCGTCCCACCGGTGATTACCGACGTCTTAACGCCCAAACTACGCCTGATCGTTACCCTTTACCGCATATCCACGATTTAACGGCCACTCTGAAGGGAATGACAATATTTTCAAAACTCGACTTGGTAAAGGCGTACAACCCAAATACCGATGTCTGAAAATGATATCCCGAAAACCGCTATCGTAACTCCATTTGGCCTTTACGAATTCCTCCGAATGCCTTTTGGGTTGAGGAAACGCAGCACAAACATTCCAACGTTTATTGATGACGTGTTCCGCGGGCTTGACTATGTCCATGCATACGTCGACGACTGCCTGATAGCAAGTCCAGACGAGGGTAACACATATGAAACACTTGGACACAGTCTTTAGTAGACTGCAACAATATGGAGTAACCATAAACATACAGAAATGCCAAATCGGAACAACCTCGTTGGACTTCCTGGGACATACTATTGATGCGAATGGTATACAACCCCAAAAACACAAGGTGGCAGCTATTCTGGAATACCCGGAACCAACCACCATCAAGCAGTTGCGAGCTTTCAATGGATTGGTAAGTTTCTACAGACGGTTTATACCGAACTGTGCATCTGTCATAAACCACTAACGGATCAGCTTCGTGGAAATAAAAAATGGTCACAATGGATGCAGACTCAAAGAAAGCCTTTACTGCGACTAAAGAAGCAATAGCCAATGTGACTATGCTGGCACATCACAATACCGAAGCCCCTGTCAGCATCGCGGTTGACGCATCTGACTCAGCGATTGGCGCAGTTCTGCAACAATGGGCTCACAAAGCTTGGCAACCATTAGCATTTTTCTCAAGACGACTAAACGATACCGAATCACGATACAGCACTTTTGGTCGTGAACTGCTAGCCATGTACTGTGCTGTGCGACATTTTCAACATTCCATCGAAGGCCGGGAATTTACAATATTCACCGACCATAAACCACTGACGTTTTCTATGAGGTCATCTTCAGATAAGTACTCTCCGCGAGAGTCGCGTCATCTAGACTACATTTGCCAGTTCTCTACTGATATACGACATATATCTGGGGCTAACAATGTAGTTGCCGACGCCTTATCACGAATACATGCTTGAATCGTATCCAAGGAATCGACCTTGTTGAACTAGCTCGACTTCAAATGAAGACAATGATCTTCATCACGAGTTATCCACAACAACGCTTAAACTCCAAACAAAGACGATTGGAAAAGGTAAGAACACTTTAATTTGTGATTATTCTACAGGTACAGCCCGTCCAATCGTTCCCAAGAGTTATCGACGAATCATCTTCGACACATTGCACAACCTCTCTCATCCTGGAGTTCGTGCTACGTCTAAACTAATTGCTCAGAGATTCTGCTGGCCAAGGATGAATAAGGACATCAAAGAATGGGCACGCTCCTGTGTGGCATGTCAAAAGAGCAAAGTAATTCAGCACAATAAATGTCCTCTAGGCACTTTTCCCAACTCCCGACGCTCGATTCAACCACGTCCACCTTGATTTGGTAGGACCCCTTACCTGAATCAAATGGATTTTTCTTATCTTTTGACATGCGTGGGACCGTTTTACACGCTGGCCAGAAGCGATTCCCTTAAAAGACATCACTACTGAAACGATTGCTCGTGCTTTCGTCGAACGATGGATAGCGAACTTTGGTTGTCCATCTACAATTACGACAGACCGTGGACGTCAGTTTGAATCTGGATTGTTCCACTCTCTGACAAAACTTCTTGGAGCGACGCGCTTCCGAACAACAGCCTACCATCCACAATCTAACGGTTTGGTAGAAAGATTTCATCGACAGCTGAAAGCATCACTTTCAGCTACAAACATGCCGCAGTGGACAGAGGCTTTGCCACTAGTCTTACTCGGTATCCGAAGCATGGTAAAAGAAGATGTCGGGTGCAGCGTGTCTGAACTAGTTTACGGAACGACTCTTCGATTACCAGGTGAGTTTGTGGAAACCGCTTCCACCTCGACAAACTTGGATATAAATTCTTACGTGAACCGGCTTACAAATGCTATGCGTTCAGTTAAGCCAGTTCAAACTCGACAACAATCGACAGACACTTTCATACAACCCGCCTTAAAATATAGTACACACGTTTTTGTACGTCGTGACGCTCTACGCCGACCTCTTGATGCGACTTACGAAGGACCATACAAGGTTTTGAAACGTGAAATAAAGTACTATACGATCGATAAGAATGGACACGAAGAGAACGTCAGCATTGACCGCCTCAAAGCAGCTTACCTAGAAGGTAACCCTTCGATATCCAACTCGCCACAACTCCGCCGAAACTCGACATGAGCAAAGTCGCCATGCCTCAAGCAACAACCAACGAGCAAGTGGAAATTCAGAAGAGCTCCATAACGCCGAGAGCTACACGTTCTGGTAGAAATGTACGATTCCAGAACACTTTAAATGAATATTCCGTCTATTAATTTTCTTTTCCTAATTTTCCACTTGTGTATTGTGAATATCTATCTATACAAAATAAAAAAAATTGAATAAAAATATTTTGTTTTTACTTTATGGTATGCATTTTTGTTTAACATTTTCGTATGTTTAAAAAAATATCCAAAAAAAAACCTTTTTTATTATTCATGTTAGCGTTGCCGACATTTTATGCGTTTTTGTAGCTGTATTTAGCCGCCAAATTGCTTTTAAATATATATACATATATATATATTAATGAAATGCATATATTAAAATTTTTTTTTTCTTTTGGTTTTCCAGGACGCCTGGAAACGACCAGAAGAAAACGGAAGAGAACGATAACATTGTGTACATTTTTTTTTTATGTAACGACACTTTAGCATAGGCACTGACGGCCAGAAGCTGCACAACATCCAAGCTATCAAGGAACGTTTACCAATGCTTAACGCATTGGGTTTTATCTTTGGCTGGTACGTCATAGGGTCCTCACGAACCCATTAGGGGGGAGTGAGCTGTAGCGGTAAATAATCCCCAAAATAAATAGTTACATAGGTTTTCGAACATGATGCTGACCATGTTTGTTTAGCGGACACTACTAAGTTGAAGGCGCCCGGTCACGCATCACCACCATATCTCGCCACGCCGTACCGAAACAAGCAACCCTCTCTAGTTTGCCAGCCTAGACGTTGCTAACCCATTGTCGCTCCATTCACGATCAAATATAACTTCTCTTCCATCCTTCATTGCCTTCTGATTTCTTCTCATTCGTAAGAGTGGGTTCAATCGTTAGAAGTTGCTCTGGTAATAATCCAAACGTAACTTGGTCATATACCGGGTGTAACTTCACATCCTTTAGCTGGTACGTCATCGGGTCCTCACGAACCTATTAGGGGGGAGTGAGCCTTGGCGGTAATAATCCCCAAAATAAATAGTTTACATATGTTCGACATTGATGCTGACCATGTTTGTTTTAGCGGACACTGCTAAGTTGCAGGCGCTCGGTCACGCATCACCACCAGATCACGTCCACGCCGTATCGTAGCAAGCAACCTCTCATAATTTGCCAGCCTAGACGTTGCTATCCCATTGCTGCTCCATTCACGATCAAATATAACTTCTCTTCCATCTTTCATTGCCTTCTGATTTCTTCTCATTTGTAAGAGTGGGTTTAATCGTTAGAAGTTGCTTCTGGTAATAATCCAAACGTAACTTGGTCATATACCGGGTGCACCTTCATTGGTGAGGCTCGACGTGATCTGGACACGTTGATAACCGTGAGTTCGTTCCTGTTTATAAATTTTAACAGTATTTTTGGTGTGATTCCCATTTTTTGCACGTTATGATCGCATTTATTTTTATATTTCATGTATTTGCATATATAGCACTGACTGATCAGACTCCTAAGTTCATTAAGATTAAAACTCCCACACCCCTGAACTTTCAGCTCATCCGTTTCTGGACAGAAACATAGAAGCTTGGTTCTGCTACGCAGAAACCGAGTTTCGAGACCAAGCTGTGACAGATCCACGTGTTCAATTCCTTGCCGTCGTAAGATCACTTCCGCGTGAATTGAACAGGTACGTCACCCTTTCTTTTCAGCCCCGACTGCCTAGGACCTTATGACCAGCTCAAAAGATCGATTCTCAGACGCGGAGATTTATCCGACAGACAACGTCTTGATGAGTTGTTCCACACCATTGAGCTAGGTAGTTGGTTAGCGACGGAAATGTTGTCGCGGCATGCGAGAGGTAATTGGTCAACGCACCTTCGACGAAGGTCTTTTCCGCCAACTCTTCTTATCAAACCTGCCACAACAAGTGCAAGCGGTTGTGGTAACGTTAATAACAACCCAGTAGATGAACTAGCTTCATCTGCTGATCGAATTCTGGAGATCCCGGAACTCGTGATAATCAGGTTTATTCCATTACTGAAAAACCTCATGCCACCGGAAAACGACGTGACAAAATCGTGTAATACTCTTTCTCGTTTTCTGACCTGAAGAAAGACACCGACCGAACGATTCTCGTCGACGAAGTACGTCACGGAGAAGGTCGTCGTCTCGACCTCGCCGAAACGAGAATTCACATTGGTGTTGGTACCACAACACCTATGGAAAAAATTCCAAGAAGTGTAGAGACCCCTGTTGTTTCCCTAGACATAAGCCCATTGTTGACGCATCGGGAAACTATTCCGCCGGCACGGTTAGCGGCCAAAACCGTAGACGGTGGAGGCAGCCGCCTGTGATGTACATCCATGATGTGATAACGAAGTTTCGCTACCTCGTCGACACTGTGCGCGAAGTTCGAAGTTAGCGTTCTTCCTGCAGGCTCGATCTGATCGCCACCATGGAAGCGCGTTCGATTTACAGGCAGCCGATGGACAATACAATAGCTAGTTATGGTAATACGATATGTATACGTAAACGTGGGTTTACGAAAACCCATTACACTGGATCTCACTACGCCCGATGGGGAAAATACCATCATAGGCATGGATTACGTAGCAAAACAACCTGCTGGTCCTAGTAAAAAGAGAATATGGGTAGTAACGCAATTCTCTATGTTCGTGGAACCGCTGCAAAGGTTGTAGCTTATGTCTCTTCGTTTTAAACATTTAATTAACCCTTATTTTCAGCCGATACTGACAAAGTATCCAGATCGAATAAGGCGTCATCGAAAATTAATCATGTGAACCAGCAATGTACACATCACATCACGACTACAGGTCAATCAGGTATACTCCAAAGCACGCCGACTAGCGCCTGGAAAAAACTAAGGACTGAGAAAAACGAATTCATCATATGATTGACTTGCGGAATAATTCGACCCTTCCCGTAGTCCAGGGTTATCATACATTGGTCCCGAAGAAAGATGGCATAGGGACTGGCGTCCACCAGTGATTACGACGTCTTAACGCCCAAACACGCCTGATCGTACCCTTTACACACATCACGATTTTAACGCCACCCTGAAGGGGAAACGACAATTTTTCCACACTCGACTGGTAAGGTGTACAAACAATACCGAATCGTCTGAAATGATATCCCCGAAAACGGCTATCGTAACTCCATTAGGCCTTTCCGAATTCCTCCGAATGTCTTTGGTTTGAGGAACGCAGCACAAACATTTCAACGCTTCATTAGACGGGTTCCGCGGGCTTACTTAATGTCCATGATATACGTCGATGACTGCCTGAACAAGCAGATGAGGGAACACATATTGAAAAATTTGGAACAGCTTAGTAGATGCAACAAATAGGAGTAACCAAAACATACAAATGCCCGAATCGGAAAAAACTCGTTGGACCTTCCGGGGCACAAATAATGAAACGGAATGAATATGCGTGCGGCCCTGAAATATATTGTTTTTGTTTATGTGTCAATTAGTGATAGTGATTGAATTGGGGCACTTGTTATTAAGAATAGTAGAGTGTATATATTATATTATGTAAGTGTGGGGTAGTTTGAGCAAGCGGCCCAAGAGCCAACGGCTATAAGCCGTGGGTTTGACCTGGCAAGTGTGTGTCAGAGTTCAAATCCCGTGGTATAAGCGGGTGCTGACTACCCCAACTAGATGAGGAGAAAGAACTACATAATTTATGGCCATTTTCAGCTATCATTTTTCCTTCCATGTGTTCTCATATCCAACCCAAACTATACTGTCCCTGCCTGCTCTTCTACTGATCATTAATCTTTCCACTCACCACACCAGATTTTCATCAACGGTGTTGTGTACACGATAACTCCATGCATTCACTATTAGTGGGCACGCCTTAGACCTAAGTATTCACACGTCATATAATAATTATGCTATCTAAGCTATTTAGCACTTGTGACGGGCTGACGGTTTGGGTTTTTATTTGTAGTTGTCATACTCATGAGTACTGATGCTAGTTGAGTGTTTAGTGTATAATTTGCAGTTCGACAGTTTGCTTTTTGGATTGGGTCAGTTATGATAGAACT
>CM068305.1:33374122-33426549 GCA_034768735.1 Schistosoma mekongi | reverse complement strand
AAATTTAAAAGATGACGCAGGCCGTCCTGGGGTAACACTTGCATTAGAGGGGGAGAAGCGCATCCCCAAATATGCCTCGATTGTTTTTACTCAATTGTGTTCAAGAACCCTGAATGCTGTGCGCGGCTTCCTCCAAACAGGACTATATCGTCTGTATATTCTATTTAGACGAGAGAACTTGTGGAAGGATATTTACTTCCTGAAGAGTTAAAAGCTATAAATTTTAGCAGGTTTTCCTGTGGTAGTTTTCTTCGCCCGGTGAGACGCAAGCAAATGCGTGCTCGCACTAGAGCGTGGTCGGAATCCAAACATGTACTCCAGAAAGATCGGCAATCTTCTATCGAGCCTCTCCAACGGTATCTAATCGCGATACGGTCTATTTGAGTCCACCGTTGAGTAGGGCCAGGAGGTCTCCATGTTAAACGATGCCGCACCTTATGCCTAAAGTTCATGTTGGCTAGAAATAACCGATTATCTGAGCAAAGCTTCAGCAGACGGTAGCCGTTATCCGTTCTCTGAGCTGGAACACTGAAGCATCCACCTAAATGTCTTTCAGATTGGTTCAAGCTACCTATTTGAGCGTTAAAATCACCAGCCAAGATTACCAAGTCTGAGTGTTTGGCCCTATGAAGTAGTTCAGAAAGTTTTCTGTAAAATTCATCTTTCACTTCATCCAGGCTGCAGTCGGTGGGAGCGTAGGCAGAAACAACGAAAAGACAACGGCGTGTGTCCCTATCTTTCCGAGTTCCTACTGAACTATTTGGTCGGACAGCACATAGGCGACTGTCGACAGGAATCCATTCAAGAAGCGCCTGTTCTGCTTTCATACATAACGCAATACCTACACCGGCGAGCTCACGAGAAGTTGCTGTTGAATCGCCAGATAAACGAAGGGTGTATCGCGAAGGTTGTTCATTCTGAATAGGTGAGGTCAAGTGAATGACCACGCTAGGATCCTGTATGCGTGTTTCGGAGACGCAACATACATCAATGGCGCGGGATTCTAATGTCCCAGCTAGGTACGCTTGTTGCCCTATTTAACACAGGGTTCGTACATTGAATGCACCAATGTGAAATTTGGAGCATGGTCTTAGTATGCTAGGAACGTTATTTCGTGGGCCGGAATCGTTAGCACTAATGACACAGGAGGAAGTTAAAGATAAAGATTTAGGCTTGAAGGTGGGGGCAGGATAAACATTAGGAATAGAAGGAGTTTGATTAAAATGGCGGTGATCTTGGATGTTGTTAGCGGTATGAGGGCGGTTATCTCTTCCCAGTTGCGCACGCTGTAGAAGGGTTCTTCTTGATGTACCTGAAAAGCAAAATGGGTTAGGGTTGGCCTGAAAGACCTGTAGGCGTGACCGCAGTGCCCAAGGAACAACTGTGCTTGAGACCGGTCACACACGGCCTTTTTGAGAGAGGTTTTCGTTGTTGTTGTAGCTCCGTACTTGTTGAGGCCTTACTGCCGCAGACGGAAATCCTTGGAGTAAGGTGAGGTGTGCATTTTTAGGGTCGACCTTTTCTAACCCCGCCCTTCCTTTGTGGGAAGGCAGCATCGCTGCTATGCTGGTTGTCCGAAGAAAACGCCTTACTGCCGTCACACCTCTATACAGCCGGCAGTACGACTTCGTCCTCGGACCTTATATTTGCTGCTTTTGGTCTCACTGCTCTTCAACCGACTTGCCTGGCATGGTAGGACCTAGAGGAACGATTGTTCCTGCCAGTATAGCCTGATTGAGTCATCACAATAGGCAAGCCCGATCACCACGTCAAGGTAGCAGCACGGTCGGGTGTTGATATCAGGCATTGATAGTAATTTTATTTGCTTCATCTGAAAGCATAAAATCATAGTGACCATAGTTCCAGCAGTATAAAAGAACATAGATAAAAGCATTCCATAATCCATAGTTAAAGTTAAGCAGTATAGAACCACAACGTCAAAATAATAGTGGTACTGTTCAGAGAGTAATCTAAAGAAGAACTAACAGCTTACGATGACCATTTTTCTACTTTTAACATTCATTAAACAGCATAACTATTCTGAATTACTTACGATTTCATCGGCATTGTTTTGTGGCTGAAATGTTTTTAGAAATTCAACCAAAATTTCATCCTCAGTTTTTTCACCATTAATATATTTTGGATGATGTTTAACATTATACATGCCTTTCAAATCTTCAATCTAAAATAAACAATTATAAATTACGTTTTGATTTTTTATTAATGCCTGACTCGCAAGTAGTTTACACAGTACCCTATCATTTTTATTTGTTATTTGAAACTCAAAACGACTAAACATTAAGAAACCAATAATATGTATCAAGCAGTATTAACAACACTATTTATCATTTACTTTCATCAGTTATTCTTCATTCCACTCGACAGTTGTTTAGTGGTCAGCATTAAACACTAGTTGGCGAAACATGCTGGGAAAAGTATGGATGTTCTATTGTTAAGACTTGAGTTTTGACATAGTTGTTTTATTGAATGGTATTAAGTATTCTAAGCGGTTTACCATAGAAAGGTGTCGTTATCATTAGCTAATTAGTGTATTCTTTAATGGTGGTAAGACATGAACGGTATATAAATAATTTGCTATTTAATAGATAGTTAGTTATTGTAAGACTCAAAAATGTATGGTGCAAAACATTCAGTCATCTTACTTAATCAAATCTTGTTTATATTAAACTTGCTAGATTACTGAAGTTGTAAGTAAACTGCTTGACGTAAATGAAAACAACCACTGTAGCTGGACCTGTTCATACTGAAACTTATACCAATCTACAGTGGCCAAAAACTTTATCCGCCTTATTTAAAATGATCCTTTCATTCAATTTTTCTTCAAGGATAGATGAGCTTGTTAAGAACAAAATATGATTTGATGCACCAGAGTGCACATTTTGCAGATTTATGAATGTTTTCTAGTAATCTCTTACAAGAATAGAATGTCATAAGTTGATAGATTATTTCATGGTAAGCAAAATACTTCTAGACTCATAGGCACAACTTAGTTCTTACGTAATCATATAAGTATGTTATTATGTACTGGCTCCAGTAACTATGCTCTTTGAAGCTGGGTAGCAAACAAAAATAATCCAAAATGTCCGGTAAATGGTTGGAAAAAAATGTGTTTGGCCTTTGAGGACAGCTAAAGAAAGAATACATTAATGACACCAAAACTATATCTGAAAATGGTAAAACCCGAATTTCTTTCTAAATATATTTTAGCAAAAATGTGGTATAACTTTCTAAATAATATTTAAGCCGGTCTTCAAGTATGTAAGACTTTAGAAAGTTAAGAGAGTGGAAATGTTTAAATTCAAATCTGTATACATGAATAGTTTACTAAAATACAAAAAATCTTATTAACAGATATTAAGTTAGATTATAGAAAAAAACTGAGTATACTAATACCAAAGTGATTTGTAAGATCAGAAATAAAGGCAAATTGTCCAAAAAATAAATTTATAATTCATATTTTGAAAATTAGCCAACCATAAAGCATTTCGATTGTGAATTTTCAGGAGAAGTTCTGTTATTAAGATAAATACACTATGGTCTTTTAATCCAAATGTTTTAAAAGTACATCGAAAGCAAAAAGTGCAGTTATACATAAGTGATGCTGTTAGTACTCTGGACGCTCAACAAAGAGAGTCTATCTAGCAAGAACTCACATTTTAAGCCGTAGTGGAGTGTAAATCAATGAAAAATTATTTTGATAGATATACTCCAAATATAATTACCAGTTAAATTTAAACATTTACACGAATATTCAGTTGTGTATCTTCTTTTGCCTCTGAAGTTACCATGTTGTTTTCTTCTTTAGAAACCTGTATCTCTGGCTACTATATTAACAATGTACAATCACAATCACTTTAGCACTAATTTTACTTCTAAAAGGCCAGTAGGTTGTGTATAGCTTTATTTGCTAAATAAGAACTAAGCACCTAAATAACTACAGGAGCTATCATTCCATTTTTCAGAATAAAGATTTTTAATATATTAAAGCAATCCAATAATCGTTTAACTCCGCCTGTAGCCCCTAGGGTTGCTGCCGGTCCCAAGCCCGGATAAAGGAGGAGGGTTGGGCATGGGGCTAGCAACCCCATCCCGTAAAACAGCAAACGTGCTAAAAAAAAACGCTAACCAGTAAAAACCTTTATAACCATTTTTACTCTGCCCTGGGAGTTGGAAGGTATGTTATGACGCCTCATGGTGAAAGCCGAGTTTCTTCGGAAGCCACGAGGCCGATGTCTCTTCTGACAACCAGAGCAACAATTAATATAGGTACGTGGAATGTCCGCACGTTGTGGGAAACAGGGAGGACCATGCAAATAGCTGAAGAAATGAAAAGATACAACCTGAAGATACTTGGAATAAGCGAAACGCATTGGGTGCAAGCTGGACAGCAACGGTTATCCTCGGGAAATGTGCTTTTATACTCCGGCCACGAAGAAGAAAACGCCCCACACACACAAGGAGTAGCATTGGTGTTATCCCCAGATGCATGGAAGTCTCTTATAAGATGGGAACCTCATGGACCTAGGATCATCACAGCATCCTTCAAGACGAAGAAGGAAGGGATTGCAATGAATGTCATCCAGTGCTACGCACCCACCAATGACAGCCACGAAGACGACAAAGACCAGTTCTATGCGAGGCTGCAGTCAATCATCGAGAAATGTTCAGCCAAGGACCTGACCATTTTAATGGGCGACTTCAACGCCAAGGTTGGAGTGGACAATACCGGGTATGAAGACATCATGGGACAACATGGACTGGGAGAAAGGAACGATAACGGTGAGAGGTTTGTAAACTTATGTGCCTTCAACAAAATGATTATAGGTGGCACCACTTTCTCCCACAAACGTATACACAAAACTACATGGGTTTCACCGGACCACATTAAGGAGAACCAAATCGACCACATTTGCATCAATAAGAAGTTTAGAAGAACCATGGAAGACGTAAGAGCAAGGAGAGGAGCCGACATAGCTTCAGATCACCATTTGGTGGTGACTAAAATGAAACTGAAGCTGAGGAAGCACTGGACAACTGGAGCAGCAGTATTACACAAGTTTAATACAGCCCTTCTCCGGGATACTAACAAACGCAACGAATTCAAATTAATTCTCAGCAATAAGTTCCAGGCATTTCAGGATCTACTAGAAAAAGGTGGAACTAATATGGAAGACAACTGGAAAGAGATTAAGGGAACAATAACTTCAACATGTCAGGAGGTTTTGGGTCTCAAGAAACAACACCAAAAAGAGTGGATTTCTGTTAGTACTCTGGACAAGATCCAAGAAAGGAGGAACAGAAAGACAGCTATTAATAACAGTCGGACAAGAGCAGAGAAAGCCAAGGCACAGGCCGAATACACCGAAGTCAACAAGCAAGTGAAGAGGAGCATCAGGTTGGATAAACGAAAATTTGTTGAGGACCTAGCAATGACAGCGGAAAAAGCTGCAAGAGAAGGAAATATGAGGCTCTTATACGATACAACGAAGAAGTTAGCTGGGAAATTCAACAAGCCAGAACGGCCAATCAAGAACAAGGCTGGCAAACCAATCACCGAAGTGCATGAACAACGGAACAGGTGGGTAGAGCACTTCCAAGAACTCTTGAATAGACCAGCCCCACTGAACCCACCAGTCATCGAAACAGCAGCCACGGATCTTCCTATAAGCACAGACCCACCAACAGTCGAAGAAATCAAAATGGCCATCAGACAAATCAAGAGTGGCAAGTCAGCAGGACCAGACAACATACCAGCGGAGGCACTGAAGACAGATATAGAAACAACTTCAAAGATACTCCACATTCTCTTCAGAAAGATTTGGGAGGATGAACAAGTTCCAGCAGACTGGAAAGAAGGGTACCTCATCAAGATACCAAAGAAAGGCGATCTCAGCAATTGTGAGAACTACAGAGGCATTACCCTACTCTCAGTACCAGGAAAGGTCTTCAACAGAGTGTTATTGAACAGATTAAAGGACCCAGTCGACGGCCAACTCCGAGATCAACAGGCCGGATTCCGTAAAGATCGATCATGTACCGATCAAATCGCTACTCTACGGTTCATTGTTGAACAATCAATTGAATGGAATTCACCACTTTACATCAACTTCATCGACTATGAAAAAGCATTCGACAGCGTGGATAGGAGAATATTATGGAGCCTTCTACGACATTACGGCGTACCCGAGAAGATAGTCAACATCATACGAAATTCTTACGACGGACTACATTGTAAAATCGTGCATGGAGGTCAGCTCACAGATTCATTCGAAGTGAAGACCGGTGTTAGACAAGGCTGCTTACTCTCGCCCTTCCTCTTCCTACTGGTCATCGACTGGATCATGAAGACTGCAACATCTGAAGGCACTCTCGGAATACAATGGACAACATCGACGAAACTAGATGACTTGGACTTTGCAGATGACCTAGCTCTTCTTTCTCACACACATCATCAAATGCAGAAGAAGACCAACAATATAGCAGCAGCCTCAGCAGCAGCAGGCCTCAACATACACAAAGGGAAAAGCAAGATCCTCCGATACAAAACAGCAAACACTAACCCAATTACACTTGACGGAGAAATTCTGGAAGACGTTGAAACCTTTACATATTTGGGCAGCATCATCGACAAACAAGGAGGGTCTGATTCGGATGTGAAGGAGCGGATTGGTAAGGCACGGGCAGCATTTCTACAACTGAAAAACATCTGGAACTCAAACCAACTGTCAGTCAATATAAAAGTCAAAATTTTCAACACAAATGTGAAGACAGTCCTGTTGTATGGAGCTGAAACTTGGAGAACTACGAAAAGTATCCTACAGAAGATACAAGTATTTATAAACAACTGCCTGCGTAGGATTCTTCGGATCTGTTGGCCAGATACCATCAACAACAACCTGTTGTGGCAGAGAACTAATCAACTTCCAGTTGAGGAAGAAATTAGGAAAAGACGCTGAAGATGGATTGGACACACACTGAGGAAACCATCAAACTGTATCACAAGACAAGCACTGACTTGGAATCCTAAAGGCTACAGAAACAGAGGAAGACCCAAGAACACATTGCGTCGGGAATTGGAAACAGACATGAAGAGAATGAACAGCACTTGGGAAGAGCTAGAACAGAAAGCCCAGGACAGAGTTGGCTGGAGGATGCTGGTGGGCGGTCTATGCTCCACTTGGAGTAACGGGCATTGAGAGAGAGATTGAGAGAATAATCGTTTAGTGGGTCACAACATTATAGAGATCTGACCAATTATAGGCATCACAACTCCTCGAAAATATTCCTATGAAACAAAATAAGTGTGTTTTTCCTTGTGTGAACCCGTAACTTTCAAATTAGAATTGATATAAAGCATGGATGTAATAATTTATACAGAAACTTACCGTTATCATGCCATCTTTCGTTCTATCCAGTTTCAGAAATGCTTTGTTCAAGACATCAAGCCTACTTTTACTCATTGGGGGCTTCAAATGTAAATTTATAACCAGGCTTTACCCTTAAAGACATTAAAAACTCATCAAAATCAATAAATCCACTCTGATCAGTATCAATTTCATCGAAAATTTCTTTGATTTCTTCTTTGGATAAATCCACACCAAAATCTCTACATCCTTTGGAAAACTCCTTAAAGTCTAGTTTCTTGTTCCCGTCATCGTCAATAATTTTAAATTGCCTGTAATTAAAAGTAAACAGAAAACCAATATATTTCAGTTACTTACCTTCCTATGCCGGCTATACCGGAGGCACCACGAGCGAGACATTGATATCTTAGCTTTTCAATAGGCTTCAGATCCTTTTCAAGTTGCTTTTTTACTTTTTGTTGCAACAGTTGGTCACTTCTTTCTGTTTCCATCAGGACGCAAGTACAAAAGCGAGCACCGATACGGACTAAAGAATTCAACGAGTTAAACAAATATCAGTTTTCAAATAAATAGAGAATTTCAAATAAAAAGTATATAAATAATATAATAATGAATAATATGATAATAAAAATGCTTTATCTCACATGAAATATTATGGATTAATAGAAGGCGTTAATATGAGGTCAAACTGTGAAACATCACCAAATCGATTGCACATATACTTTATGGAGATGAATATATCACTTTTTTCCGTGTTTTGTCCGATGGAATCAGTTACTATGTAGGTATGCTGTTACAAGCTCTTCAAGGTATTATATGAAGACTTAAAGATTTCCTAATACAGAACCAAATATCGTTAGTTTTGAGGTATTGTAAAAAGAAATAGAGAGAAAATTCAGCAGTTAGTGCAGCGTTTATGTAGCGATCACTATTAAACGGTATTTCAGATATTAAAAAACTCGTAATTTTTTCAAATCACAAACGGTGGATAAAATTATATTCAGTATCTTCGTGTGTTTCTGGTACACAGTATACATATTGCATCATCGAAACACAGTTCTCTCAAATGTCTGATTATTGAATGCCGTTAAATTGTGAATTAGGTGGACTGATGGTGAATTACTGCTGTACAGCTGAATATCTTAGCGGTAAATGATTAGTAATTGTTTTTAATAAATATAGCCCAGCGAAGCTACATAATCAAAGTCTGTGACATATTTTCTGCTAAATAAGTGGCTGTTAAAACACCTGAAGTTGCACCCAGTATATGACCAAGTTACGTTTGGATTATTACCAGAGCAACTTCTAACGATTGAACCCACTCCTACGAATGAGAAGAAATCAGAAGGCAATGAAGGATGGAAGAGAAGTTATATTTGATAGTGAATGGAGCAGCAATGGGATAGCAACATCTAGGCTGGCAAACTAGAGAGAGTTGCTTTTAACGGTATGATGTGACGTGATCTGGTGGTGATGCGTGGCCGAGCGCCTTCAACTTCGTAGTGTCCGCTAAAACAAACATGGTCAGCATCAATGTCGAAACCTATGTAACTATTTATTTTGGGGATTATTTACCGCTACACACTCTTTCTTGCAAGACAACCCTTATTATAGACTTAGATTGTACCAGTAATAAGTACCGCATCTAAAAACAGTGATGAACCCCTACCTGTAGGTTTGAAAGGAAGTTAACGAACCTTGGGTTACTATCACTTTAAATTCGAGACATGGCTATATACCCTTAGGGCCTTTAATGTAATTTGTCTCAGCGATAAATATTAGCAGTGCTTATTCACTGATAATATTCTATGCTTTCAAGATTGTTGGTCATGACAGCTTACGGAATTACTGACAATAGGGGACAGAGCTTCAAATGACTTGCCTGTGTTAAGTCTCTGGAAAAATGTATGAATGAATAAAAATGTCAAATTCTTCACCAAGAGTTTCAAACTGTACAGGTCTCGTCGAACCACGGTTACTAAATGTAAATTGCCATAAGATATTATGGGGTCCTGTGAGAAATTCAAGTAAAATCAATAAACTGTTTAAAACGATGGACATAGTACGACGGATATTGTTGGTATCGATAAGGTTAAAACTGCCTCAACGACGGCAATTTAGAATGGAAAGTAAGAGACAATTTCACCATATCAAAATGATACCATCCTTGAAGAATTAAGCAACGTATTCGTAATGTTTAAAAGGAGAGGAACTGAAAGTTTTGACTTTTCTTGGTATAACCCGCTTTTCAAGTAACAAGTAGACGAATTAAACTAATGTATGCTCGAATAATACAATTGGAAAAATCAAATTTAAAATATATAGTACAGTCATGTCATAAGTTTGAGTTTGTTGTAATCCTGTCCTTGTTAGTTCAAGCGTCTCAGTAAGATATGTTTACGCGTTTCTTAGTAGTCATTAGGTATAAAAGATGTTGTGTATGAAGTGAAGGGAACAGCTATAATTTTCCTTGTGTCGAACGTGCAAGAAATTGGAGGCCGTTCAGTTGTAGTTGTTTACACAATTTAAGTAAGGTGAATAATAGAGCTTTCCATTCTATTAGGTAATGGTAAAATATAAAATACTGCAGCTACTCGACTATCCATATTATTAGACGAAACTTTTCGGATAATTTGGATGCTATTAATATCTAGTACTATAAATGGCATACACTACTATTGACAGTTTAATTTCAACTTTTAAGGTATATCCAATTAATAGAGAATTGTTTTGCTTAATTTTCCTATTCGTTGGCACAAGTTGTGATTGTACATAAAGACTAATTAATTTAGAAGCCATCTCGGTCAGTACAATGTAATTTGTGGACTCAATTTTGTGTTAGAGTGAATGGGAGTTTCACTTTTTTTATAACTAAAGCCCTTGAAGCTTGTTGGTTGTTTTGCAAAACGCATGAATTCCATGTTATTTCGCAAACATTCGCGATTCTTTGTCAAGTTTTGACAATAAGGTAACACTTTGTTGTCAGTCCAAGACGTTTCATTAGACGTATTATTGGTTAATTATCGTCAGTTGTCAGTCTGTATTCTTTTACAGATGCACAGTAGAGAAATTAAATCAGATAAAGTGGGTTAGACAAACAACAATAGGTTAAAGACATTGCTCCCGATTTACTAAATTCAAAACACCGACGACTTATACATTACTGAAACATTAGGCGCATCACCTTTAACGTTCATTCATTAAAAAACTAAAAACTCATTGATTCTCTGAAACCGTTTGTCATTCTCTGTACAGTTTCCGTAGATATATTATCACCTATTTGGCCGAATATTTCTACTGTCCAAACATAATGACTATTTTTGAAAAAAATGCTGTTGAATTAGGCAAGATATTGTGTTCAAACTAGGCAACAAATAATCTAGAAATGTACGTCCCTACAAACAGGCATCACATACGTATTTGTCCGTACAACTTTATGGAAATTTTTAAGTGTGAATTTGGTAATGTGATAATAGTTATAACTGTTACAGCAGTAACACTGAATTACTTACTCGGAAAATAATTTTCGAGTTGTTAATCACTTTCAACTTACTTACGATGACTCGTAATTTCGTAGTTCTCTCTATTATTTTTTTATTGTCCCTAATATCTTTAGCCGTGTGAATCAAGCTTACGTTTTCCCTAGACTTCTATTATTAATAATACCTTAGACATAACCGTTAACCAATCAAGAAACTGGGCTGCGATGATCACGATAGGCCAGACAATAGACCTACGAGCTTGATATTTGTTGAATTCAACCTGTGGAATTTTAAGTAGAAGCTAGAAAACCTAAAATAAGTAATAAGAAAGGGTAAATATATGATCTACAAAAAAGTTAGTGTTGGCAAGGTTTAAAGTACAGCAAATTATATGCTGAAATTTTAATGATTGCTGTGGAGATTCTGGTCCTTTTAAACTAGGTATATGACTTATAACAATTGTTCATATCAAAATCTTTATTCGTGAACAAATTTTGACCATCGAGACTGGAGGCAAATCATTTTAATGGGAGTTGATGTGCATGCAGCTTAAAACATCTAAGACTGCTGCCAATGTTTGCTGAGTCCTATGGGCTACTATAAAGACATCGTATATATTCCCATTGTCGACTGGTTTACCGGTCAGTCTATTCATTGAACAGTGCTCTCGTGAGTCAAATCATCTAGTCTTAACTAAGTGTCCATAAGTACGTATTTGATATTTCTTGTATTTTTATTGCCCTAGTATATCAGAAAGCAATACATAAATTTTCGCAGTTTACACAGCAATGCATGTGTTAACCGAGTAGCCTAAGTAGAATGTTATGATGTGCAAACATATAATAGTGTACATTAAAATGTTCTCATTGTCCATTTGCAGATACTTTAAACTCCAATGCCGGGCAAAAATAGATAGTACTTACGCAACATAACTGTTATATCTGAAGCACGGGTGGGCGATATTATCGATTCTATTATCTGCCGCGTTATTGCCTATTGCAAACACCCAGCCTTGCCTTAGTCTATAGCACAGACACAAGATCCGACTGATTATCAAGAAGCCCAATTGTTACTCACATGAATATATTACAACCAATAATACACGAGATATATATACATAAGACTTGATCAATGTCGTATGTCTGACACAATATTAGCCAATCACATGTCTTCTTCCAGACATGTCAATAACATGTAGAGAACATGTTTATTCCCTATGGACAGTAACATTTAATTACTAGCTGACACATTTGACTTCGGACATTCCGACAATTGTCGTACTTATTCATTCTGAATAAACAGATCAACGTATTGCATCATATTAAGCGAATATTTCCTTATTGTAGCTAACGGGCGAACTTCAGGGGACTTTAGTGCAGAAGTAAGCTACTGATAATAACATTAATTACTATTACTGAGAAACGTGAGCCCAAGAACAAACGTGAAAACGTTATTAATAGTATCCCCCCCAACCTACCTAAAATTTCCATATCAAATCCTGTCATTTGTTGTTTTAAGGTATGCAAAATTCATATCGGCTTCCAAGTTGTCGGGTCCAAAATGAAAGAAGGGAACAAAAGATGACACCAACCAGTTAAAAGTTGACTGGTTAGTTCTAAAATTATTACGATCTACACATATTGTTTATGGAGTACGCTCTTCATTTACGTGTGACAACATCAAACAGCAGATAATCAGAGTCAGCATGCCATAATACAATAATAAGTGTAAACTTTTCTAACACGCGTATTTACATAAGTTGATTTATTAGTTAGTTCTACAAGGCACTCTACTTCGAACGAACTCCCAAAACCCACTATTTTATTTGCTCATGACTTATTATCACCTAATGCTACGGAAACGCAACATTCTGACACGGCTATTGTCAAGGATTTCATTCATTTACTACACATATCAATAAGGGTCACAAACTGGTGTCATTTATTATTTGTACTGTTTGGCTCGATTCACTTACTTTCGTTAAAGTAACTATATTTGTCATTATCGACTTTTCCGTGTAGGGGATTCAGGAGATTTAATATTAAAAATGTCGCGAAACTTATTATTTTATTAAGACCATGTTGCTGACCAGTAAGTTGCTGATATTTGTAACAGTTGTACAAATATACGTGTAGTGCAACGACCTGATAATTTCCATTGATATTAGGATTGCGCAGATAGCCAATTTGTGATTGCTCGGTGTAATTAGATCGCACGTAATCTAGTGAAAACGCAGTATTTAAACTCAAAGGATTAGGTCAAAGGACATAAATCTAGCGACAACGACAACGCGGCCGCTAGTAACTTCAATTATCTGTTCTCAAAACAGCAAGATTTAGGAGGAAACATTGTTAAAATATATTACAATAAACTTCCACCGACACTTAAAATAGGGCGTAGAGTTTTAATAACATTTACACCACCCCTACTCAATTGAATTAGCGGTGTTTGACTCCTGCTGTATCACATAATGGCATTTGCCCCTAAAGAAGAATATACTTAAAAGGTTTGCTTCGGTTCATTTTAGAGAAAATTTCAGTGTGTAAGAAAAGTTTACTTTACGTAGGAAGTGAGAAATGCTTAGAGAACAAACGAAAATCAACAGACAAAACTAACTATAAAAGTTCAGGTCTTAGAGATTATTATAAGTGCACTGACCAGAACTAAGAAGTTGTAGTAGTGCGGTTTATTCGTATGTGCTGCAGCTTGTAATCAAAAGTTTTTATTTCAATACCTTTACCTCATTTATTAGTCCAGAGGTATTGTATCCAGAGTTATCATCAGGGTATGATAACATTAATATAGCATTTTGTTAAACATCGACACGCCGTAAAAAATTTCTGTGCAGTCGGTACCTTGCGATCATACCCAAATATAATGACGTCTGTTTAAGTATGTTATTCTGCATCATTTTCTGTCGTAGTCCTGTTCCCGGAAGTATTGTAAGTACGTATGTAAAATCAACATAGAACCTGGGACATATGTGAATCGGTTCAAGTTGCCATACCTCCATGGCACTGCAAGATTATCACCACCACCACCATTAGTAGAAGTTACTTCAATGATAATAATAATAGTAACAAGGAGTGTGAACATATAGAATATGGTTCAGGAGGCGTTGAAAGAAAGTAATGGAATAATTTAAAGCCCATGATTTAAAGGAGGACAATGAGTGAATACATCTGCGCCATTGTGACCGATTCTGAGCCATGTCACTCAGTGTTTCTAGCCACTGGTTACGGTAACCGCGAGGACCCTATCCGGGTAGTCTGCAGCTACCGACACGACTTAAACCGGCAGTCAGTGACTTCATGGACTGATGCCATCTTTTAGTTTGGCCACTCCTAACTCTCTTCCATCCTATTCCTATATCAACCAGCATCGCGCGTCGAGGAAGACGGTGGTTGGGCATACACAACACATGTCCCAACCACCTCAGTCGATGAAGATTCACAACCTCATCGACCGACTTACCATATTTGCCTAACACCCATCGTCTAACCTCGTTATTACTTACTCGGTGATCCCAGCTAACGCGAGCGATGTTTCGTAGACATCGATGGTCGAAAACTAACAACCGTCGAGTGTCATCTACCCTTAATGGCCACGTCTCACACCCATACAGTAAGACAGAGCGAACTGTTGCGCAGTACACTCTCCCTTTCGTTGAGAGACGAATATCTCGTCTACGCCATAGGTGACGTAAGTTGGCAAAAGTCAAACGAGCTTTTTGAATTCGTACTGAGATTTCGTCAGAGACTAACCCATTAGGGCTAATCAGACTTCCAAGATAAGTGAAGTGGTCGACGTGCTCAACTACTTCACTCCCTATCTTTAGTTCAGGGGTTGACGAAAACCAGTCCTGGAGCAATAGTTTGCATTTAGAAGGGAAGAAACGCATTCCGAAAATGCTTGCATTCGAGCTTATTGGTGTTAAAAGCTTCTGCATCGTATCAGCGTCTTCGCCAAACAGGACTATATCGTCAGCATATTTTAAGTCAATAAATGGATCTCCTGGTAGGAGATCGATTCCTGAGAAGTCAGACGATGAAAGTGTAATTTCTAACAGTATGTCAACTATGAAATTAAACAAAAATGGGGAAAGTGGGCAGCCTTGACGGACACCACTTGAGGTTACAAGTTCAGATGACAGTTCGCCATATGCTCTGTCACGACTAATCGTGCTTGAGTAAAGAGCCTTAACAAGTTTAATAGGTGTTTGACGCAAGACATGGAGCAAATGATGCCCTATACACCTCTTTTTGCTGCAGCGTTCATGTTGGTACTGTCAATCATCTGTTTATTTTCGTTCGTTAATATGGTTATAATTGAGTTGACTGACCGTCTGGTTTAAAGATGCAAGATAATATCCTCCAAAGTAATCTGTGTTTAGTTAATAATTCAGATTTATCAAACTGTGTAGCTACTTATAGAATCTTCAGCATTTGTCACTGTACACAAATCATTCTTGTCTTAGCTATTTTGCCTGTGAGCTCTTCTGAGGCCCGACCGCGATAGTATTTTGTGAATATTAGTGAGTTCACCATCCAAATAGGAAACTTTAATTTTTGTGGCTAAGTAATTAATACGAGAAAACGGGAAAAATGGGACATGTGCAATGTTTATTTATTTGTCAAGGGATATATTCTGATGAGAATGCATGACCAGAAGCGAGATGTTGGTGGGAATGCTTGTCTATGGCAAGTTTGTCTGGTTTTTTCTTCTTGCTTTTATAACATTTAATGGAAACTATGGATCCACTGGCTGTGCAGTAGGCATCAGAGGTAATTGGATTCCGTAACAAAATATTTAGTAAATATTTCAGTCGTCTTATTTTCAAAGACACTACCAGCTGAAGAGGTTTAGCTAACCTATGCTAATAGATAACGAGTGGACAGTTAATGTAAACGTTGAAATCAATCCATATTCTGCCTATGACTAAACATTTATTTCTCCTCCGTTCTTGATTTTCATCATCCAAGGTTAAATATTGGAAATGTTTTCGTCCACTATACGGTGGTGATGATAACCTGCGGAGAGTCCTGGTAATCTGTCACTGACAGTATAGAAGCTTGATCCAATTTATCCGACAGTAATATGTTAACTGCCAGCAGTACATTGGGTGTTGCATCAGAAGTCAGGCGGTCTAAGGCATTCACATGTTATAAAAATAACTTCAGGCTTCCTTCCTGTTAGTGTCTTATTTATTGAATAAAACTAAGATGCGAGATTTACATTTAAAAAATAACTCTGATGAAGGACACTTACAAGAGAACGGTGATTTGGGATTCTCTGTTGCATATCATTGACATTTAACAAGTGAAACATACCCGAAATCATCATGTTATCATTCCCGTTGTTTGCTACAACATCTAGCTCTTCCTAACAATTTTTTACGAGTACCAATGTTCAGTTATTCCCTCGACATTACTTCCAAGAAGATAACCGAATTATTCACCGGGGTAAATGATTTTATATCAAATGATAGACAGGTATGTTAGTATACTCAAAAGAAGGAAAACAAAATAAATTCAATGACTACCAGAGATCGATGGGCTTAGGGAAAAGTCGCAATATATCTAGATAAGCAAAAGACTTAAAAGCAATCTATAACTCCATAAAATACCTAACATGTGAAGGATGCAATGTTTCATGAGAAGAATCACTACAACCATGAAGATTATCTCTATCACCAATATAGATGGCCATATGGACCTGAAAATTCGATACCGAGACAGTTCCCTATATCAAACGTTTCTGCTCATGACTATGTGTCTAGAACTCATGACATACTATCCAACTATTGTGAACGAGAAGTCACACATGCTCACTTATATCTTTTTTTGGCGCATCTTCGCCAACTGATGACGAGCCCGAACACCACCAACTTCCAGCTCTACCACTACTAAGTAACCAGTCTCACAGCACCATATCTCCACTATCTCGTCATACCCGCCCCACTTCCTCCCTTGTTCAGTCCTAGCTTATTCCGCATCGTCATTCCCTGCCAAGTGACAAAGTACCCCCCGAACCCCCTAGTGACTAATGTACCGCAGCTATCACTCCCCTATACTCCATTTTCTTTTTCCAGTTCAAACAGAGTTCATGGCGATTCTCTACTAACTCAGGTAATCTCTGACCCATCTAATTTGATTAGTCCCATACAGTTCTCCACTATTATATTTAACTCTCGTTCCCTCTGCAATAAAATCATTCATCTTAAATCCCTAATATACTCAGTTAACCCATGCTGTGTCCTAATAACCGAGACTTGGTGTACTCCCAATATCTCAGACCTCACACTTCAAGTTGATAACTATGTCATATACCACAAGGATAGGAATTCAGGAAAAGGCGGAGGACGTATAATACATGTTTGATCCGATTTTTCATCATCTATTATCTACCTGAAAGGTAGTGAACTTTTAGATGATGCTATATTTGTCAGCATTAACAACTTTCCCCATCATCAGTTCCTGATAGGTTGTATTTATAGACCGCCTAATGCTACTCATACATATACCCAACAATTAAGTCATTTATTTGCATCATTATCATTGCTTCCTATGACCAAGTTGATAGGAGGAGACTTCGATATGCCTTCTGTTTTTTTGGAACCCCTTGCATGGACCTCCATACCTTGATAAATTCTTTGGAACACTTGAAAGCAATCCATGGACTCAAGTAGTTTGTAAAGCTACACGCAAGTCCAATTTATTAGACTTAATCTTTTTACAAAATGCCCCCAACTACTCAGTCAATACTAGCCTTGGATTTCCTGGCAGCGACCATAAAGTTGTCATTTGCCAGTTAGTTATCAATAAATGTTCATGTACTAAGAGTAAAACAAACGATCCTCTTGAGTCTCGGAGAAACTATGCTCAGATTAACTGATCTCATACTGGAAAATTGCTATATGATCTTAATTGGGACATATTTTTCCCCTCTTACGAAGTTAATAACTCACTATATGCTTCTTACCATAATATAAATTTATGTCTTGACAGGGTTGCACCTTTCAAAGTGACTAAACCACATATCCCAAATAGTGAATACATCTCTGTTAGATTTAAAAATAAATTAAGGAAGTTACGAAAGAGATTATTCGTTCAACATGACTTTTGCCTAATTTCCAGTATCCATTGAGTATTCACAAATATATCAAACTACAGGAAAACGAGAGCTAGAAGCCGAAAAAAGCATCTGAAATTACCCGACGAAATAGCCTATTTAAAAGCCACCCTCAGAAAGAAACTTCATGCCCAGTCCAGTCTTCCTACTATTCTCAATATCAAAGATAAAATAATTAGTAACCCTATGGAAATCTGCGAAGCGTTTAGTGAGTCACTTGCACACTCCTTTACTAGAAACAGTCCATTTATAGGGATGATCAGCAACTTCAACCAGCATAAATTAACTGGCTTGAAGTTTACAGTTACTAATGTTAGAAATGCTATAAGATCACTAAAACCTTCATTTAATAGTGGAGAGGATGGAATACCGGTTTATTTGATTAAATATGGTAGCTCAGTTTTCCCAATACTGCTCACAAAAATATTTAATCTCTCCTAAGAAGATGGAACTCTCCCTAGTTCATGGAAAACCACGTAGATAATCCCTCACTTTAAAAAAGGCACTATGCTTAGCATTGAAAACTACTGTCCAATTAATCACTCTTCTGTTTTATCTAGAGTCATGGAGAAAGTTACAAAAGAGATTTACACTCACATAATTGATAACAAACTAATTATGTCTTCCCAGCACGGCTTCATGTCTAAGAAATTCTGCACAACTTGCCACCTAGAACACTTCGACTATATAACAAACAGTAGAGATGACGTAAAATTAATTGTTACCTTATACTTTGACTTCACTAAAGCGTTTGACAAAGTACATCACTCATCTCTGTTACATAAATTACAAGCCTTCGGGATAACGGGCAAATGGCATGGCTGGTTAGCCTCGTTTTTGAAAGATCGCATTCAATTAGTGAAACTAGGACGATATCTCTCACGTCCTCAAAATATCACTAGTAGTGTCTTCCAGGGTTCAGTCATTGGACCATTATTATTAATTATGTATGTTAATGACATATGCCACTGTTTTCAAGAGGGCAAGAGCTTTATGTTTGCGGACGACCACAAAGTTGTCTATACATCCTACCCAGATGAAGGTTGGAATATTAACGAAATAATACAGAGAGATCTTAATAAACTAAGCAAATGATCTAATAACTGGTTTCTTCCCCTTAACACACAAAAGTCATGGCACCTATATTTCGGAGAATCTAATCCCGGGATCAACCTACACGTTAACGAACATAAATTTCGTCATCCAAATAGCGTCTGTGATTTAGGAGTAAGGTATTCAAAAGTCTGTCCTTTACCGAGCATGCTTCATCACAGGTCTCTAAAGCTAGTAGACTTATTGGTTTTATTCATCGTAACTATTGTCTTAACGAATCTAAAGTCATTCTATATAAAACCTGTGTTAGACCTCTGCTTGAGTACTGCCCAATTATATATAGTTACATACGTTCACTAGATCGGCAAAAATAGAGAATGTTCAACGGCATCTTACTAGGCTACTAACCCCTGGTCAACCCTATAATGCTAGATGCTGTGCTTGGAAATTAGACATTTTATGGGTCAGAAGGATTAAACTTAATCTTACTATACTCTATAAAATTCTTCATAAAGAAATTATAACAGATTGTACTGCATTGACATATGCTCGAAAACATAAGTATGACTTGCGGAACCAAAACTTCCGGGTAACAGTACAAAGATCCACTAGTAAGCTGAAATCCTCCTTCTTCGTTGCACGTTATGCTAACCTCTGGAACCGGTTGCCAGAAAGCATACGACAATCTACCTCCTTGTCACAGTTCAAGATTGGAAATAAACCTATACTTAGATAATGCCTCTATCTGTAACTTACTAAACACAACTTATATAGATTATGGAACATTTATCAACGGACCTCCTGGCATTTAGCTTTTCGGTGAAACTAAACTACGCTGACGACCTTGAGGTACCTTTTAGCCAACGAGAATGCAGTCGTAGATAAAATCATTATTTATTATGAAAAACGATGAAATTAAAAAAAATACACATGATACAATGTTTTTACATGATTTATAAACTTTTGGAGGTTGGAGATGGGTTCATTGAGATTAAATCCAAAATATGAGCGATATAGAAACTCATCTATTCGGTTTTTACAGATCTTCTATTATATTTTCTCTTTCTGATAGCTGTTTCATCGATTTCAGCGATTCTCCCGAAGCCTCCCGGTGACAGATTTAGGCGCAACATGATTTCTGAGCATACGTCTGTACAGTGCTGATACCATTGCATTGCTGATACTTCGCTTACATCTGTGAGAGACAATGCCAGAGTGACAGGCAACTGCATACTCCACAATACAACTAAAATGCAGGTTTGCCGCAGTGTCAGTTTGGACTTGCTGAAAAAACTAGCTGTTATTAACGACATTTTTTTCTCCAGTAGCCATTGCAACAAAAGGCTACTCCATCTCGACTGTCTGTGGAATGTATTTGAGTCATATTGAGACCACAATCACAAATGAACTCCCTGCGAAGTAGTCCGAGAGCTGGTAGGTTAGAAATAATAGCGTCGTCATTGAAAATTACAAAAAGCCTATAGAATGTGAGCATTTTGAAGTTGAATAAGCGCGCGACCTTGAAACAAACACCTTGGTTCTGATTGGCCATCTCAAGTTCGTCGGCGTAGTTTAGTTTTACCAGTTTTTCTTATAACACTACTAAAAAAATAATATTGATGAAAGTTATTTGTCGATTCTAAAAGCTTCTTGATTATTCACCTACAGGCAATAGAACGTTTTCCTACCTAGCAGAGTGCTTTGAAATCTCGTAATGTCTATGCATTTCTTAGAGATGATGCAGTATGCCTATATATCCCCCATACTTTATGTTATACGATAAAGTAGATCTAAAATTTACAATAGTTATCTCTAGAATTAGTCGACGTTTCCCAGAATAAAAAAGTCGAATAACAAATGTGCTTTACTTAATGCAATGTGTACACATTAGGTCTCAGTGGAATCAGATGTGTTTAATTGGTTATTTGTCCTCTTGCCCTATTGCTTGTTCCGTTTATTTATCCTTTCAGTTCCCAACTATTGTGTCACGTTGAAAGTATCACCCAGAATCCACGCTGAAAAAGAAATTGCATCTCTGTGACCTACTGGCGATACCTTAATGCGGTACCTCCGATTTCCGTCGCCCATCTGCAAGGTGCTGTCCCACACAAGGTCATGTTCGTAATTGACGCAACAATTGACAAATTTAAACAAGCGTGTAGTATGTAAATCTTCCTTGTGTCGTGGTTTCGACACTCCTTTTCTTGAACTGATTACATGTATTAATAAGTGTTCTTTACTTATGCATCCCTGAACACTCAAGACTGAGAAGTATCTCCCAGTTGTTGGTTGACGGTTTTCTTGTTTACATTTAATCTTCCTGCACATAAATCTAGTGTTTTGTAAATGTAAATATCATTGTTAGTCAAGCACTCATTACGGAAAAACTTTGTGTTCCATAATGCAAGAGTTAACCATTCTGTATCATAATGATCATGCCTGTAAACTGGCGTGAACTTTGTATTAAAATTTCAGAATAATAATAATAATGCTTAAACTAGGATTACAAATACAAGTTATGATAACGATCAGTTTCATTTATCACATTCGCATTGCTGGTTAATTATTCGCCAGCAACAAAATGAGGACATTCATTCTGTGAAGTGGTTTTCTTGACCCACCTAGTTAAGTTAATTAGTCGTGGCACTCATTCATTTTAAACTGCTCTGATCAAAATTAATCCAGTGTTAGGCCGACAGCCACTTCAGAGCCACAGTGAGTTGTAATCAGCCGAAACTAGTGCAGTTGACCAATTCCATGACTTGAAATAGGAAACTAAATGTGCCCATGATACCACACATCTGAATGATGCGCGTACAAAAAGATTTTAATTTCGAGATCCTTTAATAATATGAGGCAGAGTAATAAGAGATGGAAAGGGTAAATAAAATTTAGCACAGGTATATGCGACTACAAAAATAGGAAACTGTCAATTCGCAGGAAATTTTTCTAGTTTTAATCTTACTGAAATTTACCTGCAGTCTCTCAACGCGTCTTTCCTACCGAAACGCTATTTGTGACTAATAATGTCAACGCTCATAACAAGTGTTTATTTTTTTAAATCAGATGCTGTTGAAAAATAGAAAACTGTTAGTCCCGTTGGATTTACAAACTGTGAAGTAGCCTTTGTTGTAAATTCCCAACAATACTAAAGTGTACCCAGTATATTACCAAGTAACATTTGTTGTATAAATAGAGAAATATTCTTTTAGTCAAGCACACACATACAAATAAAAATAAATTGAATGGCAGTCAGGGATGGAGTAAAAGATATATTGTATCGTTAGCGGAGCGCTAACGGAATAGCAATCTCGTGGCTGGCTAAATAGAACAGGAGTTGCATCCTATGTCGTGTCTTGTCGTGATCTGGAGGTGATGCTTGACCGAGCGCCTTCACCTAGTCGTGTCTGCTAAAGCAATTTTGGTTACTATCAGTTGCCAGAATCTATGCAACCATTTATTTAAGGAATTATTTACCACTACAATACTACCAGTAATTAATCTCTTTTTCTGTTTCCTATATTCCTCTACATCGCTACCTCCCCGAGTTTATCGGCTGTTGTCATTAGTGATTAATCTCCTTCAAGCAATTTACTCTTAGCGCTGGTTGACAACATACTTAGTGCATCAACAACTCACCGCTGGAAATCACTGCTCATGGATTCCATCAGTGCGGTAGAATAACCACATTTACATATTTAGCTGGGGCTTCTATACAAGTTTCAAATGCTCATGGTCTTATTCCCTACATGGATATGCTCTACAATTCATTCTGTTTACTTTCAATCGTTTCCTAGAATAATAACGCCTGAAACCAAAAGCTGTTTGTCAGGACTGAACCACGATAAAATATATACCTCTGACTCATAGTACTGTAAACTCTGCTATCGTCGGTTTGGCCTTAAATTCAAATCTTCATATGGTGTGAAGTTCCTATCAGTGACTCTGACAAAATCTTTGTATGTAGATAATCCCACGTCTTTCTGATCTTGCCTGAAAACTGGTATGTTGTCACGTACAAAAGGCTGCATAGAAACATAAGCTATTATTATCACTAATAAAAACAGTCCAGACTCGACAACAATCGACAGACACTTTCATACAACCCACTTTAAAATATAGTACACATGTTTTTGTACGTCGTGACGCTCTACACCGACCACTTGACGCGACTTACGAAGGACCATACAAGGTCTTGAAACGTGAAACAAAGTACTATACGATCGATAAGAATGGCCACGAGGAAAACGTCAGCATTGACCGCCTCAAAGCAGCTTACCTAGAAGGTAAACCCTTCGATATCCAACTCGCCACAACACCGCCGAAACTCGACATGAGCGAAGTCGCCATGCCTCAAGCAACAACCAACAAGCAAGTGGAAATTCAAAAGAGCTCCCTAACGCCGAGAGCTACACGTTCTGGTAGAAATGTACGATTTCCAGAACACTTGAATGAATATTACGTCTATTAATTTTTTTCTTCTAATTTTCCACTGTATGTATTGTGAAGTTTATATATATATAATAAAAAAATTGAATAAAAATACCTTTGTTTTTAAACTTTACGATATGCATTTTATACATTTTCGTATGTTTAAAAAATATCAAAAAACCTTTTTTTATTCATGTTAGCGTTGTCAACATTTTATGCGTTTTTGTAGCTGTATTTAGCCGCCAAATTGTTTTTAAATATGTATGTATATATATATATAAATGAAAGGCACATATTTAAAAATTTTCTTTTTTGGATTTCCAGGACGCCTGCAAACGACAGAAGAAAACGGAAGAGCACGATTACATTTTGTACACATTTTTTTATTTATGTAACGGCACTTTAGCATAGGCGCTGACGGCCTGAAGCTGCACAACATCCAAGCTATCAAAGGAACGTTTACCAATGTTTAACGCATTGGGTTTTATCCTATGGCTGGCACGTCATCGGGTCCTCACGAACCCATTAGGGGGGGGAGTGAGCCTTGGCGGTAAATAATCCCCAAAATAAATAGTTACATAGGTTTCGACATTGATGCTGACCATGTTTGGTTTAGCGGACACTACTAGTTGATGGCGCTCGGTCACGCATCACCACCAGATCACGTCACGCCGTACCGTGGAAAGTAACTCTCTAGTTTGCCAGCCTAGACGTTGCTATCCCATTGCTGCTCCATTCACGATCAAATATAACTTCTCTTCCATCTTTCATTGCCTTCTGATTTCTTCTCATTCGTAAGAGTGGGTTTAATCGTTAGAAGTTGCTCTGGTAATAATCCAAACGTAACTTGGTCATATACCGAGTGCACTTCATCTGGAAACTGGTATGTTGTCACGTACAAAATGCTGCATAGAAACATAAGCTATTATTATCACTATTAAAAACATATAGCTTACAACAAACTTCACTTCAGAAAAATTAACAGTGTTTTCTAATTTCTCGCAGTGAATGTTCCCATGTTCTTTCCAGTAATTTGTTGGCGGTGTTTAAATGTAGTTTTACAGATGCTTGAGCACAAATATTTTAGTAAGTGTTTCTGCATATATCACAATGTTTTTCTGTAACTTTGCTCTAAGTGACAATAATTATTCTTTTTCACACTTTTACTACAGGAAGTCATGGATCTTAATGGGGTGCAAAACCAACCCTCGGGTGATGAGCAGGTGCCTGACGGTTCAGTTAACACAGGTTCTGGAAGCGCAAATCAAGATCCGGGTTCGTCAATTAGCTGACAATATTCTTAAGATTGACATTATGTTTTGACCGCTATGTGAGTTAAAATCATTCCAGAAATATGGATCACGAAGGATTCTGTTTACAATAAAGCGATCATTGGTTTGAAGCACTATTTGACTGTAGCGAGAGTAGCTCACCAAGGCACCTGCGTGGTTGTTTTGCATAATTAAGTCGTGCTGCGTTGGCCACTGAAAGCTTTCGGCATATTCATAACTAGGTAAACTTGTCAGTCCCACTAATCCCAGAGTTTAAGCCATACATGTCTACGTTCATACTTTAAGACAGTGGAACCACGAATGGCTCATTAAGTCACCTATAACTCCTCAGGTCTTAATCACTACATGGATAACTAGAGAGGCCTTGATTCCTGATAGTGTTTAAAGGAAATGATGCTATGGTGTGTTTACTCAAGCGAGGACAACTGAAACGTAGACTGACAAAGAGTCTGCGTAAGGATTGTGAACAGTGGTGGGCAACAAAAGCAAAAGCGATAGAAGTATCGGCAGCGGCAGGCAATAGTAGACAGCTGTTCCGACTTATTAAGGACACCGGTATCAAGAAATCGGCAGTTAGTGAAATTATCTCTGAAAAAGATGGGTCGATGATTTACTCTCAATCTAGAAGATTAGAACGATGGGCATAACACTTTCAGGAACAGTTCAACTGGCCCCCAGCCACTCTTAGCTTACCCACAATCTCCAAGCTACCCGAATGGAAAACTGACACAGGCCCCCCAACCCTCAGTGAGGTTGAAAACGCTATAAGTAAATTGAAACGAGGGAAAGCAGCAGGACCTGATATGTTGTCTACCGATATCTTCAAAGATAGTGGTTCTAGTTTTAGCGTGCAGGTTGACTGATATATTAGCCAAAGTCTGGGAACTAAACACCATCCCATCTGACTGGTCTCGATCGCTGATTGTTCCAGTCTACAAAAGGGACAGAAATCCTCTTGTGATAACCACAGAGGAATCAGTTTGACTACCATAGTATCTAAAATATTAGCCTCTATAATCATCCGACGTTTAACCAACACTAGGGAACAACAGACTCGAGAAAACCAGGATGGTTTCAGACCTGGCAGGGGTTGCATTGATCACATATTCACCCTGCGCCAGATCCTTGAACACAGACATATGTACCAACGCCCAACTGTAATTGTATTTCTTGACTTGAAAGCAGCGTTTGACTCTGTGGACCGTGAAGTCTTGTGGCAATGTTTGTCATTTAAAGGCGTACCTCAAAAGTACATTAACCTTATAAGGGCTCTCTACTCGGTCACCACTGGTCGAGTCAGAGCATATGGCGAATTGTCACGAGAAACTTCATCCTCAAGTGGAGTCCGTCAGGGTTGCCCCTTATCCCCATTTTTATTTAATTTCATCATAGACGTACTGTTAGAAATCTCTCTCACTTCTTTTAAGTCCTCAGGAATTAATCTCCTTCCAGGAGGCTCTCTTGTCGACTTAGAATATGCAGATGATATAGTCATATTTGGTAAAGACGCGCACAGCATTCAGGGTCTCTTGAACACCTTGAGTAGCAGTGCAGGCATGTTTGGGATGCGCTTCTCCCCTCCCAAATGCAAAATGTTACTCCAGAACTGGCCTGCTTCTTCCCCTAAATTAGTTATGGGGAGTGAAGTAATTGAATTCGTTGATCGCTTCACTTATCTCGGAAGTCTTATCACCCCTGATGGGTCGGTGTCTGACGAAATCTCAGCGCGGATTCAGAAAGCCCGATTGACCTTTTTTCCAATTTACGGCACTTGTGGTGCTGACGAGATACCCGTGTCTCCACGAAAGGCCGGGTGTACTGCGCAGCAGTCCGCGCCATTTTAACATATGGCTGCGAGACATGGGCCATGAAAACTCAAGATATGCGTCGACTCCAGATATTTGACCATAGGAATCTTCGTAACATCGCTCGTATATCATGGAATAGCCGGATTAGTAATAGTGAGGTTAGACAAAAGGTTATTGGGAAACACGGTAAATCAGTCGAAGAGGTCATTAACCTTCATCGACTGAGATGGCTAGGACATGTGTTGCGCATGCTCGACCACCGTCTACCCTGTCGCGCGATGTTGGCTAGGGCTGAAGTAGGATGGAAGAAGGTTAGGGGCGGCCAAACCAAAACGTGGCATCAGTCCATGAAGTCCTTGACTACTGGTCTAAGCCATGTAGGTAGATGTAGACTACCTGGTTGGGGTCCGCGTGATGATCGCAATAAATGGC
The DNA here is from genome assembly GCA_034768735.1 of Schistosoma mekongi. Classification (NCBI taxonomy): domain Eukaryota; kingdom Metazoa; phylum Platyhelminthes; class Trematoda; order Strigeidida; family Schistosomatidae; genus Schistosoma; species Schistosoma mekongi. The sequence goes on along the minus strand of CM068305.1, from coordinate 33,399,535 downwards.
TTGAGACACTGGGCGATATGGCTCAGAATCGGTCACAGTGGCGCAAGTGTATTCACTCTTTAACCTCATCTAGATCTTGGATTCTATTGTTATTTACTGGACATCTTTACTCACTCTTCTCTCTTGTATTCTGTCTATACGTTACCTCAATAATCTCGTAGTGCTAGTGTGGTATGGCAACTTGAACCTACGGCCCGGTTCTACGTTGCTGATGATGATGATGACCCAACTCATTAACACAACTCAAAATCCAGTCTCGTCACATGTCTAGCGACTTTAAATTTCACATTGTATTTTACTTGCTTAACGTAGTAAGAAACAGTTCAGGAACATAGATCAACTTCAAGAGTGTTGTCATAACGTTGCAGTATTAATTACGCAAAACCTGTGTTTACGTTCTGCATTTGTATGCTGTCCTTTCGCGTTTTTGTCCCACTACTTCGTCACCGAACTGGTAGAATTATTATTAGCCCACACACATAATGCAGCCCGATCCTGAGTGCATAAACGTGTACCTAATAGTTGTCACGTTAATTGACTGAGTTATTACCATTCATCCAAGTGCTTTGCATTTCAGAGTGGTGAAAATATATGCTATGATCATATAAACTGATCACTAAGTGACCGGGTTTTCATGCTAATTTTTCCTATTACTTGGCACTAAAAGCTGATAAGCCTCTGTAAGGACAGATCTGCAGCTCCATGTAACGTTTATTTCAAATATGTAGAGGCTGGTTTATTTCACTTCCTTACCCGAACTGTTGGTTAGCTTCACGACCACTGTTTAAATTGCTTTGGCAAAGGACTGCTAAGGTCAGTAAGATTCTCAAATTCTCCCTAGCGGATTATTTTGAGACACTTTCCTTTGCAAATCGAAGACAGTGTCAGAAAGTAACTACTATTACCTCTGAGAGTAGATGAAACTAGATATTCCATTGTCAGCACTCTTATTGCACTGTTAGGTATGTGAGTATTATTAAGTTGAGGTGGTCGATGTTGGAAATAATTCCAGGAAAAAAGTGAATAATCTGATAGGTTTCAAAACGGGTTTAATTATTAGTCATAGCATGGCAACTTCATTTACTCCGTATATCAGTTTAGACTTCAGACAAGGCGGTTTTACCTCCGTTCGTGCAGACGAGATATCCGTCGTTCAAAGAAAGGAAGAATATACTGCGCAGCAGCTCGTTCTGTCTCGTTGTATGAATATGAAATGTCACCGTTGAGAGATGACATTTGTAGGTTATTGGTATTCGATCATCGGTATATTTGATACATCGCTCGCGTTTTCTTAGATCTCCGGGTTAGTAATAATGAGGTTAGGAGCTCGGTATTTGGGAGAGATGGTAAATCAGTTGATGAGGTGAATCTTCATCGACTTAGGAGATTGGGGCATATGTTACGTATGCCTTGTCGCCTGTCTCGATGCGCGACACTGATTGATATAGGATTAGGATGGGAGAGGTAGGGGCAGCCAAACTAAAACATGGCTTTAGTCCATGAAGTCACTGACCGCTGGTCCGAACCACGTTAGTAGATGCAAACTACCTGATTTAGGTTAGTGCAATTAACGTAACCAATGGTTGGGAACTCGAAGTGACATGACTCAGATGCAATCACAGTGGTGGGATTGGAGGGGGGGAGTATTCTCTCTTTGCCCCTCCTTAAATCGTGGGCTTAGAATTAGTTTATACCTTTTTCCACGAACTTATTCTTTTTCCCCTTTGGTATTCTCTATAGGTCCACACTTTGTACTACTGAAGTAACTCCTACTAGTATAGTGCTTATCTAGCTGAGGTGTAACAACTCAGACCGGTACACACATTCCAGGTTGGGTTATACATACATATATCGCTTTTTATGCTATTTGAAAGTGTAGCAGCTTGTGTTAGCGTAGTCTGCGATGTCCTACTACTAATATGTTACAACTCAGATTGATATAGCCTTATTCTAAGTACTACATTTACATTTGACTGATACTTCACCTGTGAATAAACGATTTCGTTATATACTTAATGTCTGGTTTTGCAAACTAGTTTTATCACTATGCCAGTAAGTTTTAGTCTTATTGGCTTCTCCGTTTCCAAACAAGAGTTAATTAGGGCAATGCTGCTTTGTTATGATGCTCTGTTGTAACAACTTAACTCATACATTGCCTAAAAGCTGTCTGAACTACCTGCTATTAAAGAAATTTTGTTAAACGCAGATGTATATTTTTGCAACAACGGATTTGTCACTCAGTATCGGATTTCGCATTCCTTTTCTAATATAGATGCAATTCATTCTGCTTCTCCATTTTACTGAATTAGATCTTACCAGACCGAGTAGTGCTGACAGCTCCCAACTTCACCATGCTCCTTCAAATCAAAGTTCAAACGCATCACTCTCAATAGAAGAACGACTACGGCGAGTTCGAGCCGCTGAGAAACTGAAACAGCAGCAACGTTACGCTGCTTACATGGAAGCTCAACAACAAGCCGAAATGGCACGTATGCGTCAACAGGAGGAAAGAAGGCGCAAAATTGAAGAAATGCGTCAAAAAGAGCAAACACGTCGACTTAACGCACTTGAACGACGTGCAGCTTTAGAATTATCTAATCAAGTAGGCGTCTTTTAATACTTAACTATTTAAGTTTGTTTCCTTATTGCGTAACGTGTTTTCCGACTGCTTGTATTAGCATTTTATGATACGTACATGAAAGACAAGAACCAGGTCCAACGATGAGGCTTTAATCCATTAGAGAATGAGTGACTTACAAAACTAAATTCCTTCAATCGCCTTTAATGCCTAACCGTGTCTTTTTTCTATTAATCTTCATCTAAGTATGCTAGTTTGGTATCATTATCAACCATTGCTAGACGACATGGAATCACTGCGTGTATCCATAGATTAGCATTCTGTTCATTCATTTTAACACTCAAAAGCTTGTTCATTTATCTTGCAATCTTCCACATCTGAAGTCGTTTCTCATTTAACATCCATTGATATTTCTTTTACTAATTAATTTTTGTTTTCAAGTTTTCTAAGATCATGTTGTATGCATAAACTGTGTTAATTTCGTCTCATACTGATGTGTTAGATTGATTATTCAATTAGTCCTATCACTGAATTGTATTTATTCCTACAATAAAAGGCTATACAGTTAAGTGTTAAAGAAGCCACTAACAAATTAAGGGAAAACGTCCTGTATACTGATCTTAAGTGATTATACTAATTGAGTTTGCCCTGTAAAATATTCTCGATTACATTCCGCTGCTCGAATTAACAATTTTCATATCCATGTATTCTTCAGTGAAGTTTGACGTTTATTGATAAAATTCCCATACTTTTGTTGAATAAACTCAGAAGTTACCATTATTTAGGTACTGACATTATTTAAGTAATGGAGTTGTGACTTATTGGTTTAGATGCCCGGCTATACATCCCCACCTAACAAAGAATCATCACTAATACTCAAATGTAATGCTTTCACTAGCATTTGAATGCAGCATAAATCCTCACTAAGCTATTGGATTGTTGCATCACATTTTAGTAGGTAGTACAACTTCTAACCACTGTCCAAATTTTCTTTATTATGAAATGATGATCACGAAATAAACTATTTTGCCGCAAAATATAATTTGCTATAATCATAAATTTTTAGATAACAACTGTTAATGGGATATAGACTGAATTAAAGCATGCTCAGTGCGTGATCATGATGGCACACGCTGATTGGCTATTTCTAAACCAATCAGCTCTAGCGGATTGTTGCAGAAGATTCTGGGAGCTTATGCAAATAATACAAATACATTAACGTTTCTTTAACTAACGATTCCTACTTCTGTCTATCCTTGTTATTTGGAATATAATTTTGTTCCTGTTGAAACGTGTTCTGATTTGGGATCTTGTCGAGTATTCGGTGTCTAAGAATACTAAGCAATAGGAGTAATTCGGTCGTTATATCTAGGAAATATAACACCAACCATACAAGTGTTATGTAGAATCACTTATTTCGAACTGTTGGTAGTTATTATAGAGTATTTCCAAAAGTTGTTTATACTCTCGGCGCTTAAATGCGATCTCAATACGGTTGATTTGACTCAAGAAATATTCCTGTCTTCTTAAACTATTCATTATTTGCAGATTGAATGTGCTCACAAATTTTCTTTTACTGGAACTTTCATGTAATTTGCCTTATAGCAGTTTCATACATGTTCTAGGAACGCTTGCTATTTTTGTATATGACCGAATTTAATTTGTTATCCAGATTTGACGTGTTTATTAAATAAGTTGTCACATTTTTTGTGGCCCTAACAAGTGCTACTCAACAAGTTGGGACATTACAATCACCAAGTTATTATACCTTTAGATAGCTTATTTGGTGCATTTGTTTGATTGACTTTTCTTTTATAACCTATTACAACATTTTTCATACTTAACTTATTTCATTTAGTCGAGAGTAACTTAGTTGCAATTTAAACAGAAACAAAAATTTGGCTTCAATATTAAGCCTATCATAGGTAAATCCATGACTTGTATTAAGTTTCCTGCATAGTAGTATAGAATAAATCTTTAAAGTTCATTCAAGTTTTCTTATAATCTTCTGTGTTAACACCAACTCATTATTCTCATTTCTTTTCAGGCACGAATAGAGCGACTTCGTGAACGATCGGCTAACCGTCCTAGGAAATAATACACTTCGCCGCCACTTTACAGAACATGATCATTCTGGCCGTACTGCAAGTGCTTCTCCTTCTCTGGGAACGTCACGAAATCCAAGCAGCCTTATGACAACTTCGTGTGTTGTCGCCTTTGGAAGCAGCGCCCCGCGCTCTATATGTACGCAACCAAGTGCTGCAGCTTTACGTTTGAAACAGGCTTTTGAAGCACGATTAGCTAGCTATCTTACTGGTCGACATAGTGGGTGCTTTTTTACAGCAGCTGCAACACCGTATTATTCGTGCTTTATAGATCTATCACATGGACCTCGGCCTCCAACCTCTGTATATAAATCGAGGCCAAGCAGTCGAGGTGTAACGCAGTCTAGGCGAGCTGTTTCAGCTCATGCTTATGTTTTGCGACAGACTAAGTCATCATGCACTCGGGTTACTCATGCTCGACGTCAACAAAATTCTTTTACTAACAGAGATACTATTTTCAAATCTGGTCGATCTCTCGGCAGTAAAGACTCGAAATCCATAAACACTACCACTGTTCCTGATGGGCACAATTTCGAGAGTAATCAAACCAGTGAAGGTTTGTCTGCATCCCTACCGTGCCTGCTACCCCCGCATACGAAAAAGTTGTTTTCTCTGAAACGGACTATCATTTTATCATGCATGCTGAATCCTATATCTCTCATGTTTGCTTTTGTATATCTTCATCTATCATTAATTCTAATGGTGAAGCTTATATCATACTTTTATGCTGCCTTCCCCATGCTGATTATACTATGCATGTTATTCTTTTTAAAAATAGATATTCACGTTAATGTAGTTTAAATTATGATTTTATTATTTTAGTAGGAAGCATAGTTTACTGTTGCATCACCAACTAATTCTCAATGATTTTGGTGAATCGGTGATAAACTTTGTGTCGTTTGTTTAGTTTAGTTATAATGCCTTATAATTTCCATTCTAACTTTCTGTTTCTAAATGTTTCTTAATATGGATTGATGTATGCTCACATCATTAATTGAATTCCTCTTAAGAAGAATCCTACTTGTAATGTTACAATAGCATAAAAACTTCTATATCAATACTCTTATTCCACGATCATTGATGATATACTATTATTAGAATCGGCCCGAACCAAAATCCAGTTTTTTAGTGTTAGCTTTAGGGACTGATTACGTCCAAATTTACACCCCACATCTACTTCCCAACGATCCTTGTGCGCATATCAGCTCCTTAACACCTTGACAGTGATGTTACATATGATGATTCATCTAAAAACATCAACAAGCAGTATATTTAGTATTTTTCTCTGTTTCTTTCCATATCTTGTATTTTTGGGACCACAATTAGTCTACCTACCGATGCAAGTGATTTTATAGCTAATCTATCTTTGGAACGAACTCATTTTTGCATAGATAATACGGTTATCTCAGTTAGTTTTAAGTGAATTTAAATAGTTTATTACTTGTTCTTAGCCACCTCCTACGTTGATGCAACATAGTCTTGCAAACGGTCTAGGTTGGAAGAAACCTATGTCCGATCAAACTAGATTACGTGTCATTTTGTGAATTAACTGACTTATTTTGCCCTGAACCATCTTGGCAGGTACAGAATGTCTGGTCAGAGTTCACTCGATATCCTCGATCATTAGTCGGTTATATTGGGTAAAATGGTTCCAATGAGTTCACAGTTCACCCTTTCTTAGATCTTGAGTCTCAACAATCTTTCGAATTCATTCTTCTCTAATAATATTCCTTTAGACGATTATTTTAGTGCTATCACTCTTGTTGCTACTACTATTACTCTGGCACTGGCATTGACTATTCTCTTTGATTGTGCTTATATAATGTGGCAACCTGAACAGATGTATATTTCCCAGGTTTTGTGTTACTGTAACTGATCGATCTCATAGATTATTTCTAATATTTCGGCATACTGAGGTAATTTCCATGTTGATGGTTTTGCGATTGTAATTTATAAAAATGAAATACGAAACATATGTCAATCTCATCAAATAGATTTCCGTTCAATATTTAGCTGAGTGACGTGGGTCAAAAATGGTCACAGTGGTGTAAATGTTTTCACTCTGTGTTCCTCTAGATTATACGTTCGACTAATCCTTCTTTTGTTTCATTTCTTTTTGCTGAATTATGTTTTGTCAATCATATGAATTTGATCTCTTCTTGCTTATGCGGTGTGATAACTTGAATCCATGCGCATACGCGTCAGGTTCTACGTTGTGCATGAACGAATTTGGCATTTAGACTTCAAATTAAGGATGTTACTCACAAACTAACACTAATCTGGAATAGTTAATCAGTAGTTAAGGTGTTTCACTCCCACTAAGTATCACATTTGAATCCCCACCTACCTTGACTTGATGAATGTGGTTGTACCACTTACCCTCTAAGCCAAGCGCGTGAATCAGTATCAGGCAAATGAGAAGTAAATCTACGTTTTTTAATTCCTAACTAATAGGCGAATGAGAGATTAAAGCAAAATTCTCCAGATTTCCTTGTTTTTAGATTAGTATGCATTTTTTCCAACATTATAATCATTTCATTCCCTTCTGACACACGAGTATCTATCTAAGTGCAAGGTGAATATATTTTTGGCTCATTAAATTTGCTTAGAAAATCTCATAATCTAATTCTAACTTATGTTTGCTTGATTTTTGGGTATTCATGTTTATCATACTGTTATATACCAATGAATGTCATTGCTTGCCTATTTTAATACTTTTTGATGAGAAAAAATATGATTGTAGTTTTTTCCTACATCTAGTATGTTGTGCTATGTTACTGTCGCAGAGTTGATTCATTTTACTTGTTTTCTGATTAATAATTATCGTAGCCTTGTTTTTGAAAAGTTAAACTTTCTACCTTGTCAATTTATTGCAAATATTATGTACGATTTAACTAGTCTTCCTAGATAGCCGCATAATACTAGTCTACTAGTAGTGAAGTCTTTCTTTATAGTTTGGTGTTACTGACCACCTGTTTGTGAATATACACATATGTAATCTAGTAGTGTATCTTGAATTTTATCGATCTGAATGGTCACTTATCAGGTAATTCTGCTAGATTTTCAGAAGTTCTATACATGCGTACACGTACTTTACGTCCTAGTCGGGGTGTAGCTGTACTTTACCTATACTTCATTATGGATCAGGATTATAAAGATTAGTCTTCACATGCATGTATTCTAATTGCTTCGTAATACATTTAAACATGCTTGCCATTTGATGTATGCATATTCGTTGTATTCATAGTCCAACTCAAGTTCCATATGTCTCTCGAATTGATTCAGTTACTATTTTTCTGATTGTCTTCCATTCATTAGGAGATATTATCGTGACTAGATCATAAGTGTTATATTTGCATGCTATATTTGATCTCTCTATACATATTCTTTTTGTAAATCCTAAATAATCTTATAATTTTCGTTTCAGTAATTTCAAGTCGATCGAATTCATCTAATGAATGTGATAAAATTGGTCGTACTAACCACCATGGCAAAGTAGTAACAAAACGTAACACTGCATCTGCTAATTATTCGAAAATTAAAGAAAATATGGGTAAGCTGTTCTTGTCATATTTGTAATGCTCCTTTCTTGAAACAAGAGTCTCCCAATCGCTTGCAAGCCTCTCTCCCTTCACCTCGTTGATTTCGTTTTTGAAGAAAAAGACTAAGTCATACTTAAAATACTTTATTACCTCCCGATATCAACGGAGTTTGCTTTCGTTCTGTTAGCAACCAACTTTGAAGCGACTATTTTTGTCAGTTTGTACTCGTTAAGTGAATGATCTCTACATAGATATTCCTACTACTGGAATTCATTCTTGAAGCGCATATCACAATGATGTTTGACTAACCACGACTGTGATGAGTCTAGTATAAGATAACTCGTGAATGTTAGCGCTAACCGCTCTCCAAAATATTTATCATCCCAGTATCGTCCACATTAAGGGGATACTTTTCATATTATTTAGGTTATTTTAAATTTGTCTTAATATTTATGAAATTTGATGTAGGATATTCATGCACTTCTCAGCTTTTGGCATTCCTATCTGTTCATGTAAGAGTATCCTCTCAGTGGAATCTTTTTCATCAGATCGACGATTCTCATAAATTCGTTCGTCAAATAAATAGTAAACTGAAATGACTTTTTTGGAATTGCCTGCTGAAAAACTAGCCAATGGGATTTGCGTTACAACTATGACCTGATAGATTTAGAAAACAGTGATTTCGTGGCACTACTCTTGAGCTACCAAACCTACTCCAGAGGTATGGATGTAATGAACAATCACCAACCAATCAGAGCTAAGTCAGTTATTGAGCGAAAATAAAGGTTTGTATATATCATATGCTGAACCAAACAGTAACAGGAAATACAAAGTGCATTAAAAACTGAACTAGGGGAGTCGTGTACAGAAATCGGGATAATGAGATCATATTTGACAACAGTTAATAAGTTTATGAAAACTTATAACTTAAGCAATGTAAATAACAGTTACCAAATGCCCAACAAATGCAGTGTAGCAGTGAGTGTCCCAAACCACGAGGAATGACTCTTCAGACTGTGATTTCGATTTCTTACAGTGGTGATTACTTCCGAAATTCATTCCTAATGTTTTATCTGTTTTTTCTCATTCATTCATATTCATGGAATTAATTGGCTGGTTATAGGCTGCATCACAAAGTATTCGTTAGCCATACTAAAATCAGCATGATAGATAATAATAATAATAATAATAATAATAATAATAATAATAATAATAATAATAATAATAATAATAATAATAATAATAATAATAATAATAATAATAATAATAATAATAATAATAATAATAATAATAATAATAATAATAATAATAATAATAATAATAATAATAATAATAATAATAATAATAATAATAATAATAATAATAATAATAATAATAATAATAATAATAATAATAATAATAATAATAATAATAATAATAATAATAATAATAATAATAATAATAATAATAATAATAATAATAATAATAATAATAATAATAATAATAATAATAATAATAATAATAATAATAATAATAATAATAATAATAATAATAATAATAATAATAATAATAATAATAATAATAATAATAATAATAATAATAATAATAATAATAATAATAATAATAATAATAATAATAATAATAATAATAATAATAATAATAATAATAATAATAATAATAATAATAATAATAATTGTCTTGTCTCTTAATTGCATCTATAATCGATTTCAGTCGCACCTACCTCAGTTTGACCATCCCAGTATTACCACTAGCTCTTACAATAGGCCCAAAACCAAGTACACACATCTATTTATCTTAACTAATTTTAGTAGGAAAGTGGCTCGGTGACTGTAATTTTCGACCCTCAATCACCAAGTCGTTGATTCAAATCCTGTCCCCCCAGTTTTGGTCTAGGGAGCTGAATAGCATCACTAACCATCACATTTAGAGTGTGATTCGCTACCATGTACACAAATTTGTTCCTTATAAATTAATAATAATAGTAATAATAATAATAATAATAATAATAATAATAATAATAATAATAATAATAATTGCATCCATCCTGTTTTGTTTCTACGTTATATTAAGTGTTCCCTTTTAATAGTTTACTGTGTGATTTGTTTTATATTTCTACATGTGAATATAAGTAATCTGGTTTTGACGCGATTTCGTGTTTGCTTCGAGCTTATCCTTTTTAGTTTTTCCCTGATTAAGTACACTTTACGAGCACTAGTCACAAGATAGCCAACATTCTGTAGCATATAGTGTTCGTCTTAATGATGAATTTTCAATTACTATGAAGTCGATTGTATACATTTCTCACTTGTCCGACAACGTTGCAGCCTAATAAAATTTTACCTAACCAATTACTTCGGGGAATAGTTAATCTGATGTTCCCATGTAATTGTTGATCGACTTGATTTTTATTAATTCATGAGGCATATCCCTTCATCTTTTTCTTGGAAAACCTATTAACCGACTAATAACGATAATCAGCTGCGATTTTGCTGTTTGATCAACTAGTATAAATCAGGAAAGTTCTGTGAATACACTACTTCATCTCATTTGTTATAGCATTATTGAAAAATATGGTGCCACCTTCAGATTCCGCTAGCTCTACACGTTCCAGTTCTGTTGAGAGACGTTCCAGACAACCAAATATTTCTGTATCCGAACGTCTAGCATCAATGTCTCGTTCTGTTACTACTGCGGGAAGCGCCTCGGCAAATAAATCAAACTTAGCTCACTCTTCTGTTAGTACTGTACATGTGGCCAAGAGACCTGGTAAGTTGGCAATTTTTTTCTAGTACCATACCAAGTTGTCTAACCTTACTTTACGAACTGATAAATTCTGATAAACCAACTTTTTATGGTTGTATTGTGTAATGCATCGATTGCCTGTCAGTAAGAGCGGGTTAACTATCCAGAAATAATACCAGTAATTTTCAGCATAACCAAGCTATATCTTGACAAACATTTGTTAGATTGAAATCTTGCTTATATTCATTATACTAAACACTGGCAAGCTTTTCTTCTAATTGGAAAAAATTTAATGTCGATTCTCAAAAAGGATATTAATATAATGAACAAATTTTGTGAATATGTATTTCGTACATACTTCAACATTGTTTTTCCTTTCTTCACGTCTATTTATGTTACTCTGTCCGGAGACTACTGAATAACATAGAAAAATTATAGTTTAGGCTTAATGCGACATGTACTAACCACGGGGGTTCATGTTATTAAGGTGTTTAATTTTCCAGTCACTAAGTCTCAGATTCGAACCTCTCTCTAACCACTAAGTTTAGGCAACCAGAAATACTGGTCACGAGTTTTGAGTAGTGTCTAAGCGAAGTACAGAATCTGTATCTGAAGGATTTATAAAAGTACACCTGAAATGGTACTGCTGGATAGACAACCAATTGGTGGATTACAAAACGTTGTTCTGGGGAATTTGGCTGTTTTTAAATATTTATTCTCTGAGATTCAATCTTGGTTTCATATAATTCATTAACTTTCCTCTGATGATACTAGTTGTTGAAAGCGATTAACCTGATTATAATAATAATAATAATAATAATAATAATAATAATAATAATAATAATAATAATAATAATAATAATAATAATAATAATAATAATAATAATAATAATAATAATAATAATAATAATAATAATAATAATAATAATAATAATAATAATAATAATAATAATAATAATAATAATAATAATAATAATAATAATAATAATAATAATAATAATAATAATAATAATAATAATAATAATAATAATAATAATAATAATAATAATAATAATAATAATAATAATAATAATAATAATAATAATAATAATAATAATAATAATAATAATAATAATAATAATAATAATAATAATAATAATAATAATAATAATAATAATAATAATAATAATAATAATAATAATAATAATAATAATAATAATAATAATAATAATAATAATAATAATAATAATAATAATAATAATAATAATAATAATAATAATAATAATAATAATAATAATAATAATAATAATAATAATAATAATAATAATAATAATAATAATAATAATAATAATAATAATAATAATAATAATAATAATAATAATAATAATAATAATAATAATAATAATAATAATAATAATAATAATAATAATAATAATAATAATAATAATAATAATAATAATAATAATAATAATAATAATAATAATAATAATAATAATAATAATAATAATAATAATAATAATAATAATAATAATAATAATAATAATAATAATAATAATAATAATAATAATAATAATAATAATAATAATAATAATAATAATAATAATAATAATAATAATAATAATAATAATAATAATAATAATAATAATAATAATAATAATAATAATAATAATAATAATAATAATAATAATAATAATAATAATAATAATAATAATAATAATAATAATAATAATAATAATAATAATAATAATAATAATAATAATAATAATAATAATAATAATAATAATAATAATAATAATAATAATAATAATAATAATAATAATGATTGATTCCGTCGTATTGTACTATCACGTATTTTATGAAGTTCAGTGAATGAAATATGATTAATACGTTATAAAATCCTTTATGGTGCTTTTTGTTCGTTATTCTTTTTTACCACGTGAATATACAGTCGTTCAAACACCTATGATTACGTATATAATGATTTTTCATGAAGCATTATTATGAACCACGTTACTAATCATAAACCACTTTTATAATAATCGATTTAAGTAAGTTGGTGGAATTTTTTTTTGAATTAGAACTTCTCTGCATGTAGATAATTCATAAAAAAATGTGTATACTACAAGGAAGTTGTAATATTACTAAGGCCTGAATTATCCGCGTTGTTCATACACAGAATTGGATCTTGACCAACTTTGTTGGCATGTGTGGATTCAGTGCAAATGGTTTGCTTTATTTGCCACTTTTCGTAACATGCTTTATCTTATAAGAAGTTCTAGCCGTTAGAACCTAGGATTTGCGTTTCATCCTATCTATAACTCATTTGCTTGTATGTATCCGCATCCTAGTGTCAATGTTTACATTGAGACAAATCTTGTACATGTGGCTTTAACACTTGTGCACTATCCACAAGAAATTTTGATAGAAACCCTTTATGAGACTACCTAATATATGTGGATAGAAATTTGACTGTGTGTAGAAAATTATCCATGAACCAGTTTAGTGAGTTTCAGTCACCGAAACACTTAAACTGATAGTTGAAAATTTTGCTGACAAACACATCTTTCTAGTTTATAATTCAAAATCACTCAGATTGCACATTGGGATTACAAATGTTGGAAGGTTAGTGGTCTTTGTTTCTAGTGGAAAAGTAATGCATACAAAATCGCAGTTATTTTTGTTTCTTATGATAATAATGCACTCGAAAATAGAAGTGTGTTTGTGTGGTGTTTGAGCTTACGAAGCAAAGTCATATTTACGTGTACCATTTACTGCGTATCTTTTTAATTTTCTGAAAGTTGTAATTCAAATTAGTTTTCTCATATACTAGCTTAATGCTAAGCGGTTAATTACTGTTCATTATAGATTTACCCTTTAAGTAATACTTTAGTCGGTTTTCACAAATCTAATGCGTAATTATATTAATTACCATTTATGCTCTGCTATCATTATATTGATTGGTAGCCAAGCTACTAGTTCTACCTAAAGGCAAACTCCAAACAAATCTTTTTCTGCAAATAAAGTGATTTATGTAATTTTCCGTCGAATTTTAATTATATTTACAGGGAATATTCGTGAATCTAAACGTAGTGGTAGTTCCATCATGCCGCCTGTGATGTCTAAATCCGTTTCTGGTGATGCATTACATCAACGTCATCAAAAGAAACCTGTGCTTCCATCGAAACCCTTTTCACCAACCTCTTATCCAACGAAAATCCAAGTTAGTTTTCTTTGCATCTAATTCTTCCGTATATTAATTGTAACAAGTGATGCTATTCTTCTGAATATCGTTTACACTTTACTACTGTCAATCTTTATAATTGCCTAAGTGATTCCTCAGTTGTTCCTGGAATTTAATTTTGGCTGTTTCACTACTAAACTGAATTTTAACAGGTTTTCCTGTGGTAGTTTTTCTTCGCCCGGTGAGACGCAAGCAAATGCATGCTCGCACTAGAGCGTGGTCGGAATCCAAACATGTACTCCAGAAAGATCGGCAATCTTCTATCGAGCCTCTCCAACGGTAACTAATCGCGATACGGTCTATTTGAGTCCACCGTTGAGTAGGGCCAGGAGGTCTCCGTGTTAAACGATGCCGCACCTTATGCCTAAAGTTCATGTTGGCTAGAAATAACCGATTATCTGAGCAAAGCTTCAGCAGACGGTAGCCGTTATCCGTTCTCTGAGCTGGAACACTGAAGCATCCACCTAAATGTCTTTCAGATTGGTTCAAGCTACCTATTTGGGCGTTAAAATCACCAGCCAAGATTACCAAGTCTGAGTGTTTGGCCCTATGAAGTAGTTCAGAAAGTTTTCTGTAAAATTCATCTTTCACTTCATCCAGGCTGCAGTCGGTGGGAGCGTAGGCAGAAACAACGAAAAGACAACGGCGTGTGTCCCTATCTTTCCGAGTTCCTACTGAACTATTTGGTCGGACAGCACATAGGCGACTGTCGACAGGAATCCATTCAAGAAGCGCCTGTTCTGCTTTCATACATAACGCAATACCTACACCGGCGAGCTCACGAGAAGTTGCTGTTGAATCGCCAGATAAACGAAGGGTGTATCGCGAAGGTTGTTCATTCTGAATAGGTGAGGTCAAGTGAATGACCACGCTAGGATGCTGTATGCGTGTTTCAGAGACGCAACATACATCAATGGCGCGGGATTCTAATGTCCCAGCTAGGTACGCTTGTTGCCCTATTTAACACAGGGTTCGTACATTGAATGCACCAATGTGAAATTTGGAGCATGGTCTTAGTATGCTAGGAACGTTATTTCGTGGGCCGGAATCGTTAGCACTAATGACACAGGAGGAAGTTAAAGATAAAGATTTAGGCTTGAAGGTGGGGGCAGGATAAACATTAGGAATAGAAGGAGTTTGATTAAAATGGCGGTGATCTTGGATGTTGTTAGCGGTATGAGGGCGGTTATCTCTTCCCAGTTGCTGACGCTGTGGAAGGGTTCTTCTTGATGTACCTGAAAAGCAAAATGGGTTAGGGTTGGCCTGAAAGACCTGGGAGCGTGACCGCAGTGCCCAAGGAACAACTGCTTGAGGCCGGTCACACACAGCCTTTTTTAGAGAGGTTTTCGTTGTTGTTGTAGCTCCGTACTTGTTGAGGCCTTACTGCCGCAGACGGAAATTCGTGGAGTAAGGTGAAGTGTGACATTTTTAGAGTTGACCTTTTCTAACCCCGCCCTTCCTTTGTGGGAAGGCAGCATCGCTGCTATGCTGGTTGTCCGAAGGAAACACCTTACTGCCGTCACACCTCTGTGCAGCGGGCAGTACGACTTCGTCGTCGGACCTTATATTTACTGCTTTTGGTCTCACCGCTCTTCAACCGACTTGCTTGGCATGGTAGGACCTTGGGGTACGATTGTTCCAGCCAGTATAGCCCGACTGAGTCATCACGATAGGCAAGCCCGACCACCACGTCAAGGTAGCAGCACGGTCAAGTCACATGGCCCAGAATCGGTCACAATGGCGCAGATATATTCACTCATTGTCCTCCCTTAAATAATGAGCTTTAAATTATTCCATAGCTTTCTTTCTACGCTTCTTAAACCATATTCTATATGTTCACACTCCTTGTTACTATTATGATTTTATTTTATTGAAGTAACTTCTACTAATGGTGGTGGTGTTAATCTTGCTGTGCCATGGAGGTATGGCAACTTGAACCAATGCACACATGTACCAGGTTCTACGTTGATTGTACATACATACATACATACATACATATTGTGTCAGTCAATCATTTACAACGTAGTACCTGACACATGTGTGAGTTGGTTCAAGTTGCTATACCTCATCAGCACAGCAAGATGATTACCTTTTGTCTTATCTCATCATTAGTTACCCAATGGCCTCAACAAACGCGATGTTTCGAAGGCATCTGTGGTCGAATGTCAACAACCTACATGTGTTATCCACTTTTATCTGCCACGTTTCGGATTGTTGCAGTAAAACAGAATGGATTTCTGAGCAGTATACTCGTCTCTTGACTGGCTGACAGGCATCTCGCCGACGTCATAGGTAACATAAATTGTTCATTCTGAATCTGTGCCTAGATTTTACCAGACACCAACGTATCAGGACTAATCAGACTTCCAGGATATTTAAAGTGAGTGATATACTCAACTACTTCACTCCTTATCTTTAGTTCAGGCGTTGATGCAGTCAAGCTTTGTCTCGAAAATTTTCACGTAGGGGGAGGGCGAAATGCACTATGAAAATGATTGTTGGCTGATGCTACCAAAAGATTGCATTTTCGCCAGTCAGGACTATGTTATCTCCATATACTAAGTCATAAAATGGACCTCCTGGTAGGAGATCAATTTTCTAAAATTCAGACAATGCAGTCGTTTTTTCTATCAGTAAACCTACAATGAAATTAAATAAACTTGGGGATAATGGATAGCCTTGATAGATTATAGTTCACCTGTTTGGTCTGATCCGACCAGTAGTGTTTGGCTAAAAGCCTTCACAAATTTTAGGAATGTCTTAGATACACCTTTCAATGATAGATATTGTCACAGAACTTCATGAATAAAATACTGCTTTCAAGTCACGAAAAATTGTCATTTTTAGTCGACAGTATGTATTTCAGCGTTCTTAAACCTTACGAACGGTGAGTAGTTCGTTGATACAGCCACGATCAGGTCTGAAACCGGCCTCGTTTTCTCTCATTTGCAGTTTACTAGTCTTTTAAAAAGGCCTTCGATAATTACTGAGACTAATACTTTAGACACTACATTGGTCAAACTAGTTCCTCCATGGCTATCATAAGAGAATGTTGATCTTTTCTTATGGGCTGGTCAGTCGTATGGAATAACGTCCATCCTCAAGAATATTTGGAATTTTAGTCAACGTAATTGTTTAACCTGAACCATCATCCTGAGAGACTTACAATACTGTTACTTGACGTTTTAATTTCGGTTTCTATAAGTCTGGAAAGCTGTCTAGTGCTAGTACCTTTTCCATTTTTACTGCTTTCGTTACCCACCACTACTCACAATTGTTTGGCAGGCTTTACCAGTCAAGATCTAATCAGTCTTCGCTTATTATCGTGTTCGAAGCCAGATCTATCAGTTCAATAGGCGTAACTGAAAGCCATTGTTTTTTCTTAACCTTTTGGTCCAAGTCACTAGTAGATGTTACAGCTGTTTGGGTATCTTGTTAAGTTGCCTAAGTATACCTTCAGTTGTTCCTGGAATTGTCACTTCGATTTCTCACTTTCGAGCTAAACTTTGATGGGTCTTCGTGTTGTTGTATTTCTTCATCTCTTAAGACGTAATCAATCACATGCTCGTACTTTAACATATAAATATGCACTCTGATACGTGTGAGTCTTCTATGGAGCCTCTTCAACAATGACTGATAGCAGTTTCTTACTGTGTAATCATTTTTTTAATGAAAATTTACAGTGTTTGTTAGTTTCAAATGTTAACGTATTAAAATTCATCAGTCTTATGTGCTGTTAACGGCTGAGATTTGTACATACTTGTACTTAGGGCTTGAAGATCATATGATTTGTACATGTTTGATTTCGTTATTATTTCTAAAGTAACTTCGTACCACTACTACTACTGTTTCTGTTTGCATGTACTACTTGAATCAAAAGTCAAGAATTTTATTACTTCTGGCGTTGATACACACTTGCTCACCCAAACCATTCATATACTTTGATAGTCCGGATTACCTTAATGAACTACCAATCACAGAACTGTATACCGTTGTTTGTTTTCTTTAATTCAGGCCTTTTGTCGGTTTGTTCTCTTGAAAGGTATCCATGTTCCACATCATTTTGGCGAAGCACTCAGCAAACCTAGAATTTTACTTCCTCATCATGAACTGGCTTTAAGTAGACAGCCTCTCGCAACCAGGAAGCATTGACCACATGTTTCGTTGTAGTATGGGACTTAGCAGTGCTCATCCACGACCCCACCAGTTATCTTACTTATAGTGAGCTCCCGGCTTTCGTGCCACTGAGGTAATATCTATTGCTTTACGTCATTCCTTTATCCAACGTCATTGGTGGGTTAATACTTCGTACATGACATGGTTGTCAATAGTTGTATAACTAATGGTTATTATGTGATATGAGATTCACATTTACCAATCTCTACAACGCCCAATGAAAAGATGAAATTGTTTTCACAAATTAATATTGGCGTTTTTAAGTTCAGTGTAATCGCATTTTCCAGCTTTCAAGATCTTGATTTATTGAAAAGCCTACATCAACTCATGATACGTGATCAAGCTGATTTCTCATACCACTGCGTTTTTTTTTACAAAGTATGCACTGTTTATATTACTTACTTACTTACTTACTTATGCCCGTTACTCCTCGCTGAGGAGCATAGGCCGCTCACCAGTGTTCTCCATTTAACTCTGTCCTGAGCAATCCTTCCCAGTTGTTTCCAGTTGCTGCTCATCCTTTTAATGTCTGCTTCCAATTCTCGACGCAGCGTGTTCTTTGGCCTTCCTCTTTTCCGTTTCCCAGCAGGATTCCATGTTAATGCTTGTCTTGTGATGCAGTCTGATGGTTTGCGTAGTGTATGTCCTATCCATTTCCACCGTCTTTTCCTAATTTCCTCTTCGGCTGGAAGTTGGTTTGTCCTCTCCCATAGTAAGTTGTTGCTGATGGTTTCCGGCCAACGGACATTCAGTATTTTTCGTAGGCAGTTGTTTATAAATACCTGTATCCGTCTGAGGATGTTTGCAGTAATTCTCCAGGTTTCAGCTCCATACAGCAGGACTGTCTTCACGTTCGAATTGAAGAGTCTGACTTTGAGGTTAGTTGATATTTGTTTTGAGTTCCAGATGTTTTTCAACTGCAGGAATGCTGCCCTTGCCTTGCCAATCCTTGTCTTTACATCTGCATCAGACCCTCCTTTTTCATCGATGATGCTCCCCAGATATGTGAAGGTATCCACCTCTTCCAGAGTTTCCCCATCAAGTTGAATTGGGTTGGTGCTCCCTGTGTTGTATTTGAGAATCTTGCTCTTACCCTTATGTATGTTCAACCCTACTGATGCTGAAGTTGTTGCTACCCTGATTGTCTTCGCTTGCATTTGTTGGTGTGTATGTGCTAAAAGAGCTAGATCATCTGCGAAGTCCAAATCATCGAGTTGCATCCTACTTGTCCATTAAATCCCGTACATTCCCTCAGATGTGGAGGTCTTCATGATCCAGTCGACCACTAGGAGGAAGAGAAAAGGTGACAGCAAGCAACCTTGTTTGACTCCGGTCCTCACTGAAAATGCAGTTGTCAGTTGTCCTCCATGCACAATTTTGCACTGTGTTCCGTCGTAAGAGTTCCGGATGATGTTGACGAGTTTCTCTGGTACACCGTAGTGTCGAAGAAGTTTCCATAGTGTTCTCCTATCTACACTATCAAACGCCTTCTCATAATCAATGAAGTTGATGTACAGGGGCGAGTTCCATTCAATTGATTGTTCAACGATGATCCGTAGTGTTGCGATTTGGTCCGTGCACGACCGATCCTTCCGAAAACCAGCTTGTTGATCTCGAAGTTGAGTCTCCACTGAATCTTTCATTCTGTTCAACAATACTCTGTTAAAGATTTTCCCTGGTATCGACAGTAGCGTGATCCCTCTGTAGTTGTCACATTTGCTCAAATCTCCTTTCTTTGGTATCTTGATAAGATAACCTTCTTTCCAGTCTGCCGGCACTTGTTCTTCTTCCCAGATCTTTTTGAATAAAACGTGGAATATCTTTGCTGTTAGGTCGATATCTGACTTGAGTGCTTCAGCTGGCATATTGTCAGGTCCTGCTGCTTTCCCACTTTTGATTTGCCTGATGGCCATCTTGATTTCTTCCATCGTTGGTGGAGTGACATCTATCGGGAGATCTGTAGGTGCTGCTTCAATGTCCGGTGGGTTCGGCGGAGCTGGCCTATTTAGAAGTTCCTCAAAGTGTTCTACCCACCTATTCTTTTGTTCTTGTATCTCAGTGAGTGTCTTGCCTTCTTTGTTCTTGACCGGTCGCTCTGGTTTACCATGTTTGTCTGCCAGTTTCTTCGTTATGTCGTATAGCTGTTTCATATTTCCTTCTCTTGCAGCCTTCTCCGCTGTCGTTGCAAGGCTTTCGATGTATTTCCGTTTGTCAGCTCTAATGCTCTTCTTTACCTGCTTATTTGCTTCTGAGTATTCAGCTTGAGCCTTGATTTTTTCTGCTCTTGTTCGGCTGTTGTTGATTTCTATCTTCTTGTTCCTCCTTTGCTGAATTTTGCTCAATGTCTCAGTGGAGATCCATTCCTTATAATGGTGCTTTTTGCGGCCTAGAACCTCCTGACACGTTGATGTTAGTGCTTCTTTGATTTCTTTCCAGTTGTCCTCCATAGTGGTTTCTTCTTTCGGCAGATCTTGTAAGGCTTGGAACCTGTTGTTGAGAGATATTTTGAATTCATTGAGTTTGTCAGTGTCTCGGAGAAAGCCTGTATTGAACCGTTGTACTGCTGACACTCCAGTTGTCCACTGCTTCTTTAGCTTCAGTTTTATTTTAGAAACCACCAAGTGGTGGTCTGAAGCTATGTCAGCTCCTCTCCTGGTTCTTACATCTTCCATTGATCTTCTAAATTTTTTATTGATACATATATGATCGATTTGATTCTCAGTAGTATGATCCGGTGAGACCCATGTAGCCTTGTGTATGCGTTTGTGGGCGAATATTGTACCACCTATAACCAATTTGTTGAAGGCACATAGGTTTGCTAGTCTTTCACCATTGTCGTTTCTGTCTCCCAGTCCTTGTCGTCCCATGATTTCTTCATATCCAGTGTTGTCCATTCCGACTTTGGCGTTGAGGTCTCCCATCAGTATTGTCAGATCCTTTCCTCGACACTTTGCTATAATTGATTGCAGTCCATTGTAAAACTGATCTTTGTCTTCGTCGTTGCCGTCGTTGGTTGGTGCATAGCATTGGATAATATTCATTGTAATCCCTTTCTTCATTGTTTTGAAAGATGCTTTGATGATCCTGGGTCCATTTGGTTCCCATCCCACAAGTGCATTACGTGCCTCCTTGGACAGCATCAGAGCAACTCCTTGAGTGTGGGGAGCATTTTCCTCTTCGTGGCCGGAGTATAGTAGCGTCTCTCCCGAAGCTAATGTTTTCTGTCCAGCTTGAGTCCAATGAGTTTCGCTGATTCCGAGTATTGTCAAGTTGTATCTCTTCATTTCTGCAGCTATTTGATTTGTCTTCCCGCTCTCCCACATTGTTCGAACATTCCATGTACCTATAAAAATATTTGCTCTGGTTGTTAGAAGGGGGGGCATCGGCCTCATGACTTCCGAAGAATTTCGGCTTTCATCATGAGGCGTCATATATCCTTCCACTCCCAGGGCAGAGTTTAAATGGTTTAAATGGTTTATCTTGTTTAATCTGGTTTGCGTTTTTTTAGCAAGTTTGGGTTTTTACGGGATGGGGGTGCTAGCCCCATGCCCAACCCTCCTCCTTTACCCGGGCTTGGGACCGGCAGTAACCCTAGGAGGGCTACAGGCGGAGTTTATATTAGCATTTACGAATTAATACTCATACTAGAACTTCAACTATAATTGCACCTAAATTACTATTGTGTGAACAAGTTTTATTAACAATGCTGCTTGAGAATAAAGTTAGTAATAATAAAACTGTGCGGACAACTGTAATCCACACAATCAGGAAGCTAGTCTACACAGTTAAACACATGTATGTCCATGTTTATAAGAGTCAGTCACTTAAGTAAGTACATAAGTGTGATCATTCAAATGAGAATGATTTAATTTTATTGTTACAAATTTGCATATTAACATGTAAAATATATATATGATTTATAAATCCATTAAAATATCTATTTGGGATCTCTTAGCTGGAGTGGTAGTCCAGTGGCTATGATATTCGAGTCCTAGGTTCAAAATCAGCTCAACCTACTTTGGCTTAAGCTACTGGCCAGTATTACTTGCCCTCACACTTAGAATATGGCTCGATGCTAGATACATAAATTTGTGCCTAGTAAATGAGTTTGACAATTATGATCATCGAGTGACATTTTTCATCCAAATTTGTATTTAAACGGTTTACTTGCAAACATATATGGGTGTACATAAATTATTGTCATTTGTAAAAGCATCATGTTAAAGAAGAAATTATCATTAATTCGGGACTGTAATAAGCATTTTTGAAACTGTTGTACAATTACCAACCTGATTTTAAGGGGTTAGTTTTTCACAATGAGTAAAACAATGGTTTGATGACATGTTTGTCTCTAAACTATTATCACACAAGTTTTTACGTATATGCAACTTAAAATGCCTATCCAATTGTTGGTTTCAACCGGAACTGCGAAACAGTTCCATACATGTCCACGGGTTCTACTAACTTTTAGGTTATCATGTTTGTACTTGTTTACATAAATTACATTTTCCTTCAGTTGTATGATGCAACCCCCCTTTGTTGTAACGTACCTTGACATTTTCTGACCCTAGAAATAGTTTTGCTAACATATTAATATTTTGTGATATTGTAGTAATGTTTTAAATAGATTTATTGAACGTAAGTTGCGACTGTCTGTTTTTTGTTATTTATTACGTGAATTACAAACTATCACAGCCATCTTATTTTTGGTGCGCGTGTAGCTACTTCTTAGCGTATATATTTTGCGAAGTCGAATTGTATATTTAACATCCGTTAGATTATTTGTAAATAATTACATATTATTCACTCACCTTGAAGGAACCAGAAACAGCCATTTCTAGCCATCCCCATGTACTTCAATCTTTGTCTGCGTCTGAGTCAGAGATTAATGCTAAGATAGCAGAAGTTGCATCAATTGTAACAATGCCTTGTAACAACTCTCCTGCATCCCCACTGTCTCAAGTGGATACTGTAAAGGAAGAAACTGGAGTGATTACTTCTCAACTAGGTCCAATTAAGGCTGAAACACATGGATCAGGTGAAGGTGCTGTTTTGAAAGAAAATGAAGCAGCAATCTATCGTGCTAAACTAATTGAACAACGTCGTTTAGCGAAAGAGCGAATGGAAGAGGAACAAAGGTGAGTATCTTTGGATAGTTATCGTTGTCACAACAATTGTAGCTTTTAAGTCAAGATGTTTGAACATATATATATGCAACATATACACCTAATAATTACAATCTTTTGTCTGTAGAATGCTTGCAATAAGGTAGTTGTAGTACGTTTTCTTTTTAATAACGTTTCTTTAGGTGTCAGCACTTGTTTCCAAACTAACTTATACATTTTCCGTATTTTAAGCTCTCCTCTAGCTAATAAGTGGACATTGCCGATATACTTTATAAAATAAACACTATTGTGCCCGCCTTATTCCTGTACTATTAATTCATGTTCAGCGGTTATTCGTACACATTTTTATGTATTGTATACTAAAATAAGTAGTCCTGTTAAGCGATCACATGTCTCTTCATGCGCGAATTTGTGTAACACAACAGTTACTCGTGTGTTGGCATTATTGTTTATCTCCTCTGATAAATGTAGGTAACTTGTATTTGAGCAACTGATCTTTTGACTAGAGATCATGTATGCAGATTTATGATTACTTCATTTGCCCCATATATAACGTATTATTACACAATAGATGCTTTGATTGTCAGTAAAAATGGCATCTACCTAAACGGTTTAAACTGTGTCTACATATCCTTTTAAACTTTTTATTTCGACAAGTACCTTTCTGCGTTTTTGCATGAAATTACACGTTGAACAGAAAGCCAGCTCGTTCATCAAGCACAGCCTGACCGTAGTTACTACCTTGACGTGGTGGTCGGGCTTTCCTATCGTGAGGACCTAACCGGGCTATATTAGCTGGAACGCATGTTCCTCTAGATTCTACCATTCCAAGCAGGTCTGTTGGAGAGCGATAAGACTAAAGGCAGCAACCTAAGATCTGAGGGCGAAGTCGTACTGCTGACTGCAGCGGGGTGTGACAATAGTAAGGTGTTTCCGTCGGGTAACCAGCTCGATAGAAGGCTGCCGCTCATTTTGGAGTACATGTTTATACTTAGACTATGGTTTAGTACGAGCGAGTATTTGTCTGCATCTCACTGGGCTTAAAATATCCACAGCGAGGATCCCCCTCAAAGTCCAACTTAATGATGAAAAAGTCAAGAATACATTTCAAGAACAACTAGAAAACCAATTAGTCAGCTGTGTAAGCAATACGCATCCCGAGTCAGCTTGGAATGATATCCAAAAAGCTGTCGAAACAGCAGTAATATCTACTAATAAACTAAACCAAAAAGTTAGGAAAACTCAGTGGATTTCAGCTGCATCTACTGAACTGATAGATGCTCGGCAACACATCCCACCTGGTTCTGAATACGATGAGGAGCGAAGGCAACTTAAATACAAGCTAGTTAAAAGCTTGCGCAATGATCGTGAGCTGTGGTGGGTGGCGAAAGCCAGAGAGATGGAAAAGGCGGCGGCAATAGGTAACAGTAGGCAATTGTTCAAACTTATCAAGGAAACGGTTATCAGAAACCCGACTGTAAGTGAAATTATCTCAGAAAAAGATGGGAGCATTGTTCACTGTCAATCCAGAAGGTTGGATCGATGGGCAGAACACTTTATCTGTGTTTGAACGAAATGAATTGCATTCTTATCCCTATCCATATTGTTCCAGTTTTATATGACCAGAACATGTTAATCAGATTATAAACACTTTAAATCAGTGTATAAATCAATAAATGACAAGTTTTTCGGTATAAAGAATGTTCAATTACTATTTTAAATTAAGTGACCTACTGATTGACAAATTTCGTATATTATTTTAAACAAAATGTTGCATAATATTAGAAAAGTATAAACTTCTAAAAATAATCAAATAAAAATTCACTTAAAAAAACATGAATAAACCAACGTCTTTAACTTACGGGTGGTTGTAGAGAATGTTATATTTAGTAATTTACATCTAGCACTAATCTTTATTAAGTAA
>CM068305.1:33361622-33369122 GCA_034768735.1 Schistosoma mekongi | reverse complement strand
TAATAGAATAAGTTGCTGAAACAGTACATTATATCGGACTTAGTCTCTTCAGCCGTTCATGATACCCTCGATCACAATTTACATGAAGTACTTTCCGGCAAACGAAAATATATTTTTTTTATTTCTGAACAGATGAAAAATATCTTAGATTTCATATTGTATAACAAATATCGTTTGTGGCTTTGAACTATGTATTACTTTATTTAACTTGTACTTGTGTCATATTATCTCATTTCAGTTTTCAGTATCAGTCTTCTAAACATGGTTATTCAAAACAATGCCAAGTATATCGTTTAACAAACGTTGGTAAACTCCGACATGATATACACGACAATAGAAAACAAAAGTTTGGAATATATATTGAGTAATAATTTTCTTAAAATTGCAAATATACCTAGTAAACAAGTATCACTAAAGATAAAACCCATATCCAAACCCACCTGATTGCAAAATGATCAATATAACTAGAACTGATTAAGAACTTACTATCACTTGACATCGATAGACTTTAAATGATTAATTAATATGAAGAAATGTGTCTATCCAACGAAGCTGACTTATATGATCTAATTTAAAAGTACATTTATTTCAGCATCTTTAAATCTCACTAAATACCCTGTACTTAAGATGATTTTTCATCTCGTTTGACATATAAATAAAGGATATTATAGAGTAACTATTATTGTAGGTATCATTTCAAGCTCTATTTTCCATCATTTATGTCGATCCATTTTACACAGTATATATTCATATCACATAGTTATAAAAATTACACACTAATATGCAGTACTCAACTACTAAATAAACATAAAATTAATCAGAAATGTTCAATAGAACATAAATTATTGAACATTGTAAACGTTATTGATAACCTCAGTCATTATCCATATTGAATTTTATTTAAACACTTTTCATTCACCTGATAAAACACAGGTACAACAAATGTTTATTCACAACAACATGAAATTACAATTGTGTAATAGGAAATATTGAATGAGTGTTCAATTTAAAAACATTCAATTCATCTATAATTATGAGTGAAAATCATTTGAAAAAAATAAACAAATCTAAAGTAACCATGACAATTCTGTTTAATGATTATTTTTATTGTTTATTTTTCAGTGAATAGATTTGATTGTTTTACACTTTTGAATCGTGATAATAAATTTAAACAGTATCAAAAATGGTATTTCATTCAGTTTTTACAAAAATTTACTTCAACATTTAAGAGCATAATAATCTAGGTTGTCTGTTGTTTGACAATGTAATAGGTGATTTTCATCTAGTTCTTCAACAGTAGCATCAAACTTAATCCAAGAGACTGTATGTGTACATTACTGTTAACAGTATGTGTGTACATGTAGTCTTGATAATGTTCTTCAGGTAATCCTATTCCTTCATGTAAGCTATTTTCAAATCGACATAATCTCTTTACAACCAACAAAATAACGATGCCTTAATAAGATATGATGATGGAAGTGATTTTAATTTGTAGGAAGGTTTGCAGGTCCATACTGGCAATAAGCGCTAAATGAAATTGCAGCAAATATTGAATACTTCCAGGTTTTTATTAATCTTGTAAAGATGTCAATCAGTAGCAAATTAAAGAAAACGTTTAAAAACGAGTACATTTAAATGATAATTACTTCCATATTAATGGCTTTCTTTGAGAAGCATTTCTGAAAATCTAATGTGATCTAATTATCAGTGAAGGTATGCAGCGTTGGCAGTTACGTAGTAGTTGCCAATGTCACTGGGTGATAGGTGAGCCATATCGTGGATTGAATAAAGTTGAAAATCTGTTCCATTGGATGTTAACTGTGTAGTGTAATGGTTAAACTCTTGATACGATTAATAAATATCAGACTTACTCCAGGATGACTTATCCGTCTAAACACTCAATGAGGCCAGTGTTGATTGCTTTTTGACTAGCAATCATAACTCACATAAAATCAATTCGCCTCGAATATCTACAGAATGAAAATTGATAACTTTGTGTTATGGGACACGAACCAGTTTCGCACTTTTAATGACATCAGTTTAAATGTAATCCTGCCAGTCTGAATAATGGCATGTGGTGATTTTAATGAAATGAAACCTAGAAAATGCAGTAATAGGTGACCATGTATCAACCAATGACCAAGTTTGACAACGTTTTTAAAAATATCTAAAGTGAAGGTATAGTTGTTTAAGTATAGCCATATGAACTATAAGACACATCACTGCCCACTACTCAGCTATTTATTATAGTATAACGTATGTACTAAAATTTGATTATGTATCAACTGCCAGATTATCTGCAAATGTTAAATAGAATCATTTTGTTATTATTTGACATTGTAATTAAAAATTATACAGCTTTCAGTGTTGTACAAGACAACGTAATCAGTACAAGTAGACCGTCTTAGTTGTTCGGCAAGCAACAATCCATTCTCTCTATGATCTCGTCTACCAGTAGTTTTCATAACAAATTGTTTACTCCAGTCATCCTCTGACAATCAAATTCCTCAATCTCCTCTTTATAAGTCCATAGTTTTCATTGATACCGATATGTCCATTGATTGCTAGGTTACTTTAATGTTATGTATTCAGAAATTCTATAGACCTTCTAAGATCCTGTTGATGCAGAATTCCGATATTTCCTTAATCAAATTTGTATTAACAGTTATTATAATTGACAGCTTATCATGTGTCGTCATTCCAAATCTGTGTTCATATAGGTATATGGATTGCTACCACTTTGTTGACTATCGATCTTCTCCGAGAATATTTGTAACCAATCAGATTGATTTATTACTTGTGAAATAACCAACGTAAACAGTTAAACAACTAAATTAAAATAATTAAATCATCTAGCTCAGCGAACCCTACGTTACCAATTTCCTGCTTATCATTATTATCATTATCACTGTAAATTAACTTTTTATGTAGCCAAGTTATTTTTATGATTGACAAATTTATGCGAATAAATGTAAAGTGAATAAATTTTTAAAGGATATTAATTTCTATATCTATTCATTGAATTATACATTGAACAAATAACTTAATATAAGAATTAAACAATCGTGAAAAGATTATGATTATTACTATTATTGTTGTTATTATTATATTTACAGTTGCATGACTCTATTCTCATGTATTCAGATGAGTTTGCCTATTAATACAATGAAGATGGTAACAAGTATCTAATATTTATTTCCAAATTGAAATTAAGTCTCTTGGTGATAATATTGACAAGTTGATCTATGGGGTTAGATGTTTCCCTATCCTCTAACAAAATACCGTGTCGATCTTTTTATTTAATGAAAAAAAGAGATATTAAGCTATATATGAATGATTTCATCGTTAGTAGTATTCAAACAGATGGATAGGACACACATTGCGTTAATCATCAGACTACATCACGAGACAAGCATTAACATGAAATCCTGTTGAGAAACAGAAAAGAGGAAGGCCACAGAACACACTGCGTCGAGAATTGGAAGCAGATATTAAAAGGATGAACAACAACTCGGAACAGTACTAGGTACTGTACATCCTACAATACTGTACTGTAATACAGTACTGATTTATCGTCGCTTCTCATCGTGTTTGGAGACTGATTAGACAAGTTGTTGGAAGTTTATCAACTCAACAGAATCCACTGATTCTTTTGACATGTTTTTTTAAGACCTTGATAGATGCCACTGTAGATGCCACATCTGTTTGGATATCTCACCAAGTAGTATTTGTTAGGTATCATCTTAATAATTGGCTAAGTGATTCATCAGTTGTTCCTGAAATTTAATTTTGACTGTCTCGTGGGTGAACTAAATTCTAATGGATTTTTCTGTAGTAGTTTTTCTTCGCTCAATAAGATGAAGGCAAATGTATGCCAGTACCAGGGCACGACTAGAAACACCGGAAACACCGACAATCTTCTACCGAGCCTCTTCGATGGTGATTGATGGTTTCATGGTCTACTTGAGGCCACCATTTGGTAGGTCCATGACGTCGTCATATTAGACGATGTCCCACATTATGCTTACAGTTCGTGTTTGCTAGAAATAAACGATTGTCTGAGCATAGTTGTAGCAGACAGTCTCCGTTATCCATGCTTCCAACAAATCTGCTTTACATTATGATCAAGAGAACTCACACAAACTTATTTCAGTTGCCTAATTTTCAATACCACTTCATCATCTATGAAGTTATCCACTAATTTGCAAGCAAGTGTCAATTATTCTATATTAGTTAAACCCTAACACAAATATATGTATATCAATCTATAAGTGGTGTAATTCAACCGTCTTATAATTCATCCATAAACAGAAATGTATTAACATTTCATTAATTAAAAAATTCTAAACTGTATTGTATGATTACAACAACTACTACTACTACGACTACCACTATCACTAACCACATATTATTATTATTATTATTATTATTATTATTATTATTATTATTATTATTATTATTATTATTATTATTATTATTATTATTATTATTATTATTATTATTATTATTATTATTATTATTATTATTATTATTATTATTATTATTATTATTATTATTATTATTATTATTATTATTATTATTATTATTATTATTATTATTATTATTATTATTATTATTATTATTATTATTATTATTATTATTATTATTATTATTATTATTATTATTATTATTATTATTATTATTATTATTATTATTATTATTATTATTATTATTATTATTATTATTATTATTATTATTATTATTATTATTATTATTATTATTATTATTATTATTATTATTATTATTATTATTATTATTATTATTATTATTATTATTATTATTATTATTATTATTATTATTATTATTATTATTATTATTATTATTATTATTATTATTATTATTATTATTATTATTATTATTATTATTATTATTATTATTATTATTATTATTATTATTATTATTATTATTATTATTATTATTATTATTATTATTATTATTATTATTATTATTATTATTATTATTATTATTATTATTATTATTATTATTATTATTATTATTATTATTATTATTATTATTATTATTATTATTATTATTATTATTATTATTATTATTATTATTATTATTATTATTATTATTATTATTATTATTATTATTATTATTATTATTATTATTATTATTATTATTATTATTATTATTATTATTATTATTATTATTATTATTATTATTATTATTATTATTATTATTATTATTATTATTATTATTATTATTATTATTATTATTATTATTATTATTATTATTATTATTATTATTATTATTATTATTATTATTATTATTATTATTATTATTATTATTATTATTATTATTATTATTATTATTATTATTATTATTATTATTATTATTATTCTTATTTGTTATGTAGATTTAGTTTTGCATAATTATGAAACCATTTGTGCACGTTTATCTACTTTCATACTAAACGAATGTATCGCCTTATTACTTATAGAATATTTTGTTGGTTTGAATAAATTTATATTTACTTTAAGCATAACTCAATACTTTAACAAGCTGATGGGATTTTCAAAACGAACTGAGTTCTGGTCCATGTATGAACATTAACACTGGGGTGCAGATGCGTCTTTATGATGAGTTCTAATTAAGACACAAAGTGTGTCCTAGACTTCACTTATTAACTACATTCTATATTAAATTTTGCCTATGAACTTCAGCTCTGTGGGGGATATTGGCTCAGGATTCACATACGACAACAAAGACAGATCAGTATCAGTGCATATCAAGGTGGAGATTCAAACCCATTCGAATTGTGGTTTTGAATATTCAGTTTGTTCCTAAGCCACTTAAATACGATAAATTAAGAGTATCTGGATATTGTTTCAAGTACCTTCCATTTGTATTGACTTAGGAATTTTGACATTTTTGATGAATTCAAAATATAATTAAATGTAACTTGAACTACAGTTTGACTACTTTTAACTTGTTATACTTGGATATCGTAGCAACATGTCAGATATTTAAAATCTTATTTGCTGAATGAAAATTGAAAGATAAATTAAAATTTAACAATAATTTACTCATAATAAATAAATAAATAGCTTTTATTCTGAAGTGTCATTTTGTGCATGAGGGCATATCAGTGTACAGGCATATTCAGAATGATGTTGGTTTACATACGTATAAGGATTTCGATAAAGTCACTGTTAGAACATGCATGCCATATAAAGATATGGACTGAGAACCAAACCAACGGTATCAAAGTTTACAGTACATTGACAATACACTTATGAGGAAATATTTAATTAGTAATGTTTAATTATGAACTAATGTATTAAAAAGATTATCGAAGTAATATGAAAGCAACATCATAGTCTGTATATTCACTCCAATTAGTTATGAACAACATTTAAAGTTTTAATCTATCGATTGTTCAATGATCATCTTCACTTCATAACAGAAGTTATATATTTAAGCTGGAGAAAACAGAGTAAAGCAATACGTGATTATACGATATGGGAGTTAATGAAAATAAATATTTGTTGCTAGTTCATAGCGAATGTAATTGCATAAATAAGGACCATTGAGTGTTTTAATATGTGTGTATTTTAACTAAATATAATAATGGTATATATTACTACATTGATCTGTCGTCTGGATATGGAAGGAGCGTAGTTGAACAACGTTTAAAATGATTATTAACATAATCTCATCCTAAGTTTACAATTTTGGTCACTACTACTGGTATTATTTAGTACTGAATGACGTAAATTGTTGTTCAAATAGTATTTGTCACCAACATCTATTGTAAAAATGTTGTTAATGATTCTGTGACATTTAACTATATATAACTAACTCACTTTATACATCATTTCATTATGTGTGCGCTAAAATTAATGCCTTCGAAATAAGGTAAAAAAATACATAATAAACTTAACAGTTTCTCATTTAACTTGTGGTAATTATGACACCTAGAAATATGTTATGACTTACAGACAGTAAATGTATATGGGGCGCTCACGTAAACTTGAGTTTCATCGTCTACAATACCTGGAAAGGCATATATAGCGTATTCTTGAAAAGACAGTAAACCAGGTATCATTTCTTCAGCGCTAGCAATTTGCATGATTTGTGTATCGCCATAAATGTTAAATACTAATTTTTTGCCTTTACACTTCCTGTAGTCTTGAAGTGCCCATGTGAGTTTCACATTATCTGAGTGACGATATATATATATATATATATATATATATATATATATATATATATATATATATATATATATATATATATATATATATATATATATATATATATATATATATATATATATATATATATATATATATATATATATATATATATATATATATATATATATATATATATATATATATATATATATATATATATATATATATATATATATATATATATATATATATATATATATATATATATATATATATATATATATATATATATATATATATATATATATATATATATATA
>CM068305.1:33186622-33356622 GCA_034768735.1 Schistosoma mekongi | reverse complement strand
CTTTTATCAAGTAATTTAATCATAATTAAAATTAACTTGAACTAAGTTCAATAATCCTTTAGTACATCAAACATATTTGGACGAATATAAAATTTTTTGCATTCTCCTCTTATCCCCTAGATTTCCTAGCCTACTTCCTGTTTCAATTTGTTCAGTGAGAAATTAACAGTATTTGATTTTAGTTCATTGGTTTATAGGAGAGTATATGATCTATTTATTCCTGAAAAATATTACCTCTTCTCCTAATAA
The DNA here is from genome assembly GCA_034768735.1 of Schistosoma mekongi. Lineage (NCBI taxonomy): Eukaryota > Metazoa > Platyhelminthes > Trematoda > Strigeidida > Schistosomatidae > Schistosoma > Schistosoma mekongi. Next base: position 33,356,373 of record CM068305.1, on the reverse strand, counting down.
CGATCAGTAATAATCGTGTAGCCAATATTATGGAATCCGGTTCATGTGTAGTTACCTCTACTGAGAGTTTATTCCAAATCATGTTACCGTTGGTTGCGTAGTTATGGTGGTTATTGATTTCTGGTAATAAATAGCCTAAACTATACTTGTAGTAGAGTGATTTATGAATAAACAAAATGTCGTACTATATTAAAATATCACAATGCATACATTTCGTACCTTTCGATAAGGAGAATTTTCTAGGGCCGTAAATCACACTACGTCATATGATTCAATACAGAGTGAAATATAAGTTTCTTTAGCATTTACAATATTGGCAAGCGCTCATTTTGTCCTATTTGGGATTCATCGGCTGGATGTATCTGCATTTACATTATGTGTGTATTATTTCTCAACACTCAACTAACACATCTTAGTGTGCTGACTGGCTTAATGATATTATATTTTGTAAAACTCTATCAGTGTTACATGTGTTATCAATTCTTATTCTAATATGTTATTAATACATACTTTGCTAACGTTGTTTAAATGTATCATTAATATAATTGTACTTTACACTTTACCCACTTTGCCTGTGGCGCTAACCGCTGCTTTCGCAACCGCAAATACATTGTTGCTGTATTATTCTTCGTTCTGACTGAGTTTTCTCCACCGAGTGCTTGGATTAATAATTGAATCCCTTTTATAGCATCGGAATCGCATACTCAACGTCACGTTGCCTCTACCTACCTTTGCTGACCAGAACGAAACTACACAAGACGCCAGAAAAGGTACATACGTGTGGCGGTCACCTGGGACTTTCGTCATTCATTCCGCACTTTGCAGTTATTCCAAGTAAAACACACTCTACTAGACATTGTACTTGTTATATATACTAATATTAACTGTTAATATAGTATTTGTACGAATTTGTGTCTAGTTGTAAGGCAATATTGACTCTATAGTGTTCCGTGGCCACTACATTAGAATAACAGTTGGTATTGATGATTGATTTATTCGTAAAAGAGTTAGTGAATAGTCCATGGTGAAAATCTCTGCCCATCAACGAAATTCATTTACACATCAACCAAATATATATATTTGCACTACTAACTGTTTTCAATCAAGTGCCTAGTGCCATAATGAAGGGTTAATACCTATTTCCTATTATACTACACGAGGTAATACATCCTGAATTCAACTAATACTGCTATTTCAGATATATATGTCTCTAATTAGATTAATATAGTTTTGATCTGGATACCACATACACGGTTTGTTGAATGTGGTGAGTTCTATGCAATAACATCTTCTGATTGAAAGTTGCATCTCTTATCAAATAATCTGAGTTGATATAAACATCATTGTCTTTTGCTTTATTTACGTTAACTGTTTATATATATGAAACTTAGTTTTAACTGTTTATATTCATGTATCTTGCATAGGTATTTCGTGATTCCTACACAACAGTACGTAGTATTCGGTATGTAGTACAATTATCAGGGATAACGTTTACTGTAACAGTATTGAGTATCAAGAGCATAAAGTAAGTAGTCAGGCGAGCCTAGATCTTTTAGTTACATCAATCACAAACCTTACAAACTAACCCACACAATTCCTACAAGAATATAACACAATTTAAAAATTTACTGAAACATCCGTGCAACTCATTTTCCTTTTTCAGCAGTCCGTCATCTGTTCTCAATCGGCAATGAGAGGTTCCTTACAGAAATATTCGTTTTCATATTCACTAGCTACTTTTATTTAGTCATAACTACTAGATATGAAATTCAAACACAAATTAACATTACGGACTTTTAATAAATAGTTCATTTCTCTATCTCGTTGTCATGAGATTATTGTAAGATTCCAAACTAGTTATTTCTTATTTAGGACTATCTTTTACTGGCATGACTTAACCTGTTCAATAAACAAAATACCATTCAGTGTTCATGCCTACGTATTTTAATTACAAAGACAAGTATTTTCTGCTTTATCGACCCATGTTACTATAAAAAAAAGCTGTGAATATTGCTAGATAGCTGTCAGATAGTCAATGAAAACCTGCGATCACTGGATAGTCGTTTTCTATGAATATGATATTATTAATCAGAGTGAAGCACCTACTAGTGGCTAACCCCGAGGGATGATTCCTGGAGAAATAGAGAAAAGTCAAGACCATGTCTAGAGAGAGATAAATATAATAATTTGAAATACATGGTAAATTTAAAAATGTAGGCGGCACTTACATTCTTTTTGTATAATCTGATAACCCTTGATTCAAATTATAACAATGTCATAGATGAGCAGTGTTGAGAAGGCAACTATCTATGATTACTTGGTTTCCACAAGTTTCCTAGCACAAGTCACTTCGTTATGTAAACTTAGGCAACCTTTACAACTCTAGTCACGCAAACTAACACAGACGAATGTTTTTTTTATAAAAAAAGTGTCTTTAATCAGTTGGCAGAAAGCAGACGTTCACTGAACACCTTATAATTGGGCATATCTTTGGTCTTCAATTTAACTGCTGGTTAAATATAATTATCAGAGTATTAATCAGAATAAGTAATGGTCAACATTTGAAGGAGGAAGTCATAACGTAACTAGTAATCATGTGATCATGTTGTGTTGGGCGATCAAAGAAGAGTAACGAACTTTCAGAACTGTATTTTGGAGGATTATATCAATTATTTTGGTTAAGAGTGGTGTAGACATTTCATTTCTATGATTGTTACATTCCTATTACCCTATCCTCCCGTTTAGTATATTTACTCTTAGTATATTGTTTCCTACATTCAATTGGCTGTATACAAGTTGTCCCTATTCACTACCACTATCTTCTTTGTTCTGTACATATGTTAGGTTCCTGATTGGTTTGCTGTGAAGTCTGATTTTATGTATATATAAAGGAATGTGTGAAATATAATATGATTCTGTCTCGTCGGTCTATCGTCTTGTTCTTCTATCTCTAGCTAGGGACCGAGTGAGCGCAGGGAAGATACGCATTTATCGACCACGTACACCCAGTCGGCGTTCGATAACCCAACCTTGTTTCGCGTCATGACAGATCAATGATGAGATAGTATAATGGAGATAAAGAAATTAATTTATGACTCATTCTACTTTTAGACTCATATGCTCCTGGATATCTTAGGCAATTCTCACTAATTTTTATTGTAAATTTTGACTTGTCTGTTCAATAAACTACTGGTCTCTCATAGAACACGTTTGTGCGGTCGAAATCTTGTTGATATATTGTTCATTTTACTGAGATAAACCTCATCACAAACAGTCGTTTTAGACTTCGTATTGACAACATCTATAGGTTTTAGCTATGATTGCACAATTATGTCGTATAGGAGGGATGGTACAACCAATGACAGTCGTTCGTATGTTCAACCATCCAATTAATCAGAGTCAAGATACATCAGGTTAATAAATTTCACTCGCGTTCATATATACTCTACAGATGACTTTGTGATCATATAGAATGAAAGGTAACGGTTTTGTTCATACTCCAAATAACCCCCACGACATCGGTATTTCAGTTAATTAGCAGGGTATCATTCATTCGGTTTATGGTAGTTATTAGAAACTCCTTTAAGCTACATATAAGTGCAGTTACATATCATGTACTACGACCCACTTTGCCTCCTACCGTCTTTGTCAATAAAGTAATTAATGTACGTGCCAATTCTCCATTCATCATCCAATACATTAAAATGACATTATGATTGAGTAACTAATATGATAGATAATAAGAATATAAGTAATAAGCTTTATTTTGAAACATCAAATATGCACTTGGGGCGATGTAAGTTAACGACAAGACTAAAATAACACAAGTACTACAATGAGCATTAATTTTGGTAGAGAATTAGTATGAAGAGCAAGTCACAGTATACGTGAAAATCTTAAAATAACTGAAGTATTAATGCACTAGAGATCTAGAAATCATGTAAGGTTTCTCGACTCCTGTGTTATGATTCTGAGGAATGGTTAGTGTAACGAAGTTGAAGGTGTTGCAAGAGGTTTAAGTGGCTGCTAATGTCATCCCTATTTTCTTACATTGTAGGCAAGACTAATGTAAGCAGTTTGGAAGAATGTGGAAGGGTGTAGACTACAGGATGATGGCTGACTCCTCAAGACTGGGATTCCTTACTGAAAATAATTAATGCACATATCTGTTTTGTTATTTACAATAACTTACGACATATTCCTGCTTCTGGTCTACCTCATGCTCCTCCCTACAAATGTGTTTCTGACACAACTGTTATGTTGTGGAGTGTCTTTAGCCCTGTAGGTATAAAATATTAGTGATGGAGATGCAATCCATGGCAGAACACACTGAAGCTATGACGAAACTTGTGTCATTACATGGAAGCTGCAGCCACCGATCGCCCCGACTCTTGTTGCAAAACGGCCGATTCACAATTTTCCAGTTCTAGCATTCGGAAGTGGTTATGATATTTGAAAGCTATGGAAGCAAACGTTTTTCAATAGATGCCCAATTAATGAATACTACGACAAGATTATCATGGCGCTTAATGATGACAGAGCGGAAAGCTATGACTGCACGTTTCTCCAAATTTTACTAGGCTACTTAGAAGTGGACAGATTGCTATTAGCATGGTATCATGAAAATCACAGAACACTGGACATCTCTTTCATTTTAGTGTGAAACTCTTTAGCAGTGCGCACTCCAGAAGAGCAGTCCCACACTAGAACGAAACAGATGTCTATTGCTCCCTGGTTTTCAAAGGCACCCTGAGAACAATCTGTGATGCACTCAATCAATTTACATAAGTCTTGTGCAACAAAATTTGCAGAAAATCATGAATTCATTGCATTTCATGCTTTTTAATCAACTACAAATAGGTGCAAAATAATAAATTGTCATTTTGACCTATGAAATGTAGCAAAGGTCAAAATAAAATGATGACTAATAATTCTCGAGGTGTTTCAGCAGATTATGGAGTAATAATTTTAAAACCATGTTACGTAACATAACAAAATGATAAAAGTAATGATGTATAAAGTGAGATTGAATTGAAATTTTAACTTGACATCACAAAGTGGTCTAAGTTAAACAACCATTGATAACTAGGACAGCTGTTTTTCTTCTTAGTACATAACTCTTAAACAGTGCACTTTCACGACCCCACAGAAGAATCTAGCCTAGGACTTTCAAGCTTGAGGTGGATGCTTAAAAGTTAGACCAGTTGAACTGGCATCCAATGGTTGACATTTCTAACTCGGTTATTAAGTAGTAATCGTAATTTTTTTTAAATGAGAACTAAGTTGTTTTCACCAAGTTAATTGGAATTTAATCACATGCTGATTTTAAGTCTAGAGGTCAGGTTTGAACTTCTTAATTACTAGTCTCTTTGTGCTTTATTTACTTTTTCGTACTGTAAACGTGGTCTATTTGTTTTATTCTCAGACAGTTTTTCTAACTCGCACATAATTCATGCTATTTCAGACATTGCATCATCTCCTGTTAAATATTTGGTTTAAATGGATAACATTTTATTTTTTTCATCACCTTAAATTAATAACCATATGGGATTGTACATCGTTATCTTCATTTTAAACGGCCTTCCAATAAGATATTCTGCATACTCCATTAGGAACTCCCACTCTATTATTGAGATAAAATTGTCTTATATCTTCACTTATTTTCTTAGTCATTACTACGAACTTAAGCATATTATGAAATTTAGTTGATTAGTATATCACACATTGATGTTGGCAGGGTACCAATGAAAACCAAGGAACAGTAGACAGCTGTTTCATCCTAGTGTGAAACTCCTCACTAGTGCGCACCCCAGATTCCTCACCAGGGGCTTCAGGTTAACAATGAGCGCCTTGTAGAAGCCACTGTTACCCCTAACACTGATGTTTGTACTGTATAATTCTTTATTGATATGTATACTATAAAGTTTGATTGCAGTGTAAAAAATTATTATTATGGTTGGCGCGTTGTACAGTTCGTGACGCTAGATTTTCTTGGTTCAAATATATATTTGTCGCATCTTCGTTCCTGACTTCTTGATCATACGCGTAATTAATGGTTGTGCGTGTATAAGTCTGGTTATTTACGAAGACGAAAATACGGGATTGTAGCGGTAAATAATCCCCAAAATAAATAGTTACATAGGTTTCGACATTGATGCTGACCATGTTTGTTTTAGCGGACACTGCTAAGTTGAAGGCGCTCGGTCACGCATCACCACCAGATCACGTCACGCCGTATCGTAGCAAGCAACCTTCTCTAATTTGCCAGCCTAGACGTCGCTATCCCATTGCTGCTCCATTCACGATCAAATATAACTTCTCTTCCATCCTTCATTGTCTTCTGATTTCTTCTCATTTGTAAGAGTGGGTTTAATCGTTAGAAGTTGCTCTGGTAATAATCCAAACGTAACTTGGTCATATACCGGGTGCACCTTCATTGGTGAGCTCGACGTGATCTGGACACGTTGATAACCGTGAGTTTGTTCTTGTTTATAATTTTTAACAGTATTTTTGGTGTGATTCCCATTTTTTGCACGTTATGATCGCATTTATTTTTATATTTTCATGTATTGCATATATAGCATGACTGATCAGACTCCTAAGTTCATTAAGATTAAAACTCCCACACCCCCGAACTTTCAGCTCATCCGTTTCTGGACAGAAAACATAGAAGCTTGGTTCTGCTACGCAGAAACCGAGTTTCGAGACCAAGCTGTGACAGATCCACGTGTTCAATTCCTTGCCGTCGTAAGATCAATTCCGCGTGAACTGAACAGGTACGAATTTGACCGTGATTGACTTGGTAATAATTTGACCTTCCAGTAGTCCATGGTCATCTTCATTACATATGGTCCCGAAGAAAGATACTAATGACTGGCGGCCCACCAGTGATTACCGACGTCTTAACGCCCAAACTACGCCTGATCGTTACCCTTTACCACACATCCACGATTTGACGGCCACCCTGAAGGGAATGACAATATTTTCCAAACTCGACTTGGTAAAGGTGTACAACCAAATACCGATGTCTGAAAATGATATCCCGAAAACCGCTATCGTAACTCCATTTGGCCTTTACGAATTCCTCCGAATGCCTTTTGGTTTGAGGAACGCAGCACAAACATTCCAACGCTTCATTATTGACGTGTTCCGCGGGCTTGACTATGTCCATGCATACGTCGATGACTGCCTGATAGCAAGCCCAGACGAAGTAACACATATGAAACATTTGGACACAGTCTTTGGTAGACTGCAACGATATGGAGTAACCATAAACATACAGAAATGCCAAATCGGAACAACCTCGTTGAACTTCCTGGGGCATACTATTAATGCGAATGGTATACAACCCCAAAAACACAAGGTGGCAGCTATTCTGGAATACCCGGAACCAACCACCATCAAGCAGTTGCGAGCTTTCAATGGGTTGGTAAGTTTCTACAGACGGTTTATACCGAACTGTGCATCTATCATGAAACCACTAATAGGTCAGCTTCGTGGAAATAAAAAAGTGGTCACAATGGATGCAGACTCAAAGAAAGCCTTTACTGCGACTAAAGAAGCAATAGCCAATGTGACTACGCTGGCACATCACAATACCGAAGCCCCTGTCAGCATCGCGGTTGACGCATCTGACTCAGCGATTGACGCAGTTCTGCAACAATGGACTGACCAAACTTGGCAACCTTTAGCATTCTTCTCAAGACGACTAAACGATACCGAATCAAGATACAGCACTTTTGGTCGTGAACTGCTAGCCATGTACTGTGCTGTACGACATTTTCAACATTCCATCGAAGGCCGGGAATTTACAATATTCACTGACCATAAACCACTGACGTTTTCTATGAAGTCGTCTTCAGATAAGTACTCTCCGCGAGAGTCGCGTCATCTAGACTACATTTGCCAGTTCTCTACTGATATACGACATATATCTGGAGCTAACAATGTGGTTGCCGACGCCTTATCACGAATACATGCCTTGAATCGTATCCAAGGCACTGACCTTGTTGAACTAGCTCGACTTCAAAATGAAGACAATGATCTTCATCACGAATTATCCACAACAACGCTTAAACTTCAAACAAAGACGATTGGAAAAGGTAAGAACACTTTAATTTGTGATTACTCTACAGGTACAGCTCATCCAATCGTTCCCAAGAGTTATCGACGAATCATCTTCGACACATCGCACAACCTCTCATCCTGGAGTTCGTGCTACGTCTAAACTGATTTCCCAGAGATTTTGCTGGTCAAGGATGAATAAAGACATCAAATAATGGGTACGCTCCTGTGTGGCCTGCCAAAAGAGCAAAGTAATTCAGCACAATAAATGTCCCCTTGGTACTTTCCCAACTCCCGACGCTCGATTCGACCACGTCCACCTTGATTTGGTAGGACCCTTACCTGAATCAAATGGGTTTTCTTATCTTTTGACGTGCGCGGACCGTTTTACACGCTGGCCAGAAGCGATTCCCTTAAAAGACATCACTACTGAAACGATTGCTCGCGCTTTCGTCGAATGATGGATAGCAAACTTTGGCTGTCCATCTACAATAACGACAGATCGTGGACGTCAGTTTGAATCTGGATTGTTCCACTCTCTGACAAAACTTCTTGGAGCAACGCGCTTCCGAACGACTGCCTACCACCCACAATCAAACGGTTTGGTAGAAAGATTTCACCGACAGCTGAAAGCATCACTTTCAGCTACAAACATCCCACAGTGGACAGAGGCTTTGCCACTAGTCTTACTTGGAATCCGAAGCATGGTAAAAGAGGATGTCAGGTGCAGTGTGTCTGAATTAGTTTACGGAACGACTCTTCGATTATCAGGTGAGTTTGTGGAAATCGCTTCCACCTCGACAAACCTGGATCTCAATTCTTACGTGGGCCGGCTTACAAATGCTATGCGTTCAGTTAAGCCAGTCCAGACTCGACAACAATCGACAGACACTTTCATACAACCCACTTTAAAATATAGTACACATGTTTTTGTACGTCGTGACGCTCTACACCGACCACTTGACGCGACTTACGAAGGACCATACAAGGTCTTGAAACGTGAAACAAAGTACTATACGATCGATAAGAATGGCCACGAGGAAAACGTCAGCATTGACCGCCTCAAAGCAGCTTACCTAGAAGGTAAACCCTTCGATATCCAACTCGCCACAACACCACCGAAACTCGACATGAGCGAAGTCGCCATGCCTCAAGCAACAACCAACAAGCAAGTGGAAATTCAAAAGAGCTCCATAACGCCGAGAGCTACACGTTCTGGTAGAAATGTACGATTTCCAGAACACTTGAATGAATATTACGTCTATTAATTTTTTTCTTCTAATTTTCCAATGTGTGTATTGTGAAGTTTATATATATAAAATAAAAAAAATTGAATAAAAATACCTTTGTTTTTAAACTTTACGGTATGCATTTTATACATTTTCGTATGTTTAAAAAATATCAAAAAACCTTTTTTTATTCATGTTAGCGTTGTCAACATTTTATGCGTTTTTGTAGCTGTATTTAGCCGCCAAATTGTTTTTAAATATGTATGTATATATATATATAAATGAAAGGCACATATTTAAAAATTTTCTTTTTTGGATTTCCAGGACGCCTGCAAACGACAGAAGAAAACGGAAGAGCACGATTACATTTTGTACAATTTTTTTATTTATGTAACGGCACTTTAGCACAGGCACTGACGGCCAGAAGCTGCACAACATCCAAGCTATCAAAGGAACGTTTACCAATGTTTAACGCATTGGGTTTCATCCTTTAGCTGGTACGTCATCGGGTCCTCACGAACCTATTAGGGGGGAGTGAGCCTTGGCGGTAAATAATCCCCAAAATAAATAGTTACATATGTTTCGACATTGATGCTGACCATGTTTGTTTTAGCGGACACTGCTAAGTTGAAGGCGCTCGGTCACGCATCACCACCAGATCACGTCACGCCGTATCGTAGCAAGCAACCTTCTCTAATTTGCCAGCCTAGACGTTGCTATCCCATTGCTGCTCCATTCACGATCAAATATAACTTCTCTTCCATCCTTCATTGTCTTCTGATTTCTTCTCATTCGTAAGAGTGGGTTTAATCGTTAGAAGTTGCTCTGGTAATAATCCAAACGTAACTTGGTCATATACCGGGTGCACCTTCAGGATATATAGTTTTTGGTTCCAACGAAGGTACAAATTCAGCAGTATAAAATAAGTCAGTCTCATTATCAGAAGGTACCAACAGACTATTTAACTCTTATCAGCAAGACATTCCGGCAATGTTTTTCAGGGAACTTTCGCTTCCGTATTGACTCGAACCCAGGTCACTTAGAGTAATAACAGAATGACATTCATGATCCAGAGTATAATTTAATAGTTTGATCCAAAAGTATATTAAGCATTAGGTTTAACATGCACTTGCAAACCTGAGGCACTACTCTCTTCATGAGGCACTTTCAACCCCTAAGACGAGTATATAGTAATGACCTTAACGTCTTTTCCAGTAACTTGACTGGCTTGCTTGCATTAATCGTATACATAGCCTAATTCCTATCTCATATTTTGTAAAGTAGTTCAAATGCCTAACTTAGCTAGTCTCCTAGGAGAGTTATACCATCCAACGATTATTTTAGCTAAGCCTATCCTAACCAAGCCAGTTAGATGACTCACTACACCACTATGCATTATAACCCTGGAGAGTTATTTATCATTGTCTGGTTTTCTTATGTAACAACTTAATACGGTCTATTATGTTTTGTTGATCTTGAGTGTCAAAACAGCTTGCTCCTGGCACCAGAAATTAGTTTTTGGTGGAAACCATGAGATTGGTGATTGCACTCATAGTAGCCAAAGTGAAAAACAGTGTTTAGTGAGTTTTACTTTTCAAGTCATTTCCCTTATTTCTAGTCACTAAAGCAATAATCCAAGCTTGACAAACCAAATAAGGTCACGACTTTAAAACAGCATCTTTTATCTGTTAAACCATTAATAAAGATATTTCGTATAAAATTTACTGAATGGAGCGTAACGAAGATAAATTCAAAGATATGTGTAGTCTCAGTATCTACATCAACCTGAATATCACTTTTTGATTCCTTATTCCTCTTTGTATTAATGCCCTTTCTATATTATCGACATTATGCCAAACCGATAATATTATGTTATTATACATCAGCAGCACAATTGAGACTGTTCTAAGAACCAATAACTGGTTACCCATCCCTGTCCTAACAAAACACCATAGTCCGAGTAATATAAGTGACCTGGATATCCATGTTCTGCACGTATAATCCAAAAATACGCATCCCATCTTAAATATCCGGCACTGATGTCACTGTTTACACTGATAATCATGTTTGATGGTACCACTGTGTCACACTTAATAAACCATCCGTGTATATATATGAGTTAGGCATAAACAGGAAAATAAGCTATAACGGAAAGAAACACAATTAAGTTAAAATAAATGTGGCATAATGCTCTTTCTTAGCTGAAAATGACCCTGTATGTAAATGCAGCCTTCATAAAAGATAAATTCGTTGATCTTGAGATACAACAGCGTCTGAAAACGTTTGTGCAAATTAGAACACAGATGATACCATTTTGTAATAGTGTATTAACGTTACGCATGTTATAGATTTTCATCATTACACTTGTAACGCAAATCTTATCAACATTGTTTGAGTATTTCACTAATACCACTACATTTTATACATATACATATACCTTAAATGGCACACTGTAATTTTCTTTCTGAATTAAGCAAATAGGAGTCCTTGGATTAGCCCTTATTCTAAAATGACCTTTTTTGGATGATGCCGTGCACAAATAAATGAGTTGTTGTTATAGTTTCAACGATGAAATTATTTTACGTCTTCGCCATTGATGTGTGCAGAACTTTGATATTAAACTACGACATTGTTCTTTGCTATTCTAGTGTAAAGGGAGCTGGCACCTCGACAACACTAAATACTGTTAGGCCAAGTTGTCATTCGTTATTGGACGCCACCAACTGAAACGTAGAATTAGTCCTAACGCTTGTGAGACAAAGTGACTGCTAAAATATACCTTCAGGAGTACAGAACAGTGTTTGTCACAGTAAAGTTTCAGAGTTGTTTATGTGTCACTAGTGCTGTTGTTGCGAACGTTGTATTATCAAGAATTTTGGTTGATTGAACAATATACGCACATGATCGCGAGTGTTGTTGCCGTCGATCTGGCTTGTAGGATATGAATAACCAATATTCTGTAGGCGTTCCATTGCTTCCAATCAGGCCTATCCGGATATCTAGATTGATAACCGTATTGCTTCTAATGAATATGTAGCGGTAAATAATCCCCAAAATAAATAGTTACATATGTTTCGACATTGATGCTGACTGTGCTGACTGGCTTAATGATATATTTTGTAAAACTCCATCAGTGTTACATGTGTTATCAATTCTTATTCTAATATGTTATTAATACATACTTTGCTAACGTTGTTTAAATGTATCATTAATATAATTGTACTTTACACTTTACACACTTGGCCTGTGGCGCTAACTGCTGCTTTCGAAAGCGCAAATACATTGTTGCTGTATTATTCTTCGTTCTGACTGAGTTTTCTCTACCGAGTGCTTGGATTAATAATTGAATCCCTTTTATAGCATCGGAATCGCATACTCAACGTCACATTGACTCTACCTAGCTTTGCTGACCAGAACGAAACTACACAGGACACCAGAAAAGGCACAAACGTGTAATGGTCGCGTGGGACATTCGTCATTCAGTCCGAATTTTGCTGTTAATCCAAGTAAACCACATTCTACTAGACATTGTACTTGTTATATATACTTATATTAACTGTTAATATAGTATTTGTACGAATTTGTGTCTAGTTGTAAGACAATATTCACTCTATAGTGTTGCGTGGCCACTACATGTTAATGGTGAGCCCGTCTTACTTAACATATTGGTAGTTACGTATATACATATATTTATACTTATTAGTGTGTTTGTTTTGGCGTCCTCGTCGCGTTATTATTACTAAGCGTCACATTTTACAGACATTAGCCTTCTATCCAGATTTTTGTTTCATCTGTTTTCTGGGTAATTTTTCGGCTGTAGATTTTTCTTGTTTTTTTACTGCGCTATCTTTTTGTGTATTTTTGCACCAAAATATTCTTGACATTTTTCGCCGTAGTTGCACGCCTTTTATTGGTTGTCATTTTCGCATCATCCTGTTATTTCGTGATTTTCGCTTCATGGAAACAAACTCAACTACGTCTCATCCTACTGAAGATACTCTATCACTCATGCAACCGACACCTAGTTTAAGCGCCATTGTTGATCTACGCCTCTTACCATACAACCCACACGATCCTCGCCTTTGGTTCGCTCAGGCAGAAGCATTCTTCCAGGCTAAACGCATCAGCACCGAAGCTACTCGCTACGCTTATGCCGTAGGGTTTTTACCGTCAGAAGTCGCGGCAGAGGTTGCGGATCTCATAATTCAAGTGCCAGCGACTAACCCTTACACAAAACTCAAAGAGGCCGTTATCCAGCGAACATCGGTATCAGATGAACGGCGACTGCAGCAGTTATTAGCAGCATGTTCTCTTAATGACAGAAAGCCATCACAACTTTTACGCTCTATGCAGCAGTTAGCAGGTCCTTACAAATTTGATGAAAAGGTACTTAAGCACATGTGGTTGCGTCGTCTACCAGGCAGTATTCAACAAATTCTAAGCATTTCCTCGAACTCCACGACCTTACCGGAGTTAGCCGAGTTAGCGGACAAAATTTTCGACGTTTATCCGACCCAACAGGTAGCTACAGCTGTCCACAAACCGCTTGTATCGAGCGACTCAAACGCTTCGGTAGAATCGCTTCAAACGCAGATAGCAACTTTGACCACTACTGTAGAAACACTTCAAGCTTCCATCGCAAATCTCACGACGCATAGGCCACGCTCCGTCTCTCGTCATCGACACTCTAGCGTGTGCCGTAGTACTACGTCACGGGATTCTCCAGGCGTTTGCTGGTATCACCGTAAGTATGGTAGACTAGCCAAGAAATGTGTACATCCCTGTAGTTTTGCTATCAACCGCACCCAGCAGATAGGCAACCCCACCTGTCAGGCAGTAGTGGCGGCTGCCGACAATGGCAAAACAGCTGGCAATCCTTTGTATGTGTTAGATAAGATTTCCGCATGTAGATTCCTCGTTGACACAGGAGCGGAAATCAGTGTCGTCCCTCCAAAAAATAACACAAAACCTTCCTCAATTAGTTCAGTCACACTTCAATCAGCCAACGGGACTACGATTCGCACTTATGGGGAGTGTTCGTTGACCTTAGATCTGGGTCTTCGACGACGTTTTAATTGGATTTTCGTGATTGCTGATGTACAACACGCTATCCTGGGTGCTGATTTTCTCCAACATTTCAACCTAGCTGTCGACATGGGTACACGCTCACTCATCGATAGTACCACTAATTTGACCATCATGGGTGTAGTTAAGTCAGCTGTCATCCACGGCATTCACCAGTTTTTACCGATGGATAACAAGTTCGCTGACATATTAAAGCAGTATCCCTCGATTACGAAACCTGATTACAGCGAAAAACCGTTGTCTCATCACACGGTTCACAACATCGCAACTAATGGACAACCAGTTCGGGCGCGTCCACGTCGTTTGCCACCCGACAAACTCGGTATCGCTAAGAAAGAATTTGAACATATGATGCAGCTGGGGATTATTCGCCCATCAAATAGCCCATGGGCCTCTCCTTTGCACATGGTACCGAAAAAAGACCACGACTGGCGCCCATGTGGAGATTATAATCGTTTAAACGCCAAAACAGTACCTGATCGATATCCCATTCCTCATCTTCATGATTTCTCGCTACAATTTCATGGCAAATCAATTTTTTTTCAAGATCGATTTAGTTCGGGCATATCATCAAATTCCAGTCGCTCCCGAAGACATACCTAAGACCGCTATCACCACTCCGTTTGGTCTTTTTGAGTTTCTACGCATGCCGTTTGGTCTTAAAAATGCGGCACAAACTTTCCAGCGTTTTATGGACGAGGTAACACGTGGACTGGACTTTGTTTTCGTTTATATTGACGACGTTTTAGTTGCCAGCAACAACATGGATGATCATCAGCAGCATCTTCATGTACTTTTTCAACGTTTCCAACAGTACGGAGTTGTCATACACCCACATAAGTGCATTTTCGGAGCCCCTGAAATTGACTTCCTAGGACATCATATTACGCACCACGGTGTCACTCCATTAGCAGAACGAGTGGAGGCACTAATTTCATTCCCCGAGCCAGATTCTTTCCAGCGGTTACGTAGATTTCTGGGTATGTGTAATTTTTACAGACGCTTTATCCCTCATTGTGCTCATTTGTTGCAACCTCTCACCGATTTACTAAAAGGACGACAGAAAACTTTTGATTTTTCACAAGAGGTTCGAACAGCTTTTAGAGCTATCAAGGATGCTTTGGCAAAAGTTACTATGTTAACCCACCTTGATCCAGATCCGTCATCCCAGCTTGTTTTATGTACCGACGCTTCTAATTACGCCGTTGGGGCTGTTCTTCAGCAGCAGCAGAAGAATGAACTAGTTCCGCTCGCATTCTTTTCCAAACGCTTAGAACCAGCACAGACACGATACAGTACATTCGGGAGAGAACTACTAGCAATGTACCTAGCAGTAAAACACTTCTGTCATCTTCTCCAAGGACGGGATTTTGCCATTCTAACCGATCATAAACCGCTATGTTGCTCTCTCATGACATCATATGACAAACACTCGCCTAGAGAGGCTCGTCAACTCGACTACATTTCACAGTTTACTACCGACATTAGATTTATCAAAGAGGATGCTAATGTGGTCGCAGATACTCTTTCTAGACGCGAATTGAACGCTATCACGACACAACCAGACATCAGCCTATCCACGCTCGCTTCTTTGCAGGAAGATGACCCGGAACTTCGGAGCTGTATGCAGAACTCTGCATTAGTCCTTAAACGTATACCTATACCGTCAGCTGATTGTACGATTATCTGTGACGTGTCCACAGGTGTTAGCAGACCATTTGTACCGGCACTTTCTAGGAAAGCTATTTTTCAGCACCTGCATTCTATTTCACATCCTGGTATACGTGCCACAATCAAACTGATTTCAGAACGTTTCGTCTGGCCAAAAATGAACTCAGATATCCGCAAATGGACACGCGAGTGTTTACAATGCCAACGAAGCAAAGTTCAGCGTCATACAATTACGTCCCCAGCTAAGTTTCCAGTACCGAATCAACGTTTTCAACACGTCCACATCGATATTGTCGGTCCTCTACCTTCCTCGAAGTCTTTCACTCACATATTGACAGCAATCGACCGTTTCACACGTTGGGCTATCGCCTGCCCCATCAACGACATTTCTGCCGAAAACATCGCCTCAGTTTTCCTAGACCGATGGATTTCCAATTTTGGGGTCCCTACGACTGTTACTACTGATCGTGGCCCACAATTCCAATCAGCATTATTCCGGGAGTTTGCCCGCCTTCTGGGCATCCACCACATCAGTACTACGGCATACCATCCAGCAGCTAATGGTCTAGTTGAGCGTTTCCACCGTCAGTTAAAAGCTTCACTGATGTCACAACCCGATACAACGTTATGGAGTGACGCTCTTCCTATGATTCTACTTGGAATTCGTAATACTATTAAGGAGGATATAGGATATACTTCCTCACAACTTGTTTACGGCACTACACTCACTTTGCCTGGACAGCTCGTACACTCACCTGACGAAAATGCCAGTAGTACGATGGATTTTACTAGTCAACTTATACGAGCTATGCGACAACTTAAACCAGTTTCGCCCCGTATACATAGTCGGCCGGAACAAGTTAGTCAGCATCTAACTTCGTGTGAATTTGTTTTTGTTCGGATCGACGCTACTCGTAGACCGTTGACCCCACCATATGAAGGTCCGTTCCGCGTCCTTAAAAGAGCAGATAAATTTTTCACGATAGATAAACATGGCAAGTCGGAAACTATCTCCATTGATCGTCTAAAGCCCGCTTTCGTGGACTCATCAACCGATACATCAATGGGAAACACCCTACTCCCTACTGCTCGCAGCCAAACGCAGACTCCGGACTCTGCACAGCATCATCAACCTCCTACTTCGACAGCGTCATCCAGCGTACCACTCACTACAACCCGTTCCGGCCGGATCATTACGAAACCAAAACGATTCGTTCATTTTGCTGATTAATACAAACTATAAATACTCAACAATGGTACCTTTTTGCTTCGTGATTTCCATCCCAATCGACTAAAGATAGTTACGACTACATCGTGGTTACTAACATTTGGAATTATCATACATCAGTGTTTGAACTACTAACTATTTTGCATTTTCTGCATGTTTTGCAAGCCTTGAGCTCAGTTAGTGACCTTATGTCTAAACCACTGTGTTGTGTTCATATTTTCGTCTGATTTTTCGCATATGCACATGCTCTAGATATTGGCAACATATGTTAAACACTGTCCCATTTTTGACTTTTACCTGTATGTACAATCTCATAGCTATTTTGTACTTTTTGACTATTATATTCAATAGCTTGCCATAGTTGCATATACTACACTTATTCATAGTCCTGACGTATAGAAATTTACTTTGTTTCGTATTTTTGACTGATGATCACATCCAGGTTTTAGCAATTGCAATGCCTCTGTGCATGACTCATCATTTTCATGTGAATTTGTACCATTTTACTTACCTTTACGAACATAGTAACACTCATTATTTCTAGACATGACGTCATACGTTTGATTCCCAGACATACATATATATAAATTTGTGACTAGTTAAGGCCATCTTTATAATGGTAGTGTTATTAATGTTATTACTATCATTATACTTTTACTTTCTCACGTTTGTTACTATGTCCATATCTGTACTTTCAGTATCTTGTTGTATGCACTTATTATTATCATTAAAATTTCGTTATTAGAATTATTATTGATGTTATTAGCAATCTCTGTGCACACTATTATGTGCATATTCGTAATACTTTTGGTTTTCTGATTTGCATTATATTTACATTAGCTACTGTTATAGCCATACGCATGTTGTTTGCATGTTTAGTGTCATTAAACGTTCCACAAGTATTTCTGTAAAGTTATTTATGTATGAAACATTTCATTTGTTTTCTTTTCCACCTTTTTTGTATCTGTTATATTCACCATTTATCCTTGGTACTGTAGTGTCTCCTCCGGACCCTCCGGGGGGGAGCCATGTGCTGACTGGCTTAATGATATATTTTGTAAAACTCTATCAGTGTTACATGTGTTATCACTTTTTATTCTAATATGTTATTAATACATACTTTGCTAACGTTGTTTAAATGTATCATTAATATAATTGTACTTTACACTTTACACACTTGGCCTGTGGCGCTAACTGCTGCTTTCGAAAGCGCAAATACATTGTTGCTGTATTATTCTTCGTTCTGACTGAGTTTTCTCTACCGAGTGCTTGGATTAATAATTGAATCCCTTTTATAGCATCGGAATCGCATACTCAACGTCACATTGACTCTACCTAGCTTTGCTGACCAGAACGAAAATACACAGGACACCAGAAAAGGCACAAACGTGTAATGGTCGCGTGGGACATTCGTCATTCAGTCCGAATTTTGCTGTTAATCCAAGTAAACCACATTCTACTAGACATTGTACTTGTTATATATACTTATATTAACTGTTAATATAGTATTTGTACGAATTTGTGTCTAGTTGTAAGACAATATTCACTCTATAGTGTTGCGTGGCCACTACATGACCATGTTTGTTTTAGCGGACACTGCTAAGTTGAAGGCGTTCGGTCACGCATCACCACCAGATCACGACACATCGTACCGTAACAAGCAACCATCTCTCTAGTTTGCCAGCCTAGACGTTGCTATCCCATTGCCGCTCCATTCACGATCAAATATAACTTCTCTTCCATCCTTCATTGCCTTCTGATTTCTTCTCACTCGTAAGAGTGGGTTCAATCGTTAGAAGTTGCTCTGGTAATAATCCAAACGTAACTTGGTCATATACCGGGTGCACTTCAAATACTTAGATCAGTGCACTGTCTGTGGTGGTCAAAATAGGCAGACAGTCTTCCATTTGAAGTCAGGTTGTTAGTGCAAATAAACTTTTTTTCTATGAACCCTAGATTTTGTTATATCTGATGAACGGGTGGCCGATATTATCGATTCTGTTATCTGCCGAGCTATCGCCTATTGCTAGCACCCAGCCCACTTGTTATTCACACGAATATATATTATAACCAATAATACACGAGACATATATACACAAAGCCTGATCAATGTCGTATGTCTGACACACAATATTATCCAATCACATGTCTTCTTCCAGACATGTCAGATTTGTCTTACGCACTCAGATTAGCAATTAATTTAGTACTTATATCTAACTCGTGGCTGTTAAAATATGTTTGCCGTCTTCGGTTTCTTACGTCCATCAACAGGTTATTACGTTTTATCATGAGGTGACTTATGCCCCTTGTTTTGATACCTATAGCCAGCTTGTTCACCCAGAGCAATCACAGGGAAAGCCTTCTACTTTACTACAAACCAAACCCTTTTTCATTAAACAACTAGGGAAAAGGATAAGCGGCAAGAAAACAATAATACCGGAAACATTATTATGGTGTTGTAATAATTAGCGATAAAATACTTATTAAAGCAGTTATATCGGGCTGTTTGTGAAGACTAACTAGATCTCGGGATAATTCTATTTTTTGAGAACATTTAAAACGATCATTTTATTTTTATTATTGTAGTGTTCCTCTCGTCCACTAGACCCATGAATTGTTATCATATCATTTGTTATTTAGGAATCATGACCAATCAACTATAGACGTACTCCATCAGTTCAAAGCCATTATTATACTTTTTTCGTAGAAACGTCATTCTTCTTACTGGTTCAATGTGTGGTCCAATTTTAGGTAGGTATCAACGCATGTTGAATATAGTAGAATTTGTCAGTCTGAATCACTGGCTTGTGTTCTTGCTATCCTGGCCTGGGACTAAGTAGGCCTCGAAGAGACGTTAGGCACTGACTGGACTGTTCTATTTGTCACTGGTTGCTGAAACGTGCCAGTCAATTAACTGTATATTCCAGTCATGACAGTCCGGCGACACAATATAAGAAGTAGGACTAGTTATTTCCGATGAGCATCTTTGTATCTCTACTATTTTAGTCTAATTATAGAGTTAGTGCTAGTAAACACCATATATCGCCCATTAATACAATTGGTCACAAGTTCTTTTCTGGCTCAATTCAGTTCCGCCCGTTTCGGAAATCATATTAAATGTTATTGGCTGTTCCGTATGACAGATCCAAGGGTAATACCAGTAGATGTATCTTGTAGCTCATTGCAAATTCTATTTTTTTAAACTTTGTTGCTGACCAGCGTGCTCTACTACCTGTACTTGTTATTTAAATATAAGTGTTTTACGAAGACTTTGTTATTTCCACTGACACAGGGGTTGTGTGGGCAATCAGGTTGTGTCTTTTCTAAACAACCAAATAGTGGGTAACCAATCAAGGCCTGATGATAACATAGTATTCTGACTCGAGATCCAGTCAAGTGATATAGATTGAGCCAACGTCGACACTACTATCTTTCTCTCGCTGACTTTGTTGTTCCTGGATGATCGCATTTTTAGTGTACTAGTTTTTATATTTGTTACAAAGTCGTCATGCAAAATGGAGTTGAGTGTTCTAAGTATTAAATTTCACTATTCTCTATTTACTTAACGTCCATCAATTCGGTTGGCCTGTTGTCGGTTGCGGGTATCTACTTCGTTCTCGCTTATTAGTTCACGGTGTCACAGTACACAGCAACTTTCGTACTCAATAACATATTTATAGACTTTAACCTTAGCATAAAATCTCCCTGAGACTCTGGATTATAGATACCCGTAACCAAAAGAAAGTAGTGTTAAGCTCTGGTTTAAAAGTATCCCAGAACAACACTGATCCGGGGACAGAAAGATTCTGGACGGCAACATCTGAACCTAGTAAATGTTTTAGTTATAGGTGAGATTTGATTTGAAATGTTAAAACATTTTGTTAAACAACAGTGAGAGTAGATAAATGGTCTATATAAATAGCTTAACCAGCTTACTTGTTTAGATTGTTTGCTTGGTCTAATTCCTGTTATATGAATAAAGTGACCCAGTTACCTAGATTATATAGCGTCCTGCGGAAGTCCCAATAATTTATGACCTCCCGAGCCTGGGCCGAACTACCCATAGAGTTCAGGCTTCCTGATTAATAGAAGACTGGTCAATGTTTAAGCTGTACACTAATAGGTGGTTGCCAAAAAAGGTACAGAATTTGATTGCCTGATGCTTTATACTGTAGCAACCTAGCTTGACTAGTTAAAAGTTCACTTCGAACCTTAAGCATACGCCAAAACAATTATGCTCCAGTATTCATTTACTTCCTTATTATGCATAGGGATTATATTTCCTATTAGCTTATATTGAACGTTGAGAATTATCTATGTGTTTGAATAACTAGAACCGCGCTCCACTGTCTCCTGCCCACGCTACTGAATGAAGACCTATTCTTAAAATAGTCTGGTTTCTCATGTCACTAGATCGGTATATACCTAGGCGCTTAAACGCTAGAATGTCAGTGCTGCATTTCTCAAGCCAAAAGGCTTTTGAAGAAATTCATAAAATCCAAATAAAGCCACGATAGCGGTTTTGGAAATGTCGTTCCCGGTCATCGGTACTTAATTGTAAGCCTTTAAATAAGTTGACATCTGAAGATACGGTCATACACTCCAAGGCGACCGTTAGGTCGTGGATATGTGGTAAAGGGTGATGATCAGGCTTTCTTTGAGCGTTGAGTCGTCGGTAATCGCCAGTGGGACGCCAATCGTTGCTATATTTTTAGGGACCATATGTAGTAGAGATGACCATGGGCTACTGGATGAACGGATTACTCGTAGGTCCATCACATGATCAAATTCATCCTCAATTTTTCAGGTAGAGGTTGGCGTTCTTTTTAGTGTACCCGACGACCTGTAATCGTAATGTGATGTGTAACATTTTTTGTTGTATATGATGATTTTGTCGTTGTCTTATACAAATCGCGGTGCTCGTCACGTATTGACTGGAAGTAAGGGTAAATTAAATGCTTAAAACCAAAAGAGCATGGGCCATAACTTTAAACGGTTGTTCCTCGTACGCATAGTTCTGTGTTGCTATCCACTAGTCTGTTTTTGCTGTGGTCTATGAGCAGGTTATGGTGGCTCAGTATATCTATGCCTGTGATAGGTATTTTCACATCAGCAGTGGATAAAATCAAGTGTGCAGATTTTCGTAAACCTATCTCTAAGCAGATGCATCTTTAGCCATACGTGGCTATTCCATTCCGTTGGCCGGTTGTAAATTGAATGCAGCTTTGTTGGAGATTAGATGAAGTTATTGGCAGGACTTTGACTTCTTCGTCCGTATCGACGAGACGGCGGTTCTCCGTTGTCATATAAGCGATGAATGATAGGCAGTTACTTGCGCCGACGACAGTCGCTGCTAACGCGCGCTGGTAGGACAGTCTGGCGATGCGTTCACGGAGGGCTGGTGGCTAGTGAAACAACAGGGACCTCTACACTTCTTCTTACAGGCTTTGACATAGGTGTTGTGGTACCAACACTAATGTAAGTTTCTACTACCTCGAGGTAGAGATAAAGATTTTCTCCATGAAGAGCTTCGTTGTCAAAAAACTGCTTGGTTTCTGTTGTCCCAGTAGGTCGAGGAAATGAGAGAGAGTATTGGGCAATCCCGTCACTACGTTTTCGGTCGCATGAGGTTATTCTCTAATGAAATAAACCTGATTGTATCTAGTTCTGGTGATCTCTGGAATTCGATAAGGAGACGAAGCTAGTTTGTCTACTGGGGTGTTATGGAATGTCATCGGATCTGCTTGTACTTGTTATGGTAGTCTTAATAGGAAGCGCTGACAAATAAAGTCATCATCGAAAGTACGCTGATTAATCACTTATCTCATTGGCGACAACATTTTGGTCGTTAAACCGCTATCGGGCTCGGTGGTGTGGAACAACTCATCAGGACGTTGTCTGTTGGACACGTCTCTGCACTTAAGAATTGACCTTTTGAGTTGTTTGTAAGGTTCTATGTAGTCGGTGCTGGAAAAAAGGGGAGACGTACTTGTTCAGTTTACGTGGAAATGACCTTACGATGGCAAGGAATTAAACGCTTGGATCTGTCACGCGTGGTCTCAAAACTCGGTTTCTGTGTATCAGAACCAAGCAACTATGTTTTCTGTTTAAAAGGGGGTGGGCTGAAATTTTGGAGACATGGGTGTTTTAACCTTTATAAACTTAGAAGTCTTATCAGTCATCATTAAAGTACCAATATATGCAAATATTCTGTTAAAAACTATAAACGGGAACGAAGTTTTGCCCAGATCACATCGTGCTCACCAATGAAGTTCACTCGGTATATGACCAAGTAACGTTTTCCGTATAATCAGAGCAACTTCTAACGATTGGACCCATGTGCACGAATAAGAACAGATCGGAAGGCAGTGAGGGATGTAGGAGAAGTTATATTCTGGTCGTGAGTAGAGTATCAGTGGGATAGTGACGTCTAGGCTGGCTAAATAGAAAGAGTTGCTTCTCATGTCGTGTTGTGTCATGATTTGACGCTGATCCGTGACCGAACGCCTTCAACTAGTTTAGTCCACTAAAACAAGCATGGTCAGCATCAATGTTAAGAGCCTATGCAACTATTTATTTAGGGGATTATTTGCCGCTGCAAGCATGCAAACACTGACGCCACAATGCACTCTGCGACCTGTTTAAAATCTTGGGCCACCACTTTTTACCAAACATCTTAATAAATATGGATACATATATATTACCAATGTTTATGTGACTTCGAACTGCATATCATCTGTCCTATCTTTGCTGATGAGTTCATTGAGATTGCTGCAGCTACTCTCAGTGGGTTTCCATCAGTTGCATATGGCGACTTTAACTAGTCTGAATGCACTTTCATTTAATTCTTAGGCCACTAAAACCTAGTGCACTTTCCAACTCGATGCAATGCTGTGCCTGATTTAGTTTTTATAAATGAGGTTGGAATATACGAGATTCGTAAACGGGCCCTTCTAAATTCTGACTATTACATCATTTGAGTTACCGGAATTTTATGCAAAATCAGTAAAATATACAACTTCTTATGTGGCCAGGAAAATAAAATATAGAAATTACTTAGATGTAAACGTCTACAAGTTGAATAACATCCTGGAATTAACTAACTGGGGCCTCCATACAAGTTAATCTTTAGAAACCACTGTAGATTTCATTAGTACTTATCTCATGTTTGGTCTTGATGTCTGCTGTCACAGTAAAACAAGTTTTATTGGATATGATCGACTGATCTTTCCTCATCTGAAACTACTGAGGAAAGAAAAAATAAGGTCATTACGTAAACAAAAATTATGCCGAAGTTAGGAGGTCGAGTGGCCCTATATATCATGAAATAAAACGTTTGAAGGCGTTGTATTCTGAAAAGCTACTATCCTATAAAAACTTGTTTGGTATTTGGAAACCATTCAAAGGGCATACATACTTTAAACAGACAACAGAAGGTACACGTTTCAATGCCTGCTCGCTAAATAAGTCATTTTTACGGTGTGGATCTGATAAAACGCTCTTTAGTCACCATAAATCGAATGAATATTGCTGTCCTATATTCACCCAGTTAGAAGTTTTGGAATATCTGAAAGCATTAAAACCATCGTGATGTCCAGGACCTAGTGAGACAATGAACCTTCTCTTTAAGAAGTGCTAATGTTTTGTATCAGCCATTGACTAGTATCGTTAATGAATCTTCCTTTACAAACGTAGTGCCAAAAGCTTGGAAGAAGGCAAAAATAACACCTATACTCAAAAAGCAGTCTCTTCTCCCTTTCTCAAAACTATGGGAAAACTTCAACTACGTAAGCTGCAGCCAACAATGAAAGAGCATATCGTCCCATATCGGTTTGCATACAGCTGAAATAGAAATACACTGGACGCGGCAGTTGCCTTACATCATAATGTAGTGTCTAGCTTAGAAAAGGGTGAAGAGTATATCTGAAGTACGTTTTTCAGTTACGCTTCCGCCTTTGACTCCACTCCTAGACCTATATTGTTGAATGAACTTGAGAACATGAACAGAAAAAGCTGGATGATCAAGTGGCTGTATTCTTATTTCTCCGGAAGCGAATGAATGTCCTGTCCTCTTCTATGAAAAATACCTTTGTTAGGTACGCAAATGATTTTACTATTTGCATGCTTGTTTCTTCTCCCTTAAAATATTGTGAAATGAATTGTTTCTTAGCAAATTTTAAACGATGGTCTAATTTGAATGATCGTCAACTTAACCCCTTCGAATATCAAACAGTCACTTTCAGTCTGAGGCATGAAAAAGATCAAAATGCTCTTGTGAATTCGCACGATGTTTGCAGAACTGAAGATCATGTAATTAAGACTACGTTAAATGTTACTTATCTTGGTGTAACCATTACTTCTGGTTTATTTTGGTCTTCGCATATTATACTTATATCAAATAGGGTTTTTCGTTTACCATACTGTGATGCAGTTACTTAGTTTTGGTATTAACAATTTCTTATTATTACAATTTGCCGGCTTATGTATATTACCGGTTATTTTATATTGTTCCCGATTATTTATTTCCTGTACTTTTGAGAAAAGGCAATGTGTTGCGTAGAGTGCTGAATGCTGTTAGTAAAGTGTCTAACTAGAAATCTGTGCTCTTAAAATACGGTTTATTATGTAATGTGAAGAACCCCGCTCTTTATGTTACCGTAATTTAAATGTTTACACAAACACATGTTGTCTTCATTATATATATATCTCTCTTTGATGATATTATATATATAATGTATCGTTTTTCAGATATGCACATGGAAAAAGTGTAACTTGTTGAAACAGTGCATGTTGAAATTTCATATTGTACTAAACATACTGTAGCGGTAAATAATTCCTAAAATAAATAGTTACATAGGTCCTCGACATTGATGCTGACCATGTTTGTTTTAGCGGACACTACTAGTTGAGGGAGTTCGGTCACACATCATCACCAGATTACGTCACGACGCACCGTGGGTAGCATCACTCTCTAGTTCGCCAGCCTAGATGTTGCTTTTCCATTGCCGCACTATTTACGATCAAATATAACTTCTTTTCCATCCTTCATTGCCTTCTGATTTCTTCTCATTCGTAAGAGTGGGTTCAATCGTTGGAAGTTGCCCTGGTAATACCGCAAGCGTAACTTGGTCATATATCGGGTCCACTTCAATACTAATGAATAAAGCTATTGTTATTACTATTACACTACTTCACTGTTTCCTAGAAACGATCCAGAAGTCAGCAGTAAAAAATCAAGAGAAATTTTTAAAAAATGGGATAAACGGAAACGAATATCATCGCAGTATAATAGTTAAACATCAACAATCGTTTCATTGAAAGCAACTAATAACGTGAAGCCGTTCTTTAATATGGAGATACGGATGCCAGCTAACCAGTCGGTTGGTTGTTTATAATTGCTCATCCTGATAGCACTAAAATATAGGAAGCTCTTGAAATGTAAACTGAATAAAGCAGTATTCAATTAGGCCCTACGAGATGCTACGGTATGAATGTCCTCCACTTAAACTACTAAACAGTTTACTTAACATTTGCCGCATTCCTAAGGCGTGACTCGGGTGTCTGTCCTCAGACCTATCTACTACAATATTTGCAACTTATATCATATCCCACAGAGAAATCCAAGTAATAGAATGTGGACTGACTTCTACCAGTCCCATCGAACTCCATAGTCTGACAAATAAAAAGGAAGTAGTATAAAACATAATAAACAAGATTGTTACAGCCTTCACTTTAGAAAAATCTAATTATTTTACCTAGAAACAATCAGAAACCTTTATTAGAAAGCCAGGATGCACAAACAAATAATTTAAATGGTTCAGACTAGCCTGTTCCGGGGATATTGGATATTTGGATAGGTGGGTTTTTAGAAATCTTGACGAATGTACTTGTATAATATCACGTTACAACGTGCGACAGGAATTACCCATGCTGTTCATGGTAAATTCTCAGGAACAAAGCAGCAGGAAATAGCTGTGGCTAGAGGAAAAATGGTAAAACTAAACTACACCGCTGACCTTGAGGTACCTTTTAGCCAATGAGAATGCAGTGGTAGATAAAATCATTATTTATTATGAAAAACGAAATTTTTTAAAGACAATTACACAGGATATACTGTTTTTACATGATTTATGAACTTCTGCAGGTTGGAAACGGGTTCATTTATTTTAAATTCAAAATATGAACGATATAAGAATTCATCCATATGGCTCCAAATCATGTTGTTTCTAGAACCTTTATAAGGTCGAAGAAACTCCTTCAGACGCGACCAGTATCCCTCAATGTTTTGTGTGTGAACACCAGTACTTGGGTCCACAAAATGTCTATGGTGAACTACGACATGGTGAACATATCCGAGTCTACGGAGAGGACGATATGCTTTCCAGTCGTCAGTATAAATAATGGATCCTGGTTGAACATACGTTTGGATTATTGGTATTAGGGTTCTTGCATTTCGGTTTGGGACATACTGAAAATGTCCCTTTCCTAATGTTCGGTCATAAATACCAAGAACCTACCAGTAAGTTTAAAGTAATTATTACTTACCCATTCGGTTTTTACAAATCTTCCTCTATTATACTTTCTCTTTCTGATGGCCGATTCATCTATTTCAACTATTTTTCCGACGCCTCCGAGTGATGGATTCAACCGCAACATCATTTCTGAGCATATGTCTCTGCAGTGTTGATACCATTGCACCGCTGATACTTCGCTCACATCTGTAAGAGACGATGCCAGAGTAACAGGCAACTGCATATTCCACAAGACAACTAACATGCAGGTTTGCCGCAGTGTTAGTTTAGATTTACTAAAAAAACTGCCCGTTCTTATTGACTTACTTCGCCAACAGCTATTGCATCGAAACGTTACTCCATCCCGACTGTCTCTGTACGGTATTTGAGTCATATTAAGGCCACAATCACAAATTAACTCTCTCCGAAGTAGTCCAAAAGCTTGTAGATTAGAAATAATATTGTCCTCATTAAACATTTCAATAAGCCGATCTAAAGTAAGCATTTTGAACTTAAATGCGCGCGCAACCTTAAAAGTAATAACTTGATTCTCATTGGTCATTTCAAGGTCAGCGGTGTAGTTTAGTATCACTCTTTAATGCCAATCACCCATTCGTTTACCAAAACGAGAATCGCTTTCAATTCTAGACTGGAACGAGCAAAAAAAGGCTTTTTGCACCAGCAATCAATAAAACAAAGTTAACAGCCATCTCGTGTCCCTTGTTTATTAGAAAACTGCCATTTCCTAGCCACAGTGACAATTTAATGGTTTTCTTAACAATCCCATAGTTTGCGAACGAACAACGAGATTTTCATCACTAATAAGATCTCGAACACTCTATAGTTAGCATGATACCTTCAAGTGTCTGCCGTGACCTTGAAGCGCTTCCTCCGTTCCTCATTGGTTCGGCCGTAAAAGTCATGTCCACCGATTGCCTAATAAGAAATAACATTCTGAGGTTCTTAGTGAAGTTGGTTATTTGTTACCGCCAAATATCTTCGACAAGCAACAATGCATTCACTACAGGGAATGCAGCTTTTGATAGTTATCTCTGGCTCCAAATCTTCGACATTTTCACTTATTTACCTAAGTTGTTTGCCACTTCTCCTGACATCCACGTCTATTTACTAGGTGTCCTATACTAAGTACACAATTCTCTCTTCATAGCAAGCTTGAGTGGATGCTATATAAAAATAAACAGTTATTAGCATGTAATATGGTGCATAAAATTTTGCCAAACTATAGATAACGGACTGTAATCCGTTTGTGTTTGCTTAGACCTACTCGAGCAGTCGAATCAGTTTAACATAATAAAAATTAGCCGGTGAAACTAAACTACACCGCTGACCTTGAAATGACCAATGAGAATCAAGTTATTACTTTTAAGGTTGCGCGCGCATTTAAGTTCAAAATGCTTACTTTAGATCGGCTTATTGAAATGTTTAATGAGGACAATATTATTTCTAATCTACAAGCTTTTGGACTACTTCGGAGAGAGTTAATTTGTGATTGTGGCCTTAATATGACTCAAATACCGTACAGAGACAGTCGGGATGGAGTAACGTTTCGATGCAATAGCTGTTGGCGAAGTAAGTCAATAAGAACGGGCAGTTTTTTTAGTAAATCTAAACTAACACTGCGGCAAACCTGCATGTTAGTTGTCTTGTGGAATATGCAGTTGCCTGTTACTCTGGCATCGTCTCTTACAGATGTGAGCGAAGTATCAGCGGTGCAATGGTATCAACACTGCAGAGACATATGCTCAGAAATGATGTTGCGGTTGAATCCATCACTCGGAGGCGTCGGAAAAATAGTTGAAATAGATGAATCGGCCATCAGAAAGAGAAAGTATAATAGAGGAAGATTTGTAAAAACCGAATGGGTAAGTAATAATTACTTTAAACTTACTGGTAGGTTCTTGGTATTTATGACCGAACATTAGGAAAGGGACATTTTCAGTATGTCCCAAACCGAAATGCAAGAACCCTAATACCAATAATCCAAACGTATGTTCAACCAGGATCCATTATTTATACTGACGACTGGAAAGCATATCGTCCTCTCCGTAGACTCGGATATGTTCACCATGTCGTAGTTCACCATAGACATTTTGTGGACCCAAGTACTGGTGTTCACACACAAAACATTGAGGGATACTGGTCGCGTCTGAAGGAGTTTCTTCGACCTTATAAAGGTTCTAGAAACAACATGATTTGGAGCCATATGGATGAATTCTTATATCGTTCATATTTTGAATTTAAAATAAATGAACCCGTTTCCAACCTGCAGAAGTTCATAAATCATGTAAAAACAGTATATCCTGTGTAATTGTCTTTAAAAAATTTCGTTTTTCATAATAAATAATGATTTTATCTACCACTGCATTCTCATTGGCTAAAAGGTACCTTAAGGTCAGCGGTGTAGTTTAGTTTCACCCTAAAAAATATAAAAACAAGCATTTTCCAAGAAGACTCGATAATGCATAACATGCGTGAAAACCGGAAACCCAGCTTTTAATTACATACACGATAATTCATACGTGACCTTGATCTTCCTTTAGTCTCTTTTGGTCCCACGCAAGGTCATGTTCGTAACTGACGCCACAATTGACTATTTCAAACACCCGTGTAGTATCAAAATCTTCCTTGTGTCGCGGTTTTGACACTTTTTTTTGAACTGATTACACGTATTAATAGGTGTTCTCTACTAATGCATCCCTGAACACTCAAGACTGAGAAGTATCTTCCAGCTGTTGGTTGACTGTTTTCTTGTTTGCATTTAATCTTCCTGCACATAAATCTAGTGTTTTGTAAATGTAAATGTTATTGTTAGTCAAGCACTCATTACGGAAAAACTTTGTTTCCCATTGTGCAAGAGTTAACCTTTCTGTATCATAATGATCATACCTGTAAACTAGCGTGAACTCTGTAATAAATAAATTAAATAAATCACTGGCGTGATATCAATTGGTCGATAGTTTTGGACCAGGTTTTTTGCTCCTCTCTTATGTTTAGAGAGTATGTAGGTGGATTTCCAGATTTCAGGATAAGTTTCAACTTCTAGTGAGAGTGAAAACATTTTAAGTAGGAGAATAAGGGTTAATTGAATGTTTACAACGAGGAGTTGGGGCACAAACTACAACCTGAGGCAGTACTTTCAAGAACGGACAGCTTAATGTTGCCACTAACTAATCTCTTCTTGCTAGAGTCCACGAGAAGGTAATGGTGGTTCAGTCAATCGATAACTATGACAAGCACTGTCATACCGGCGACATCAAAATTGAGGTGTATAGGTTGTCGCAAACCGACGTTCAGGTACACATATATTTGCTATGCGTGTCGACTTCGTTTTCATAGTCCACCGTCTACGGTGGACGCCAACACGTGTTAAAGAGGTAGTTTCCCGAAATCTCAACGGTAGTTTCGGCTACGGGCAAGTACCAGGGCTCTGCACACTTTCTTAAGGCTTTACCATAAGTATTGTGCGAATGCCAAAGTAAGACTGATGGTCACGGTCAAGGTGTAGATGAGTGTAGAATATTTTTGTCTTGAATTACTTGATCCATGTTGTTCATGTGGGCTGAGGAAACGAGAGAGAGTATTGAACGATTTCGCCATCCTGTTTTCTACCGCGTTAGACATTTTTAAGACGAAATTAACCCCACTGGTGATCCCCAGAATCCATTCGGCAAATGAAGCTGGATTGTCGTAAAATGTTTTTGAAGTCGCCTGTGCTTGCTGTGGCAGTTTCGACCAGAAAAGCTAATTGAAGTAACCTATGTTAAAGGAGCCTCGACCAATCACTTCTGTAATGCTTGACAACATTTGTGTTACCGAACCGTTACCGAACTCAATATTACAGAACATTTCGTCCAGGCGTTATCTGTCAGAAAAGTCTCTACATTTAAAGATGGATATTTTGAGGTGATCATAATGATTTGGACAGTCTAGGCCGGGAAAAACGAGGTGATGTACGTGTTTAATTTCCGAGGAAGTAACCAGATTATAGAAAGGAATCAAGACGATGTGTCGGTCACGCTGTGGTCTCAAAACTTAACTTTTGAGTGACAAAACCACTCTTCTATATTATCTGACCAGAAATGAATGGGTTGAGAATCTGTAAACGTGGCGGGGGGAGATTAATTTTCATAATCTTAGGCGTTTGATTAGTCATCATGAAAATAAAAAAATATGTACAAATGCGAAGTACTGTGCAACAATGTGGATAAGGAATACAAATATACAAAAGTACTCCAATAAACCTATAAAAAGTAACGAACTCACAGGTTTGGTTGTGCGCAGATCACATCGAGCGGGTTTATTTTTGCTTTCATTGTTAGAATTCGGGAAGTCACTCAAACCTCGTGTGAATTTTTCATACTAGTGTAGGCACCAACTGAAGGCCCAAAATATCATTACTGTGTATAACATTTTTCACTGCACTGCTCTACATGTATGTGGTCCCACCGTGTCATCTATCTCTCATGGCAACTGATGTCCCAGAATGGTCATTCTAAATACATTATATATATATCTGCTGGCTACACGCTATGCTTAGAAAGCGGGATCCATACTGTTACAAGTTGTGACAAAGGTTACAGACGTCACTGACCATATGCCGAATAGCAATTCTTGCACGAGATACAAAGAAACAACCATTTACCATATATGAAATGAACGACGACCGCAGACGTTGAAAAAAACGTTTTGTCCTATTGGTAACTGAAAGTCATCATGGCATTAGACTCAACTAACTGCTTGGATAACGGAATTGCTAGAATTACGGACAACATGCTACTACAGGCATCTAACTAAATCAGTATTCGTACCAATAGAAAACGTTCTATGATACTGGACTTAATACTGGGCAAGCGATTGATCTGAATTTTCCTGATCGTCATCCTCTGAGTTCATTTTCAAATGCATTATGGTTTGTTAATTAACACAAGAGCGCGGTTGCTAGTCGACGATAATACTGAAACAGTGACGCAATCGACCTCGTCACCACATCCCCACCTCATACTGACCGAAGTCAAGTTCACAACTACATTCCCTCAGTATTCTCCCGTTACTAAATCTACTTATCCGAAACATTATCTATCGCGATACACAACCCACACGATAGTTACTATTATCTAATCAATACCCTCTCGCCCCTGGTGCTTACCACGGGACAAGTCAGTAGTGGCGGGGAATTCAAGCACACGACTCTAGGGGGCTGTTATGTCATCTAACAGCTCATGAGTACCACCATTAAGTTTGGTGTCGGAAAGGTGGTTATTAACACCATATCAACACCATATACTTATTCATGTACACACACACACAAGCACACTTCTTTATTCAGAAATTTCACCCCTTTAATATCACTTGAGTGAAAATTCGGAATTTCATCACACTGTTAATTGCACTGTATGACCTCTCCATTAATATAATTCTCTATGTATTTTACATGGTTATTAGTGCATATTTTCGCTCTGTTCCAATCTACTTTATTATTATTATTATTATCCGTCTTCTGTCATCACTTATAAACCGATTCTAAATTTTGATTACAACTTGACCTCTTAATCATATTGGGTTTATTAGTTGGCTAACAAACCTATTTATGCATAGTCTAAGCTACGACTACGCATTGAACTCTTTAGAATTTTTCTTTTTTTCTTTTTTTTATTTACACGTCCTACATCACATTAGCGTTTACACTCTTAATACTACTTCGCTAATTTGATTTATTGAATTATTATACTCAACTGGTGAAGCCCAAAATGGTTTCTTCACAACGCTTATTGTAAATGAGTAGTATGTGATTAAAATAAATAAATAAATAAACTCTAGGATGATATTCTATCGCCTAGGTATGTCCCGATCTAGTGACAGAAGAAACCAGACTAGTTTGGGAATAGGTCTTTATTCAGTAGCGTGGGGAGGAGACAATGGAGCGCGGTTCTAGTTATTCAAATACACAAAGACCTCTCAACGTTCAATATAAGCTAGTAGGAAATGTAATCCCTATGCAGAATAAGGGCGTATATGAATACTGGAGCATAATTGTTTTGTCGTATGCTTAAGGTTTGAAGTGAACTTTTAACTTCTCCAGCTAAGTTACTACAATATATCAGTGTTTGATCGCACTTCTATCCCACATGTTCGCGATTTCTCTTTAGCTGCCAATAGTAAAGTAGTATTTTTCAACAGTCAATTTAGTCCGCACCTGACGCCAGATAGCCGTTTTTCTAGACATAAACAGCCATTGTCCGACCGTTAGGCATGTTTGAATTTTTTCTACCTTTTGTTTTCAAGAACTCTGTACAAACTTTTCAAAAGCTCGTGGACAATTACACTGGGAGCTCCGGTTTAGTATACGTTTGTACTGACGATGTATTGATAACAGGAATACTGACGAATATCTCCAACGCCTCTATGTAGCTCCTCAACGCTTCCGACAGTATGAAATTGTTATGCACCCCCGAACTAGTACCTTATTGGCACCAGAAATAGAGTGTTAGGTCGATAGCGTTGGTTACCAAGCGGTTATGTCTTTACCAGATAAATTTGAAGCAACCAGGGCATTCCGGATGATGGACTTCAAAAATAACTTTGGTAGGTTCTTTTGGTTACTCATTGTCAACGGTCCTGTCGTCCCTCATTGCACACTAGCTACTGCTCCATCTCTACCTTACCACTCAACGCTACAAGCTAGGCCTTACGCGCTTCGCACATAAATCAGGTGCGACTCATACTGTTTCTGGGCTTAGAAACTAGATGAAGATGCTGGTAACACTTGATTCGAATTTCCCTGACTGCTACTTCATACCTCACTATAGGCCCTGGCATAACCGTGAATTAAAGTATATCTATAACCTTCTCCAAGTGGGTGTCGACTTTCTGGTACTACTGAAGCTTCTGCACTCAAATGTTTAAGGTGAGTTACTAGAGTAACAGTTATAAAAAGCGCACGAAAGTCGCAAGTCAGTCAGTCACCAGTCCTTAAAATTGGTATGGACAGGGTTAGTTAGAGGTGATAATACCTGGCTTTTCAGTGGTTTGTGATGCATCCAGTCTTACAAAGCCAATGCACTGTCAAAACACTTCAAAAAGCTAGATAGTGAGGAGTTATTTGCTACTTTTTGTCTTTTTGATTATACCTTTGAATTTCCTGTGATGTTAGTACGTACAGTGATTGTGTAACAATAATAATAATAATAATAGATTTATTCTCAAGTAGCTTTTTGCACATGAGTACATACCAGTTTACGACCATGATCAGAATGATAAGGCTTTATTAACATACAGAGGTTTTGTTAGTGATTGATAGAAGTTTCACACTGTGATAGCATTAATTAATTGCAAAGCCAACGACATCAAAATTCACAGTACTAGGGTGCCAGATTTACGCTTTGTAGTATAGTGCATTTTTGACAAACAAGTGTGCGTGTTTTTCGTCCTTGGCGCTGCGATTGGAAGAGCCGGCTGGGAGTAAACCGAATGGACTCTACAGCATTTCCAGATACGGGGTTAGGCGAACAACATTTGGAAATTGGATAAAGACTCCAACCGAGCACAAATATAGGGAGTATTCTTCCGTAGTGGTGGAATCTGCGCGGGTTGCTTTTGGAACAGTGAGTTATGGATTCATTAAGAATATTGTTAAACAGCATTAAGAGTAAGTTGCTGTAATGGAGACCCATTCGTTATCATAGCAGTCCATAGGCTCATGGAGATGATATAGAGAAACATACAATATGGAAGAAATAAAAATAAATGAAGTTGGCTGGTATTTGTAAAACAAATAGTTTTAAACCAGAATATCCCTTCTTTTTGATAACTTTCCAACTACATCGTTCATGCTTCGAGTGTTTGGAAGTTTAGGACCCTATGAGCCATCACTGATTAAGTTGAGGTTGTGGTAAGTCGTGGAGTATTTGGTACAGAGCTTTAGACATATTTTTGCAAGTACGGCTCATAATATCTAGCCTGCATACTCGTATTACACATTGAGCGGGCCGAGTGTTTCGCATGTTATGCTAGAATACAAACAAATCGGTAGTTTGTTCAGTGCCTTGGAGTCACTAAACAGTCGGTTTATCGCTCATATGAAGTGACCTATGCTATCGAACGTGCGGATTTCTGAAGGTAAACTATTCCAAATGGCAGTGAATTAGTGCACGAAAAAATTAGATCGTATTCTAGTCTTACAATGTTCTACCCACTCAGTACCTGTATGATTTCTAAGCCTATAATTAGGCGCATCGATAAATCATAACATAGGGTCGGTGTGAGTATGCTAAGTGGTGAAAAACTTTGAAATAGAATGTCAGATTGAGCTAAGTTGGTCTTTTTCAAAGTGGTTCTATGCCCAATGTATCGCACCGCGTAGTGTAGTTAAGTCCACAATCCGTCGTTAGTGTTCCTTTAGTCAAGTATCTCTGTATTCCTTCAATCTTCAGCTTGTCATTTTTTCGAAGGCTGCTGAGTATGAGTGGACATTATCCAAGTAGCAGGAGTACACAGACCTTATATAATACCAATCTAGACTCTCGTTGGTAGAAACTGTGGACTGTACAACCCATAAGTCTGTATGCCTTTGAGGTGAAAGATGTTGTTTGCTCCAAGCCTAGGTCCAGAATCGTCTAACATTCTGAGATTTGTTCTCCATCTACTTCAAAGTGTAGGTTGAGGTTGTGACACCCATAGGTTTTAGTACGCTTCCCTGTATAACCCCACTGGTTACTCTCTTAGGAGATGGTTGAGCAAGGTTTACTTTGGTCGTCTAAAATCGACTAGTTAAGGATGATTTAAGCTAGCTTGGCAAAAGGTTTCGAACCCTTATGGAGTATAATTTCTCATAGAGTACGCTGTGTGATACTTTGTCAAAGGCATTAGATATATCGAAGTATGGGACTAAGACTATTTTGCGTAAGTCTCGGCAAGATAAAATGTGATTAAAGAAGTCAAAGTGACAGGTTAAACACGATCGACTCCTCATAAAACTACGTTATGATTTAGATATTAGGCTTTGCGCTAGTAAGTATTCTGAGATGCACTT
Source organism: Schistosoma mekongi (assembly GCA_034768735.1). Lineage (NCBI taxonomy): Eukaryota > Metazoa > Platyhelminthes > Trematoda > Strigeidida > Schistosomatidae > Schistosoma > Schistosoma mekongi. The sequence continues at coordinate 33,319,536 of CM068305.1, read as the reverse complement.
TTTTATTATTCTGTCTATGATTCGTGAAAGAACAGGAGTAATATTTATAGGCTTATAATTACTTGCACAAGCTTTACCACCGGCCTATTAGTTGGGGGGTAATGTAGCTAGTTTCCTCGAATGTTTGAGTATTCTCCTGTGCCTAGAGACAAGGTAAACAATTTGTGGAGTTGAAGTGGCATATCTGATGGGAGGCCATCGGTTCCTGAACCTTTTGTGGGCCTAAGGTTTCCGATAGCTTTAGCTATGCATTTAGATCTGAAAGGTATTTCGGACAATGTACTGTCTACAAGTACCATGCGCATATAATTTGTAGGTAGTTTGGCCTCAAAGTTGCTAATTAAGTTATTAAAACTTCGCATATTGCTCTGACGTCGTTGTATACCTCGCCGTATTGGATCAAAAATGGGATCTGTTGGTGTGCGTGTACGTTTTTTAAGGAGTGCTGTCAGACTATTCGTTTTAGTACCGCTTTTATGTACTTAATCTCTTTGTCCCTTTTACCTCGATTAAGTGACATTCTAGCAGATTCTAGGGCTTCCCAGACTGAGTGTAGACATGAAAAATCACAAGAATAGAAGTAACGATTTGAAATCTTTCTGAGTTTTACACGGTGTTTACGTGGGAGAAATGATGACTCATTCCTAGAGGGCATGCATATTGTTTTGGGGGCTATGGTATCTAGGCATGATAGAATTGTCGTGTTAACAATTTCTAAAGAGTTTTGAAGTGAGTCAGTAGTAAAGAAGTCGTTCGAGTCGGCAGCCATTTCCTTTGCTAATACCAGAGTATACTGGCTTACATCAGGCGAACTGATTGATTCATTCAAATTATGTGGCTCTCCAGTTTTAAGTTTAGTGTACTCACTATGTTGGTTGCAATAATTGTTAGGCACTTAGCCAAAATGTTTTACGAGGCAAATTAAAAAGACTTTAGCAAACCACCGCCAATTTCCCTAACAAGCCCAAAGTCTATGTACATTTTCTTCTTAATGACATTTCTGCTCAAAATGTTTCTCTACTTTGACTTTCCGTGGCCACATCTTTCAAAATTGGATTGCATTTATTTCCAAATTCACTCATCGTGCAGTGTTTGCTGATATACACTCTTTTAAAACAGGTAAAGGAAAATATAATTCAAACTCTGTTGAGACGTCATGTACTGCGAATTATCTTGATTCTTCATTATCTTTTGTGTTTCACAAAGTGCACACCTAGTTTTCTGGTGATCAAAACTTTCGGCCTCCGGATTGTTTTACCTGAAGATTGTCTGTAGACCAGTGAGTATGAGTCGCAATCAGTACTTAAACAAACACACACTTTAGAGGCTACGTGAAGAGCTAGATAGCACTCTATAATGATGAATGGGCCGTGTTGCGCAAAGCATATTTCGTTATTTGATTGGCTAGCCCTAACGATGTACATACAACGCTGAGTATATATTGAAAGTGAGAACTAATTGTGAAAGGGACATTTACTTTTGTAAAGACATGGTGATAGCAGTCAGAACGCTAAATCAATCCAAGTATAAAATCGTTGAGTATAAACATAAATGGTACTGGAGTTCGCTCGCTAGCTGTTCTCTGATGTCTGAATGCACACCAGTTTTGAAAAGTACATAAACCTCAACAGTTGCCGTTCTGGTTTGAGCATTAATTTGACATCAGTTCAAGTTTTCACTGCATTAAATGACAATGTATGGTGCAAGATGCTTTTAAAATGTACGGTATTTTAAATTTTTCCGTATCTGCTCATGAAATCAACTGCTTAATAGTTAGGAAGTCGTTACTAGTTTGGGTGTTGCCATTTGTCAAACTTTTAATCGTTACTACTGGGATGCTACACTTCTGTAAGTATTGTGAGTCACTTTTATACTTAAGGTGTACCTTGGATACAACCACCATACTCTTGTGGTACATCTAGAATAGCCTTTAACGATCAAACCCAGACGAACTGGTAGGACAACACATACAATACAGTGATGAGTGAAGGAGATGACATATTTGATAGTTATCAGAACGTCAACGGAATTTCATCGTTCGTAGTGGTTGATTATGGGACAATTTTCTATCCATAGTGTATCGTGTTGTAATCTAGTTATGGCGTTTGACCAAGTTCCTTTAGGTAGTTGTGCTTACTAAAAACAACAGGATCATCATTTATGATAAAAGCCAACACAATTATTTCACTGGGGGAATTATTTATCACCACGTGACTGATAGCTCAACACAGCATCACATCAACTAGGATCTTTGAATAGGTAGTTGATAAAGAAAACTAGGAGATTTGAAATGGCTTTCTGCCGCACTTAAAGCTTTAGTTTCCCTTGTTACCGTCAGTGAGGAACACAGTCCTTCAGATGATCGGCCTAATAGGGAATTGATCAGCATATCGAGTTCACCATATATGGTAAGACTTTGATTAATGCTTCATGAGAGTGAGGTGATATTGGATACATGTTACTAATGCCTTGTTAAAGTCAAAGGGTAAAATTGGCACAAAATATTCAAAACTATAGGTGACGTATTTTATCGCTAAAAATATAAAGATTTGTGTTAAAGTATTCAGCAAGAGATTCTTGTTTGAAGTGTCGTGTTGTTTGTCACTCGCCAGTAAGATGTATCTACAATTTTGAGAATTTATTACGACTAGCAGATTTTCACTAAAGGTCATTGCTCTCCAACCTTGCGTGGATTTAAATTTTGTTTTCTAGGTTAGTGGTGTTGGTGGTGGGGAAGTTGTGTCTACATTTCTGAGCTATGTAGTATCGCTCCAAACTGTCATCACACGTATCATTTATGGCAAAATACGGTGAAACTAAACTACACCGCTGACCTTGAGGTACCTTTTAGCCAATGAGAATGCACTGGCAGATAAAATCATTATTTATTATGAAAAACGAAATTTTAAAAGACAATTACACACGATAAACTGTTTTTACATGATTTATGAACTTCTGGATGTTAGAGACGCGTTCATGTTAGGTCGTAAACACCAAGAACCTAACAGTAAGTTTAAAGAACTTATTACCTACCCATTCGGTTTTTACAGATCTTTCTCTATTATATATTCTCTTTCTAATGGCTGTTTCATCTATTTCAACTATTCTTCCGATGCCTCCGAGTGACAGATTTAACCGCAACATGATTTCTGAGCATACGTCTCTACAGTGCTGATAACATTGCACTGCTGATACTTCGCTTACATCTGCGAGAGACGATGCCAGAGTGACAGGCAACTGCATACTCCACAAGACAACTAACATGCAGGTTTGCCGCAGTATCAGTTTAAATTTGCTGAAAAAATGCCTGTTCTTATTGATTTTCTTCGCCAGCAGCCATTGTAACGAAACGTTACTCTATCTCGACTTTCTCTGTACTGAGGCCAAAATCACAAATGAACTCTTTACGAAGTAGTCCGAAAGCTTGTAGATTAGAAATAATGATGTCCTCATTAAACATTGCAATAAGCCGATCCAAAGTAAGCATTTTGAACTTAAATGCGCGCGTCACCTTGAAAGTGATAACTTGATTCTCACTGGTCTTCTTAAGGTCAGCGGTGTAGTTTAGTTTTACCCAAAATACATGTAATTTCAACTTCCTGTATAGTTTAGGTAGGTTAAATAATTCGTTCTAGAATTTTGGTAGCATTCTGATAATTCCATGGAATTATGTAATTCCATGAAATAATGTATTTCATACAGTAAGGCATCACGTTTCAAACTTACTATTGTCTCGTAATCATGCTATCTAGGATAGCCAATGCTCCTTAGTACAGTTTGTGAGGGGTTGTCAGGCTATACGAAAAATTGCTCCGCTGTCAGCAAACTGCTTCGGGGACCACTTATAATCTTTTAGGTTTTATTATTGAGTTCGTAGTAGTCTTCAGGCTTTGGTCCTCTGCAAGCGGAATCTCGGGTAGGAAGTCTGAGTAACCTGATTAGTATTTCACAAACCTGTTAATGTGTCTAAGACCGTAGTCATCGTATACTTTCCTGGTGCATGTAAACTACCAACCCAAGAGGAATAATTTCTGGAATATGTAAGTCAGATATCCGACTTCCGTCAAGTGTTGGATTGTGTTGATATGTACATAGTATTCGTACTTCCTTAGTTTGTTCGTCATGGACAACATACAACCTGACACATATACGCATATGTCGTAGGTATGCCACATTAGCACGGCTAAACCAAATTCACAAGAATAACAACAGTAAAATGCAACAGGGGGCTATGTAACTCGCTTTTATTTTTGGAAGTAACTGTTCCGTCATTTCTCTTTGCTGCCGTATAGATAAAACTAAAAATCAGATTAGGCATGCTGGTGTTTTAGATGTTTTAGCCTAGATAATTTCAGTGTTATTTATGTATAGTGGAACCATCAGGCAGGGCTGTTGGTAAACATACTTTTAAGTATAGGTGGTGTCAGTGGATGATTCTTCAATTCTTCGGTGATAGGATTTAAGTTCATTCAGTGATGCAAATACATGCATTGTTTCTCACCAACTCTCAAATCCAGTCCCTTCAGTCACTACTTTATTTTTTAAAATTGACCCTTTTAATAATCCATACTGCTGATATAATCACATTTCCATGTTGATTCTTTATATTAATGTAAAGTATATTAACTGATTCATATTTATTACTTAATTCATCATAATCCTGTTAATCTTAAAGTTTGTTTGATGTTGTTCGTATATTTTCAGACTGTCCTATTTGAATATTATCGCGCTTTTTTCATAATGTACATCAAGTCCCTGGTTATTGATGGCTTCAAATCATATTGTCAGAGAACAGAAATTGATGGATTCGATCCACAGTTTAGTGCAATTACTGGACTGAATGGTTCTATAAAATCAAATATATTAGATGCTATTTGCTTCTTACTTGGAATAACAAGTCTTTCACATGTGAGTTGATAACTAGTATTAATAATTGGATTATAGGTGAGGGCTGCAAATCTCCACGAACTAGTTTACAAATGTGGTCAAGCAGGAATAAATAAAGCCACCGTGAGCGCAGTATTTGATAATGTGGACAAATCACAATCTCCGTGTGGCTATGAGCAGTTTAATGAGCTGACGATCACAAAACAGATTGTCGTTGGAGGTAGAAATAAGTATCTCATTAATGGGACGAATGCAACTACTACTAGGGTTCACGATCTATTCCACTCAGTTCAATTAAATGTTAACAATCCTCATTTTCTGATCATGCAAGGTCGGATTACAAAAATATTGAATATGAAACCACCTGAGGTAACCTACACTTATCTCATATAGCAACCATGCTTTAGATCCTATCCTTGTTAGAAGCAGCAAGCACTAAACTTTACGAAAATAAGAAGGATGCGGCACTTAAAACTATTGAGAAGAAAGACAGTAAATTAAGAGAAATAGATAGAGTAAGTATCCTACATATTGGTATATCTTTTATTTAACATAGATTCTTACAGAAGATATTAGCCCTACTATCAAAACATTGCGTGAAGAACGAAGCAGTTATTTAGAATATCAAAACGTTGTACGTGAAATTAATCATCTAGAAAAGTTTATCGTCGCTTATGACTATACCTGTTTGGAGGTTAGTAAGCTATCACAGTTGTTTGCAAATTTACACTCGGATTTCAGGAAGCCAAACAACGAACAAAAGGAGAGTTGATTACACTTGAACGTTCAGTAAATGAACAGAAGGCGAATATAGATGAAGTAATTCTATTGCAATGACTTCATGTAGTTCATGCGCTCCTTTTATCTGCGAAAATCAAAAGAAATTATCGAGATTCGTATTGCTGAACTTTGTAAACAAAGGAATGAGGTAGGTTGTACTGTTTTCCGTAAAACGTTCAAATGAGGTATCAAGGAGCAGCACTTGAAGAGCTAGAATCTACAATGTCTGTGTGCCAAAAAACAGAAGCGGTTGCAAAAGGAGCTTCTCAAAGAGCATCTGAATCTTTACGAGCCGTCAAACAGCGTGTAAAGTCACTGCAGTCACAATGTGTTGAACTTGATGAACAATTATTTCCTAAAGATAAAGCAGCGAAAGTTGCTGCCGGTGTTGAGTATCAGGCCGCTTTAACACAGTCAGTAGAAGCAAAAGCCAAGTTTGAAGCGGCCCAGAAATGTTTGCAAGTATGTATCTAATTTAGATAATAAGACTGTCTATTAAAATTACTATTTACACAAACCTTTACTCGTTTTGAAGTATGATCAGTTGTTATAGTGAACTTATTGTCACCATGAATATGAGATTTTATTGGTTATGCTATGTAATAATTTCTATTTTAATGGATTACTTGTTACCTGTATTTACTCAGCGTATGCAGTTTTTGTCATTGGTTGCTGATTTGTATGTCCGAGTAAATATTAAGTCAAATGGACGTTTTTAAAATAGGACTACAATGGTAGAAAAGATCCTTACGTGTTTTATGACAGATTGGCGTATTTGTGAGTACGCATTCATGTACTCAGATTTGTACCTCACTTTAGGAGGGTTATTACTCAGTCGCCTAAACCAAAGTAGGTGGTGGTGGTGGGGGATGGTCTAAACTCTCTACGTACCATTCAAAAGTCAAGTGCCTCGACCACTATGCCACTTTTGATTAGAAGTAAGTATTATGATGCTTTTAATTTGTGTATTGCATTTTCTACAGATTTATAAGAGCAGTCGTTTTCACTGAAAGTAAAACTAAATCTATGTAGTTGCGTGTACATTGCAACTCTTAGTGTTGTTTTCGTTGACAATTTTTTTAATTCATTGAGTTGTTAGCATACGTATCTTGTGTCCTTTTGCATACTTCATGTGTGTTATCATGAACATGGAATTTAGTTAGTGCTTTACATTAACCTTCTTTCCTCCGAACTATTTAATGTTTTTTTGCTATCATCTAGTTTAATTAAAATGAATGTAATAGGTTTTATAATAGTAGTAAAGCTTGTCGATAAAAGACGAATAGTGTTTACGGGATGTGCAGATATTCTAAAGTTTTACGTCGTGGTATTTGACAACGATTGATGCTGCTGTCCTACATTTCTTCATTATTCTTATCTCATCCTTATTGCAACTTATTTGAATGATTAAGTGTTAATATGTATTGCAGTTCGATACTTTTGATAATGTCCTCCTACAGATTGTAATTTATTTTTCAAATGGTGGAGGATTCAGCTGTATTTTTGTTTTTTTCCTAGATGTAGGACTAACTTGCTTTTATTGAAAATGATTCTGTTAGTTTGATTATTCTCTTAGTTAACTCGTTCCTACTCATTTTTATTGGCATCATTCTAGGAAATTGTAATTTAAATGAATAGTTAGTTTTGTTGTGAACTTTTGCTTCTCTGTGTATAGGCAGTGAAATCAGGTCTTTCCAGTAGTGAAAATGGTGTGGCTGCTAACCTTGCTGAGCAGGCTAGAGTTGCTGATGGTGAGAAGTGTTCTGCGCATACCGAACTTTCTCAGCTGAAAATGCGTCAGAAACACTTACAAAGTGACCTTGCTAAACAGGAATCTATTGTACTTAAAACTTTCGGCCATGGGTCTATGGATGGCGAATCAAAAAAGGAAGTAAAACAAAAAGAACTTATCGTACATATTGAAGAATTAACTGAAACATTGACACGGGCTGAAGCAGATGATAAAGCTGTTGGTAGCGAGTCTGTGTTAAGTGGTAAGTGATTAAACATCACCATTTACGCACTTATTCATAATTGTATTCAGTGAAGTGATAGGATCATATTTAGTTTTGGTGGAAAAATGGCCGAGTAGTTAATGAGTTTGACTGCTGCTAATTCATATGGACGGACTCCTCTATATATTTTTTTGGGTAACCGGGTAATATAACTGGTGATCACGCTTATTGTATGCGGGAGTTCAGTTTATTAATCACCATTTTTATCTTTTATCATGCATACGGTCACTTTTCAGTCGTTGTGTTTCGGTCCTCTGCGACTATTTCTAAGGCTATTATGGTTTTTCGTGGCTAAATGCTTATGTCTGTCATGTTGGACAGTGTGATATTAGGAGTCAGACATAGATAACGTATAAACTAGAATATATGTGTATATGCTCAGGTTTCCATGCCACATCATCGCGACGAGATCGAACTTACAAGATTAACGTCGCAATATAATTCAGCAAAAAGTAATGAAGCAAAGGTGAAGCTTAAGATCGAGGTCATAAATATTAAGTACATTTACACCACTGTGACCGATTCATAGCCATATCACACAGTGTCTCCAGCCACTAATCACCGTCACCACGCGGACTCTAACCAAGTAGTCTACATCTAGCAATATGGCTTAGCCTACCAGCAAAAAGTTTATGAACTGATCCCGTATTTTGGTTTGGTTCTCTTTAGCTTTTCTACACCCTACTCCTACGCCAGCCAACATTGCGAGGCGAAGTAGATGGTGGTTTGGCATACGCAACACCAGTAATGTTTGAGTAGAGCGCTTTCGTAAGAATTATGTAATTTTTAGATGGGTGTTCTGTTGAGAAACATTGCCACAGAACCCTAGGTCTACTGTGATGAGAGTTGCTTTCGAGTCAAGGAATATCATTATTGTTGGACTTTAGTAATTATGCATATGTTCCAGAATCTGACAGAGAGTGAGTATCTGATTAGTTCATTTTCATGTAGGCCTGAAATCAGTCTGGTTTTCAATAGTTTGTCGTTCCCTGGTTTCAGATAAGCTTCGGATGATTATCCAGGCTAATATTTTGGATATTATATTGGTTGGACTGGTTCACTTGTGATTGTCACAAGCAGATTCTTATCCTTTATTATAAATTGGAACGATCACTGGTTGAGACCATTCAGGTGGGTGGAATCGATCTAAGCGTTTTTATACTTGAGTGGACCTACCGATTTGGGCGCTAAAATTTGCCTGTTCTGCTTACCATGTCTAAACTTGTAGCTTTCTGAAGTAGGTCAGTAAACTTACTGTAGAACTCGTCTCTTACTCCGTTGGATCTAGAGTCAGTGGATGCATAGGTAAATATGAACTCCGCCTGGAGCCCCCACAGGGTTGCTGCCGGTCCCAAGCCCGGATAAAGGAGGAGGGTTGGGCATGGGGTTAGAAACCCCACCCCGTAAAACAACTACCATGCTAAAAACAGCTTACGAGTAAAAACCTCTATAACCATCCTAACTCTGCCCTGGGAATTGGAAGGACTAATATGACGCTTCATGGTGAAAGCCGAGTTCCTTCGGAAGCCATGAGGCCGATGCCCTCCCTTCTGACAACCGGAGCAACAATTAATATACTTGACCGACTCCAAACAGCTGTCCCCTGGTCACTGCGGTCACACTCTCAGGTCATCACGACCTCCCCTAATCCTCTTTCTCTTTCAGGTTCCTCAAGAATGACGCTCCCATGGTGTGGGCAGCCAGGAAGTGAAAACCGCCCTCATACCTCTAACAGCACAAGAGATCATTTTGCTCGAGGTCAAGTCTCACCCTCAACTCTCAATAACTCCCTTATTCCCACGATTAACTCGTCTAGCCTAACTTTATCACCTCATGCCTATAATGCTAATGGTTTGAGTTCACGAAACGTTATTCCTGGTATCCTGAAACCTTGCACTAAACTACATATCGGAGCTTTTAACGTTCGAACCCTAGGCCAAATAGGACAACAGGCCTCCCTATCCATGACCCTTAATTCTCGTTCCATCGATGTCTGTTGTGTCTCCGAAACGCGTATACAGGATCCAAGTGCAATCATTCACTTGACCTCACCTTGTGAAGATAAAGAAGCGGTCCGGTTCACCCTTCATGTTTCCGGAGACCCCACTGCTACCACTCGTGACGTTGCTGGTGTAGGTATAGCACTAAATTCAAAAGCTGAACAGGCTCTCCTTGACTGGAATCCCATAGACAGTCGCTTATGCGCTGTCCGTCTAAACGGGACAGTATGAACTCGGAAAGATAGGGACACGCGCCGTAGCCTCTTTGTTGTCTCTGCCTATGCTCCTACTGATTGTAGCTCAGATGAAGTAAAAGATTAATTTTCCGGAAAGCTTTCAGACCTCCTTCGGAAAGCTAAGCGTACTGATGTAATCATGGCTGGTGACTTTAGTGCCCAAGTAGGTAGATTAGACGAAACCGAAAGGCACTTAGGTGGATCCTATGGTGTCGAGGCCCTACTAACAGATAATGGCCACCGTTTATTACAACTGGGCTCAGATAACCGTCTATTTCTCGCAAGCACTAACTTTAAACATAAGGAAAGACATAAGTTGACATGGCGGCTCCCACAATCAACTCAACGTTGGACTCAAATAGACTACATTACTATCAGCCACCGTTGGAGAGGCTCGATAGAAGACTACCGCTCATTTTGGAGCACATGTTTAGACTCAGACCACGCTTTAGTACGAGCGCGTATTAGTCTGCGTCTCACTGGACGTAAAAGACCCACGGCAAAAATCCCCATACGAGTTCAAATTAATGATGGAAAAGTCAAGAATATATTTCAGCAACAACTTAAAAACCAATTAGTCAACTGTATAAACGATACCCACCCCGAGTCAGCTTGGAATGATATCCAAAAACCTGTCGAAACAGCAGTAATATCTACTAGTAAACTAAACCAAAAAGTTAGGAAAACTCAGTGGATTTCATCTGCATCTACTGAACTGATAGATGCTCGGCAGCACATCCCGCCTGGTTCTGAATATGATGAGGAGCGAAGGCAACTTAAATACAAGCTAGTTAAAAGCTTGCGCAATGATCGTGAGCTGTGGTGGGTGGCGAAAGCCAGAGAGATGGAAAAGGCGGCGGCAATAGGTAACAGTAGGCAATTGTTCAAACTTATCAAGGAAACGGTTATCAGAAACCCGACTGTAAGTGAAATTATCTCAGAAAAAGATGGGAGCATTGTTCACTGTCAATCCAGAAGGTTGGATCGATGGGCAGAACACTTTAGGGAACAGTTCAATTGGCCCTCGGCCTCATCCCAGTTGCCTGCCGTTCCCAAGCAATCTGAATGGCAAATTAATATTGGTCCCTCAAGTCTTAGTGAGGTTGATAAGGCTTTGAGGAACCTAAAGCGAGGGAGAGCAGCAGGACCTGATGGATTAACCCCTGGGATATTTAAGGATGGTAGTCCAGTTTTAGTAGCGAGATTAACTGAGATCTTGGCTAGAATCTGGGAACTGGAAGTAATCCCACCTGACTGGTCTCGAACACTAATAGTCCCAATATATAAGAAAGGACAGAAGTCCTCTTGTGACAATTACCGTGGAATCAACTTAACGAATATAGTATCTAAAATATTAGCTTCAATAATACTTCGACGTCTAACTAAGGCTTGTGAAGAGCAAATTCGAGGAAACCAAGGTGGTTTCAGACCTGGATGTGGTTGTGTAGACCAAATATTCACACTTCGCCAGGTTCTTGAACATAGGCACACTTTTAGACGCCCAACAATAGTTGTATTCCTTGACATTAAGGCGGCATTTGACTCCATCAATCGTGAGGTTATGTGGCAATGTCTGTCATTGAAAGGCGTACCGGAGAAGTACATTAACCTTATTCAAGCTCTCTACTCGAACACCACATGTCGAGTGAGAGCTTATGGCGGATTGTCGTCGGAACTTACTACCTCAGGTGGTGTTCGTCAAGGTTGTCCGCTTTCCCCATTTTTATTTAACTTTATAATTGACATACTTTTAGAGTTAACATTGACATCGTCTGACTTCTCCGGGGTTGATCTCCTTTCAGAAGATAAACGTGCTGACTTAGAATATGTAGACGATATAGTTCTCTTAGGTGAGGATGCTGATAAAATACAGAATCTTTTGACTACCTTAAACATGAATGTAAGGATGTTTGGGATGCGATTCTCTCCACCCAAATGCAAAATGTTACTTCAGGATTGGCTTGATTCAACACCGAAGTTAGTGATAGGGAGTGAGGCAGACAGACAGACAGACAGTTGCAACGTAGAACATGGTACATGCGTACGTCAGTTCAAGTTGCCATGCCTCAATTAGCAGATAGAGATTAAATTGTCGAATCAAATCCCAGAGTGGGGAAGATAGTAACAGAATTAGTATTCATGGAAGGGAATAGAGAGAGATTTAAGAAAATATGATCCAGTAAAGAGAAAATTATGATAAGTTCAGAAACTTAGGATTTGGAGGAAGACAAGGAATGGATGCACCTGCGCCATTGCCAACGTTTTTTAGCCATATCACCCAAAGTCTCTAACCATTTATTACGAGCGTCACGCGGACCCCAATGCTCGAGTGAGGCAACTGAATGTGTTGACCGCTTCACTTATCTTGGCAGCCTCATCAGTCCTGACGGTCTGGTGTCTGCTGAAGTCTCTGCGCGTATACGTAAGGTCTGATTAGCTTTTGGGAATTTATGTCATCTGTTGCGTAGGCGAGACATCCGACTACTGACCAAAGGACGCGTTTACTGCGCAGTAGTTCGGTCCGTCTTACTTTATGGATGCGAAACATGGCCATTAAGGATAGAGGATATCCGTAGGCTCCTGGTATTCGATCATAGGTGTCTTCGAAGCATTGCTCGTGTTTTCTGGGACCACCGAGTAAGCAATACGTGGGTTAGGAATAGAGTACTAGGTAGATACGGTAAGTCTATTGATGAAGTAGTAAATCTTCATCAGCTAAGGTGGTTAGGACATGTGTTACGTATGCCTGACCACCGCCTACCTCGACGAGCAATGCTGTCTGGTGTAGGAGTAGGCTGGAAGGAAGCTAGGGGCGGCCAAACCAAAACATGGCACCAGTCCATGAAGTCATTGACAATTGGGCTGAGCCATGTTAATAGGTGCAGACTACCTGGTTGGGGTCCGCGTGACGCTCGTAATAAATGGTTAGAGACTTTGGGTGATATGGCTAAAAAACGTTGGCAATGGCGCAGGTGCATCCATTCCTTGTCTTCCTCCAAATCCTAAGTTTCTGAACTTATCATAATTTTCTCTTTACTGGATCATATTTTCTTAAATCTCTCTCTATTCCCTTCCATGAATACTAATTCTGTTACTATCTTCCCCACTCTGGGATTTGATTCGACAATTTAATCTCTATCTGCTAATTGAGGCATGGCAACTTGAACTGACGTACGCATGTACCATGTTCTACGTTGTAACTGTCTGTCTGTGTTTCTGGGCCTTCCTCTTTTTCTTTGGTCTTTAGGATTCCAAGTTAGAGCTTGTCTTGTGACACAGTTTGATGGTTTCTTCAATGTGTGTCCAATCCACCTCCAGCATCTTTTCCTAATTTAATTCTCGGCTGGAAGTTGATTTGTTCTCTGCCATAGAAGGTTGTTGTTGGTAGTATCTGGTCAACGAATCCGAAGTATCTGAGACAGTTGTTTATAAATACTTGGATCTTCTGAAGAATGCTTTTCGTAGTTTCCCTAGTTTAAGCTCCATACAACAAAACTGTCTTCACATTTGTATTGAAAATTTTGACTTTAATATTGACTGAAAGTTGATTTGAGTTCCAGATGTTTTTCGGTTGTAGAAACTCTGCTCTTGCCTTACCAATCCGCGCCTTCACATGTGAATCAGACCCTCCTTGCTTTCGATTATGCTCCCCAAATATGTAAAGCTTTCAACATCATCCAGAATTTCTCCGTCAAGTGTAATTGCTTTAGTGTTCGTTGTTTTGTATCTGAGGATCATGCTATTCCCTTTGTGTATGTTGAGGCCTACTGCTGCCGAGGCTGCTGCTATATTGTTTGTCTTCATCCACATTTGATACTGTGTGTGGGATAGAAGAGCTTGGTCATCTGAAAAGTCCAAGTCATCTAGTTGCATCGATGTTGTCCATTGTATTCCGTGAGTGTCTTGAGATGTTGCAGTCTTCAAGATCCAGTCGATTATCAGTAGAAAGAGGAAGGGCGGGAATAAGCAGTCTTGCCTGACACCGGTCTTCACTTCGAATGTATCTGTGAGCTGACCTCCGTGCACGATTTTACAATTTAGTCTGTTGTAAGAATTCCGTATGATGCTGACTATATTTTCGGGCTTCATAATGTTTTTCTTTCCACTCTGTCGAATGTTTTTTCATAGTCGAAGATGTTGATGTAATGTAGTGAATTCCATTCAATTAACTGTTCAACAATCAATCATAGAGTAGCAATTTGGTCGGTACACGATTGATCTTTACGAAATTCGGCCTGTTGATCTCGGAGTTGGGTGTCGACTGGGTCCTTTATTCTGTTCAATAACACTCTGTTGAAGACTTTTCCTGGTATTGAAAGAAGTGTGATGCCTCTGTAGTTCTCGCAATTGCTAAGGTCTCCTTTATTTGATATCTTGATGAGGTATCCTTCTTTTTAGTCTGCTGGCACTTGTTCTTCTTCCTAGACCTTCCCGAAGAGAATGTGGAGTATCTTTGAAGTTGCTTCTATATCTGTCTTCAGTGCCTCCGCTGAGTTAGTATGTTGTCTGGTCCTGCTGACTTACCACTCTTTATCTATCTGATGGCCATTTTGATTTCGACTGTTGGTGGGTCTGTGCTTATAGGGAGATCCGTGGCTGCTGCTTCGATGACTGGTGGGTTCAGTGGAGCTGCTCTATTCAAGAGTTCTCAGAAGTGTTCTACCCACCTGTTCCGTTGTTCATGCACTTCAGTGATTGGTTTGCCAGCCTTGTTCTTGATTGGCCACTCCGGCTTACTGAATTTCCCAGCTAGCTTCGTTGTATCGTATAGGAGCCTCATGTTTCCTTCGCTTGAAGCTTTTTTCGCCATCGTTGCTAGTTCCTCAACACATTTCCGTTTATCCGACCTGATGCTCCTCTTCACTTGCTTGTTGGTTTCGGTGTATTCGGCCTGTGACTTGGCTTTCTCTGTTCTTGCCCGGCTGTCATTAATCGCTGTCTTTCTGCTCCTCCTTTCTCGGACCTTGTCCGGAGTTCCAACAGAAATCCATCCTTTTTGGTGTAGTTTCTTGAGACCCAAAACCTCCTGACATGTTGAAGTTATTGTTTCCTTAATCTCTTTCCAGTTGTCTTCCATATTAGTCCCATATTTTTCTAGTAGATCGTGAAATGTCTAAAACTTATTATTGAGAATTATTTTGAATTCCTTTCGTTTGTTAGTATCCTGGGGAAGGGCTGTATTAAACTTTTGTAATACTGCTGTTCCAGTTGTTCTGTGCTTCCTCAGCTTCAGTTTCATGTTAGCCACCACCAAATGGTGATCTGAAGCTATGTCAACTCCTCTCTTTGCTCTTATGTCTTCCATGGTCCTTCTAAACTTGTTGTTGATGCAGATGTGATCTATTTGGTTCTGTGTAATGTGGTCCGGTGAAACCCAGGTTGTTTTCTGTGTACGTTTGTAAGAGAATATGGTGCCACCTATAATCATTTTGTTGAAGGCACATAGGTTTGCAAACCTCTCACCGTTATTATTCCTTTCTTCCAGTCCATGTCGTCCCATGATGTCTTCATATCCGGTGTTATCCACTCCAACCTTGGCATTGAAGTCTCCCATCAGAATGGTCATGTCTTTTCTGAGCGTTTACTGATGGTTGATTTCAGCCTTGCACAGAACTGATCTTTGTCGTCTTCGTAGCTGTTGTTGGTGGGTGTGTAGCACTAGATGACATTCATTGTGACCCCGTCCTTCTTGGTCTTAAAGGATGCTTTGATGATCCTAGGTCTATGAAGTTCCCATCCTACAAGAGCCTTCCATGCTTCTTGGGACAACATTAGTGCTACTCCTTGTGTGTGTGGGGTGTTTTCTGTTTCGTGGCCAGAGTATAAAAGCACATTTCCTGAGGATAATCGTTGCTGTCCAGCTTGTAACCAATGCGTTTCGCTTATTTCAAGTAACATCAGGTTGTATCTTTTCATTTCTTCAGCTATTTTCATGGTTCTCCCTGTCTCCCACATCGTGCGGACATTCTATGTGCTTGTATTAATTGTTGCTCTGGTTGTCAGAAGGGACATCGGCCTCGTGGCTTCCGAAGAAACTCGGCTTTTACCATGAGGCGTCATAACCGACCTTCCAACTCCCAGGGTGCAGAGTTAAAATAGTCATAAAAGTTTGTACTGGTTAACCTTTTTTTAGCAAGGTTGTTGTTTTACAGGATGGGGTTGCTAATCCCATGCCCAGCCCTCCTTTATCCGGTCTTGGGACCGGCGGCAAACCTAGGGGGCTTCAGGTGGAGTTCGTTGTGTACTTATGCTATTAATAAATAAAAATAGTTGGAGGTTGTGTGAAAAAATGTTAGTAGGAGGTCAAATGTTTTAACAAGCAATGCAAGAAAGATAATAAGGCACCTTAAGTAATAATGCATGCATATTCAAGGTTCGCTTCTCTCCATCTAAATTCAGAATGTTACTTCAGGACTGGTCTGCATTATCGCCTAAATTAGTCACAGTGAGTAAAGTTGAGCATGTTGCCCACTTCACTTATCTCAGTAGTCCCATCACTCCTGGTGGGTCAATGTCTGACGAAATCTCAGGTCGGATTCAGAAAACTCGTAGTGTTTACCAACTTTCGTCACTTGTGATTTAGGTGGGATATTCGTCTCCCACCGACAGGATGCGAAATATGGGCCACGGAAGTAGAAGATATACACAGGCTCTAGGTTTTTGATCAAATAAATAGTCATAGTATCTCCCGTATATCATGAAATGACTGAATAAATAATGTCGACGTCAGATGCACAGTACTAGGAAGACATAGCAAATCAGTCGAAGAGGTCGTAAAACTTCATCGTCTGAGGTGATTGTAACATGTGTTGCGTGTACCCGATCACCTCATTTCGCGATGTTGGCTGGAATTGGAGTAGGATGAAGAAAGGTTAGTGGCGACCAATCCAAAGCATGGCATCAGTCAATGAAATCTTTGACTGTTGGTCTCAATCATGTTGGTAGGTGCAAATTACCTGATTGGGGTCCGCATGACTATCATAATCACTGGCTAGAGACACCGGGTGACATGGCTCAGAATCGGTTACAGTGGCGCAAGTGTATTCACTCTTTATATTCTTCTAGATCTTAAGCTCCATTCTTCAGTACATTTGCGCCATTCCTTTCTGTTTAATTATACTGTCATGCTAATTTTGGATTTTTTATCATGCTAATCTGGTATGTCTGTGCTCTTATGTTCCAGGTTCTATGTTGTTAATGACTTAATTAAAGACTGAATTTGACTGTGTAGATAGTATTATCGCCAAATTGATGTGATTTTATGTAATAAGTGGAGGTGCACGCTGATGACAGATAAATAATTGTTTGACATTAATAGTAAGATAAAAGTATTTCTAGAGTTGGATTGTGATTGGCAACCGGAATCCAGGACGCTCGTTTTGTCCCATTTGGGACTCGCCTGCTGCACAAATGTGGCTTTCTGGACTCAGTAACCTAATTGAGAACGCAGTGGCTTATTACACCAAACGAGCTGAGTTCGGGTTCCGGTGTGAACATAAAAACTGAGATGTAGGTACATCCAGCTGACGAGTCCCAAATGGGCTGAAACGCGCATCCTGGATCCCTGTTGTTAGTCACAATTCAGCTCAAATAATACTTGTGAATTATCGTTATATCGAGGTAATCCGCTTCGGATGCACATATAGCTCCTGAGACTGATCAATTTGAGTCTGTGACAGATCAACGGTATGATCTAAACTTATTCTAATTATAAATTAGAATTATATTTCAGTACATCAACCTCTATAACCAAGTAGTCATCCATAATAAACTTAAAGCCTGACACAAGTATCCGTCAACCGAAGTTGTTATATTAGATCAGCACGATGAAAGAAGAGAATAGCAAATAAATAGAAATAATTGTGGTATCATCGGTATACTTTAAAAAGATACGCTGCGAATGTATGTATTGAAGAATTTTGAATAAAAATAAATGAATTCCGTAGTATTCTGAGCGAGATCTAACGTACTCAACTGTCGGTCACAATAATCACTCGAGGCTCAATCAGGTAGTACTTAGCTACATGGTTCAAAACAGCAGTCATTGACTTTATAGACTGATGTCTTAATTTCGCCATCTCCGAAGGATTTAGTTGCAACGAATTACCAGGCTGCAGATTCAAACTTGTCTTGAGTAGTGCTTCATCAGTTAATACATTCAAATTTCAGCCACTAGGTTGCGGGTTTGAATCCCATTTAATTCACCTCGGTTTTAGCAACTGGTTTGACTCGTAGCCAAGTTTGAGAGTCTGTACTTGGTAACTGTGTAATAACAATGTCATTAAAAGTATTTTTAGTTGAAAGAATTAATTTGATAAACGTGCATGGTGTAGTGTTTGTAAATTTTCATCTTTTTTAGGACAAGTGGAAGAGTCCTTACGAAATGCTGAACAGCGTCTTGTACAAGCATCTTTAAAAGCTAAACTAGCCCATGATAAAGCAACAAATGCAGTAGCTGAACGTAAAAAAGAACAAGAAGATGCTGAAAAAGCACTTGCAGAAGCTAAGAATCAAGTGGAAATCACAGTTGCTGCATTGAGAGAGAAGAATTCCTTAAAAGAATCTTTGCGTTTAGAAACTGAAGAACATGCCAAGGAATTGAATACGCTGAAAGTAATTATGCTTTTTCTCTTAAATGAACTACTATACACATTCGTCTCCAACTTGGGTCAAATCATTTTCCATGCACAGATTCGTGTACTTGGCTTTGAGACGTATTCTAAACGAAGGGGTTAGTGATATTACCTGAGTTTCCAGACTCAAGTAGATAAAACGAGTTTTCAATCTGCTGAAAGTAGTAGCTGAAAGTCAAACGCCTTAACCACTGAGCCTTCGCCCCACTTTTTAACTATGACGATTAGTTGCTTATTTAATTAACTTGCATGAAAAAAATAATTTAGTAACATCTCTGTATTTTGGAGTATCACCTATATATGTGGGTATTTGTGTATATATATCTGTATGTATCATTTCTAGTGTAATCAAATATCCTGTGTAACTTGTTCGCTTATTGGCTTGACTTCCAACTATTACGCCAGTATTTAAAAACCACTCCACTTATATTTAAGTCTTGAAAGTCAGTCACTGGGTCACAGTCAACTTAGATCATGGTACAAGTATACGTTGACTTAAGTTTCCATACCACTTGAGCACCTTATGGTAAAGTTATTAAGGTAAGTGACTTGGTGGTTAAAATATTATAATATCAACATTAAGGAGAATAACTAAACTTTGAGGGTATGTTTTTCGAAATGAAAATATATATGATAAAAACGAGTTATTAGTGCATTTATGTATATGCAGTTGTCTAAGTGACTAGATTATTTCATAGTTTCTGATTTTTATTCATTATTAAGCTATCTCTTGAAGAGGCGATTCAGTCTGTAGAAGCTGCGGAAGTCGAAGAAAAGCATCGTATTGAAGCTTCACAATTAGCCAAAGAAGCGTTAATTAAAGCACGTGAAGCTGTTACTCACCAAAGAGGATTAATCGATGAGACAGTTCGTTTATTGGCAACTACAGAAAAACAGGTCATTCAGTTAGTACAATCACTGAATCAAACAAACAGCTTAATCGATAAACTTTCACATCAAATCAAGATGCAAACAAAAGAAAGTGCAGAAGCGAATAGTAAGGTAACTATTTATTTTATGAATGTGCATCCAGTTTGTAAAATTGTCACATTCCTGGAAAAGTCACCTTTCTAAGCTAATAATTAGTAAACACATGGCGAACGTTATAATAAGGTGTTGTGAATATTGTTGAATTTTCAACTTTATTTAATGGTGATGTCGTGGACGCGCACTGCTTGAGGAGTCGTGTGCTGGGACGATACACCTATCTTATACTTTCTGATTCGCAGTAGTCTAACTACAGACACTTATTTTTCATTTACCTCGAACATTTGGAGAACTTGTCTTGGGTCATGTTTCCTCTTTGTTTAGTAACTGTAAGTTTTTATATGTATATACTTTTGTGCAGAATCACTACATCTGATCAAATTTATTGTCATTCGTTATTCAGCTGTCCTATCACTACACCTAAGTCCAATCATAAATTTCTAGTGATTAATCTCCAGATCCTTTTTTCCTTATTTAAATGTTGACCTATACTGTTTTATTTGTTGTTACAACTCATTGACAATTGATTAGTAAGTTTGTGGTGTTCATTTTTCGCCTATAGTTGAATTATTATTCTTAATATACCCTACCCGTATTTACGTAGTTAAATTTATTTGTTTATTGATCTACTAAGAACTCTGAATTCTTGGTAAAATCGTTCACCAAAACGATGTCCATCACATTGAAACATAGATATTGTTGTAACGCGATGAGGGCAGTGTTGGAAAGTGCAAACGGAAGAAGCGATAAAAATTAGTAAATGAACATGAATAGCATGTAGTAAGAAACACAGTTCAACTGAAATCCAACCAGTGGCGCCATCGCATCCGCCCATTTTTATCCTCTCATATCCTGAGCTTTAAAATTTCTTAATATCTTTACGCGAATTAATTCTTACTTCTAGAATCCTATTCACTATAATTAATCTTTACTACCACTGATACTATTACTAGTACTTCTACTACTTTAGTATTTATCTTGTTGTAATTGGTATGCTATGCTGTGGCAACTTTGTTTGGTGTATTCGTGTACCAGATTCTACGTTGCGTATGATTGATTAACTTTCAGTTAAAGAAGCTTCTCACACTTTTTTGTGGAGTGGAGACAATTTAAAGCGCGATCTCCACTAGTTTTTATCCTGATAATATATTATCTCCGGAGCACTAGGCTAGTCCATTAAGGATGTTTCTACACCGCCAGCCATGCCACAAACAAACCACCATTTTCTCAGCTTAGTCCCATTATCTCCAAATAATGTCTGTTGTGTAAGCCCCTTAGTTTACTTACGTAAGATATGCCAATACGGGTGTTTGAAGACAATGATATCAATTGAAATATCGTCACTACACTCGAACTTTGGCATCCCTAACATAGTGTTGGTACTAGGTACCAGCTATCATATAGTAAAACCGGTTCGTTCCAAGCTAACTTCACGATGGCGCCAAAAGTTGTCTGGATTGGTATATGCTTCCACTTTTTTTCGTATATTGAAACTATCTATCACTTCTCCACCAACCCTCATACGACGACCTAGATACACAAATATTTCAACTGCTTCTAATGTTTCATCACGAGAAGTAAATATGGGAACAAATTGTTGCTACGGACACTAATTATCGACTAATTAGATGTGATTTCAATAACTTTATTATCATCGCACATTGAGACACTATCAACCGTGTACTCAAAATCATTTTTTTCTCCAGGTACCATATTTGTAGGTACTGTTTTCTGAGCTATATTTGAAACATTGTGCTGTAGAATTACTTAAATATTAGTACTAATTTTATGAGTTAATTTGTATTTGATGCTTTATTTCTAATAGATCGAACGACTTTTGGAAGTGCATCCATGGATTCATGAAGAAAAACAACACTTCGGCGTTGAGAATGGTGCATATTGTTTTACTTCCCGTGATCCGATTGAAACACGTAGACGAATCCAATCGCTAAAGGAACGTTGTAATCGTCTTAGTCAATCTGTAAACATGCGTGCAATGAATATGCTTGGCAGTGCCGAGAAACAATATTCTGAACTTATCAGGAGGCAAGAAATTGTGTTAGCTGATAAACGTAAAATTCAAACAGTTATTGATGATTTAGATAAACGAAAAGAAGAAGTTTTATTGAGTGCATATAACAAAGTTAATGAAGTTAGTTTGATGTTATGCTATGTAATTCAGTTTTCTAGGTTTAATCATAATTGACAGTAATATATATTATTTAATTAATATTAATGATTTACTAAGGTTTCTATATTAATGTATATTGAGGTTTTTGTGATACTAATCACGTCATTATTTTGAACATTAGAGGAATAATTTGTCTTACGCTTATCATGATAATTTAAACCTTGACTCACTGATTAAGATGTTTAGATTTTAGGCACTAATTCACAGGTTCGAATTCAGTTGTCGACATTAGTTCCTCTAGACATCATGCTTTAAGCAAGCGTCGAAATCAGGTATACTAATCTGTACTTTGTAAGTGTTAGTAAAGTTCATATGATTTCATTCATTAATATGAATTTATTTATCATTTGAGACGGTTCATTATGTAGGGTTTATTATAACTAGAGTCTAGTTAATTTGAAGCGACGCACTTTAGATGCGTTTACCTTAGTAGATTTTAAAAATAGTGATCAAGCATTATCATTTAGGTCGACTGAAATATTAGCTATAGTTTGAGGGATGCACGTTTATTCATATGACCGCTTTGGATAGTTGATGATCTCAATTTTTAAAAGAGAATGGGAATCTTTTTATGATAACTGTAAGTTCTTCAATGTTTACTTTAATTTCAGAGCAGAAAACTGGACAAGTTGCTGATCTAGACTTTAACGTGTCATTTACATATTTGCTCTCTAACAGGCTTCGCAAAGTGGCTATGCATAGTTATACTTTTTGACTTGAATATTGTTACATTCGACTCCATCTGACACTTTGTTTAAGTTCAAAAACATTTAAGATATTTTTGTAATTTATGCCACAGACAGCTATTTAAAGTTAGAAGAGATTGAACAGCTGTTTTATTTTAATTTAAGACTCAGTAGAATACTTCCAACGTATTTTAACTCCATTTATAACAGCCTTCCACTAAAAAAATTGAGGTAATCACATCTCGAACCTGGCCAGTAGTGAGTATATGATTATTATTGGTATGTTGGAGTGGAACCTGTTAGATGACGATTCAGTCGTTTGAAGGCTAGGAGTTCACTGTTAAGCTTGATTACCCTGTGCTCGGTCCTTCTTGTGGTCGTTGATATCCCATACTAAGACAAAACAGCTCTCATTATGCTTCCTAATTTCCAGTCGTCGTCTAAGTATAGTCAGTCCGTAATTTAACTTACAAAACTCAACAATCTTCATGAACCTACACTAGTAATATTTCTCTTCTCCCAAGTATCATTAAATTTTCCTACATTATCTGTCTTTACGGAGTAAGGTAGTTTAGTGTGTTGACAACTTTGCATGCAAACCTCATCAACTATGATAGTTTGTTGACTGATGCAACATTTTCAAGGACATAGTATATTCACTTTGTAAGCTATTCTTTAAACTTTATTGTCTTTCTTTTCCTATATGTGATATTTTCATAATTTTAGGAATTCTATAATATATTTGCAACTTTATTACCGGGAAGTAAAGCACGTTTATCTCCTCCAGACGGTAGGACTGTTCTTGATGGATTAGAAATCAAAGTTGCTTTTGGTGATGTATGGAAGGAATCTCTAAGTGAAATAAGTGGCGGTCAATGGTATGAGTTCATTAAAGTCAGTATTAATAGGTGCTTAAATATTATTTAATATTTTAGCCAAGTAGCATAATTTCTTTTAGATTTCATCGATATCTGTAGCAAACATAATTTATACTGTTTTTTTCTTAGTCTAACTACTTTACTGATTACGTCCATTCAATATAAATTTGAACTTTCTTAGTTATATATAACCCTATGGAAATCGAATTGTGTATATGTAATTGATGACTCCTTATATTGACTTAAACAAATTACTGTCGATCCAGATGACCAGTTAACTAGTAAGAAAGTACATTAATAAGATCATAAAAGTGTACATTTTCTCTTCTTCCAGTTGACAGATTATGTCTTTAAGTAATAGTATATATTTTTCATTTTTGTAGCGTAAAATATTCTCTATCTTCTGATTCAACTTTTATTTCATACCAAATTTTCTTGATGTCCTGTCACAACAAAACTTTCATGTAGTGTATATTTATATGCCTTTTTATTGTCGTATTTTGCTATTGTGAAAGTTCGTTCAAATTTTTTGTTTATCTATAGATCATTATCAGCCCTTTCACTTGTTTTGGCTTTATTACTCTTCAAACCTGCACCGTTGTATATATTAGATGAAGTGAATGCAGCACTTGATTTATCTCATACACAAAATATTGGCCAGTTGATTAAAAATCATTTTAAGCATTCACAAGTATGTTGAATTTTCCTATGAAGTTAAACTTTTTAATAAATTAAGGTGGTTTATGGAGATTGATATTAAGTTTTAGTTGATTGACTGGTTAGGTTCAGACTTGTTGGAAATGAAACAGTTATCACCGATGACAATTGATGGTCGTCATGCAATGTCACAAATTGATGAAAATGAAAATTCTACCATTGAGTGCTCGCTAAGTTGTGTAGAATGCTAGGCGTTCGTTAACCTGAAGTCCCTGGGGCAGAATATAGGGTGTGGGTTGTTGAGGTCTCCCATACTAAGACGAAACAGCTATTCAGTGCTCCTTGGTTTTCAGTGATACTCTATCAACATCAACCCGTGACTAATTCAGTCAACTAAAAATAAATGTTTATTAAAATGTGTTACACAAATGACTGTTCTTTCTAATAGTACAGATTTTGTGTTTCGTCTATGTTTAATTAACACATTAAATTTAAAAACCGGTAGACATATAGTCCATTATCTTTTTCTATGCAACATTTCTCCCTTACTGATCACAAGTGTGTTAATATATTTTTGTTTTTGAATAACGTGCTGAAAGCCCGACCGTGCTGCTACCTTGACGTGGTGGTCGGGCTTACCTATCGTGATAACTCAATCGGGCTATACTGGCTGGAACAATCGTTCCTGTAGGTCCTACCATGCCAAGCAGGTCGGTTGAAGAGCGGTGCGACCAAAAGCAGCAAATATAAGGTCCGTGGACGGAGTCGTACTGCCGGCTGTACAGAGGGGTGACGGCAGTAAGGCGTTTTCTTCGGACAACCAGCATAGCAGCGATGCTGCTTTCCCACAAAGGAAGGGCGGGGTTAGAAAAGGTCGACCCTAAAAATGCACACCTCACCTTACTCCACGGATTTCCGTCTCCGGCAGTAAGGCCGCAACAAGTACGGAGCTACAACAACAACGAAAACCTCTTTCAAAAAGGCCATGTGTGACCGGCCTCAAGCACAGTTGTTCCTTGGGCACTGCGGTCACGTTCCCAGGTCTTTCAGGCCAACCCTAACCCATTTTGCTTTTCAGGTACATCAAGAAGAACCCTTCTACAGCGTGCGCAACTGGGAAGAGATAACCGCCCTCATTCCGCTAACAACACGCAAGATTGTCGCCATTTTAATCAAACTCCTTCTTCTATTCCTAATGTTTATCCTGCCCCCACCTTCAAGCCTAAATCTTTATCTTCAACTTCCTCCTGTGTCATTAGTGCTAACGATTCCGGCCCACGAAATAACGTCCCGAGCATACTAAGACCATACTCCAAACTTCACATTGGTGCATTTAATGTACGAACCCTGTGTCAAATAGGACAACAAGCGTACCTAGCTGGGACATTAGAATCATGCGCCATTGATGTATGTTGCGTCTCCGAAACACGCATACAGGATCCTAGCGTGGTCATTCACTTGACCTCACCTAGTCAGAATGAACAACTTTCGCGATACACTCTTCGTTTATCTGGCGATTCAACAGCAACTTCTCGTGAGCTCGCCGGTGTAGGTATTGAACTCAAATAGACCGTATCGCGATTAGTTACCGTTGGAGAGGATCGATAGAAGATTGCCGATCTTTCTGGAGTACATGTTTGGACTCCGACCACGCTCTAGTGCGAGCACGCGTTTGCTTGCCTCTTACCGGGCGAAGAAAAACTACCACAGGAAAACCTGTTAGAATTCAGTTTAGTAATGAAACAGCCAAGATTAAATTCCAGCAATAACTGAGGAATCAGTTAGGCAATTATAAAGATGCGTCCCGACTAGATACTGCTTGGCAAGATGTTCAAGCAGCTGTGGCATCTACAATGATATCTATCAAGGACTTAAATCAACATGTCAGGAAAAATCAACGGATCTCAATGGCTTCTGTTGATTTATAGACTCCCGAAGACTTATCCCATCAGGCTCCGAGCACGATGATGAGCGACGAGTAATCAGGCATAAACTGACGAAAAGTCTGCGAAACGACCGTGAGCAGTGGTGGGTAACGAAAGCAAAGGAAATGGAAAAGGCAGTGGCGATAGGTAACACTAGACAACTTTTCAAGTTGATAAAAGAAACTGGGGTTAAAAAATCCAGCGTTAGTGAGACGATTTCCGAAAAAGATGGAACGCTTATTAGCTCTCAGTCTAGACGTTTAGAACGATGGGCTGAACACTTCAAGGAACAGTTTAGTTGGCCTTCCGCCACTCTAAAACTTCCCACTATTTCGAGACTGCCAGAATGGAAAGTCGACTTAGGTCTCCCGACTCTTATCGAAGTCGAAAAAGCTATAGCCAATCTAAGGCGAGGCAAAGCAGCGGGTCCAGACGGATTATCCCCAGAGGTGTTTAACGATGGTGGTCCCACATTGAAGATTAGGCGGACTGGTATTTTGACTAAGGTTTGGGAACTTGACATAATTCCGTCTGACTGGTGTCGATCGTTAATCGTCCCAGTATGTAAGAAAGTATCCAAAATCGTCCTGTGATAACCATCGAGGAATTAGTTTGACTAATGTAGTGTCTAAAATACTAGCTTCTATAATTACCAGACGCTTAACTGCAACTCGTGATCTCCAAATACGAGAAAATCAGGCTGGTTTCAGACCTGGTCGTGGTTGTATATACCAGATATTCACCGTTCGTCAGATCTTAGAACACAGACATACTTTTCGGCGGCCGACAATAGTGGTTTTCCTTGACTTGAAAGCGGCATTTGACTCCGTAGACCGTGAAGTTCTATGGCAGTGTCTTTCATTGAAAGGCGTGCCCCAAAAGTACATAAAACATGTTAAGGCTCTTTACTCAAACACGATTAGTCGTGTCAGAGCATACGGCGAACTGTCATCTGAACTTGTAACCTCAAGTGGTGTTCGTCAAGGCTGCCCACTTTCCCCATTTTTGTTCAATTTCATAGTTGACATACTGTTAGAAATTACACTTTCATCGTCTGACTTTTCAGGAATTGATCTCCTACCAGGAGATCCATTTATTGACTTAGAATGTGCTGACGATATAGTCCTGTTTGGCGAAGACGCTGATACGATGCAGAAGCTTTTAACACCAATAAGCTCGAATGCAAACATTTTCGGAATGCGTTTCTCCCCCTCTAATTGCAAATTATTGTTCCAGGACTGGTTTTCGTCAACCCCTGAACTAAAGATAGGGAGTGAAGTAGTTGAGCACGTCGGCCACTTCACTTATCTTGGAAGTCTGATTAGCCCTAATGGGTTAGTCTCTGACGAAATCTCAGTACGAATTCCAAAAGCTCGTTTGGCTTTTGCCAACTTACGTCACCTATGGCGTAAACGAGATATTCGTATCTCAACGAAAGGGAGAGTGTACTGTTCAACAGTCCGCTCTGTCTTACTGTATGGGTGTGAGACGTGGCCATTAAGGGTAGATGACACTCGAAGGTTATTAGTTTTTGACCATCGATGTCCACGAAACATCGCTCGCGTTAGCTGGGATCACCGAGTAAGTAATAACGGGGTTAGACGACGGGTGTTAGGCAAATGTGGTAAATCGGTCGATAAGGTTGTGAATCTTCATCGACTGAGGTGGTTGAGACATGTGTTGCGTATGCCCAACCACCGTCTTCCTCGACACGCAATGCTGGCTGATATAGGAATAGGATGGAAGAGAGTTAGGGGTGGCCAGACTAAAACATGGCATCAGTCCATGAAGTCACTGACTGCCGGTTTAAGTCGTGCCGGTAGCTGCAGACTACCTGGATGGGGTCCTCGCGATTACCGTAACCAGTGGTTAAAAACACTGAGTGACATGGCCCAGAATCGGTCACAATGGCGCAGATGTATTCACTCATTGTCCTCCCTTAAATCATGAGCTTTAAATTATTCCATTACTTTCTTTCAACGCCTACTGAACCATATTCTATATGTTCACACTCCTTGTTACTATTATTATTTTATTTTATTGAAGTAACTTCTACTAATGGTGGTGGTGTTAATCTTGCAGTGTCATGGTGGTATGGCAACTTGAACCGATGCACATATGTGCCAGGTTCTATGTTGATTGTACATACATACTTACATACAACGTGCTGAAATCGGGTACTTCTTCTTAGCAAGTATTTCTATTATATAATGTGTTCGTGTTGATTATACATACATACATACATACATACCTACATACATACAACGTGCTGAAATCGGGTACTTCTTCTAAGCAAATATTTCTATTATTGTTGGGTTTCTCGTGAATAAAATTACACCTCGTTACCTGCTAACGAACGTATGACCAGCAACCCAGCAACCAGGAAGCTAAGCTATTTGCAGCGCCCCAGCCCAGCTAACTAGAGAGAGAAGTCCAAAAGTCAGCAAGAAGCGTTTAATTCCACAGGCAGCCAGCAACGAACGAACATTCACACATCTCATGCGTATATATACAAAAAGAGAGAGCGTCCTTGAAATGTTACAAATAGCGTACTAAAATAACCAACGAACCAATAAGATTTAGCGTCTCACTAAGTGGGTAACACGAACTGAAGGTGAAAAGGGGAATTTCTGGCGCGAAAATAAGAAATTTAAATTTACACAAATAAATCATAAAAATAACCGGTTTACTAAGAGAATTCTGGGGATCTAACATCCCCAACAATTATATAATGTGTTCGTGCACTGATTGGTAGTATCGAGGTCACACTATTTTCCGAATATATTGTGATAACCCGATTATTCAAGATATAACAAATATTCTATATGAAATATTGCTTTAATGTCTCATGAGTGTGTTATTTTCTGTACTTATTTACATATGTAGTTATCCTCATTTTGTACAAATTCTAACATATTTCACAAATTAACGGTGTTTGGTCTCATCACTTAATTAGCACTTAATACCTTTATGCTTTTCACTTAGTTCATCGTAGAATCGCTCAAAGATGGGATGTTCAATAACGCTAACGTACTATTCAAAACGAAATTTGTGGGTGGAGTTTCAACTGTATCTCGCCACGTGCCTTTAGGAGTCCGCAATGAGAATAAACAGCCACAGACAGACAGACACCGGAAGCGCGTTAAATAAAATTTGTATATTTTTGTTGGATTTTTTCGTTGTTCGTGTAACTTATTTCGTCTTGATAGTGATTGCTTGTATACTTTATCGTATGTAAATTTATTTTAGTCAACAATTATACGCTTTATTTGTTTACGCAGTAGAACAAAATACGACTCTGCGTCCATTGACACTTTAAGATGAAGGAGAATAAGTTTACTAGGGCTGTGCATTTTATCGACTCTGCATCTGTAAGGCTGCTTAGGCGTGAATTAATTAGGCTTAATTCAAGCCACAATGTACTTATCATCCAAATTGCATTTATCAGAAGTGATTATTGCCCTGTGTAATCTTGAGCAGCATTTTTCTAGGTATATCCTTGGGCGTTTCGACTAAGTAGTTCGACATGGTGTCGTAAATGGTAGGGTCATATTATTACATTTGCTGCGAATTATTTTTTCTCAGGGTGTGTGGTGCTTGCATCGTAATTAATATTAACTAGGAACGCTAGAGATCGGTTACAATATAGGTTCCTAATGGAAATGCAAATTATATAAATATAGCAAATACTAGTATTTTAATTTCGCACTAGATTATCATGAGATTTTGTTGACTACGGAACATGGCTGTGTTTAAGATGTCCACGTTTAAACAGCTCAGGAACACGGTCAATTGATAGGTAGTCAGGGTTGAGTGTGCGCACTGATACTCCGTAGACCATGTTCGTTTTCATGTCATTGCAGTGTTCCCAGAAGACACAATCTTACGCTGTGCAGAGTTTACCGCTTCTGTTGGCACTCTGGCAGGCTGCTTCCAGCGCTGCCACTAGCTGTCTCCGCTCGTATCTGTCTGGTATGATCACAGGCATAGGGTTTTTGAATGATACAGATGATGAGGTTACCGTTAAACCTCTGACACTGAGAGGCTGTCATTTCGTCAACACAGTCATATTACAAGCAGCAAGCAAGATAAGTATTCGTACATTTGGTGAACAATCCTTGACGCGGGGTCTCGGTTTTGATTGTCATCCCACGTGAATTTAATTTCTTTAAGTACCTACGAACAAAATTCCATTCTTGAGGCTGACTCCAATAACCACAACTTGACAGTTAACATGGAAACAAAAATCAACCGACTTACAAATTAAGATAGGTCCCGTCGGTGACATCTCGCTTTTACCACAACTGGCACTGCACACCGCTATAAGTTCGTTTACTGCAATTCCGCACTACCCAACGATTACCACATTCCGTTACCCTGTTTAACCACTAATGCATGATTCAAACTGGTAGTTTGGGATGAAGAACAACTGTTGAGGTTGGTTTTGACACACGTGCCCTTGCGCAGTAGGAATTCAAAACAATTGATTGGATGTGGAACGATTTTGTGTAAAATCACTTATGTATACGAAAACTGTTACCTAAACGAATATCACCACTAGTTATTCAACCAGAATTTATTTTACAAATTGGAATGAACAATGATATTATTCTATCCTTTCGGGATCTGTAGAAACATCAATAAATGAAAATAAAAGTTACTTGTTACAACTTAGTATTTCAAGTTGTGGAAGTGTGCATTAACTTGCAATCAAAAGATGCACAAATCTAGTCAATCTAAGCACTGCAATCAGGAGGGAGCACGAATCAATATAGCAGCAACCAAATTGAAAATGTCAAGTAAAACGAAGTATATACATCTAAGAATAATGCCAATTTAGTAGAAACGTTAGAAAAACATTACGGTGCAAATAGATAGCAACTATGTCGGTTGAAGTCAAAAGATCATTATAATACAAAGCTAGACGGATTAGGAGGCATTATCTTACTTTCGTAAGTACAGCAAAGGTTTCCCTACACAACTTCCGACAAAGAACTTGCAATTATTACACCGTACGGTTCACATCATCAGGAAAGGTCAACCAGTGCGACCCGACTACGATGGCTGCTACCTGGTAAACTAAAAGCGGCTAAAAATGTGTTTGGACACATGCTGCAGCTTGATATCAATAGACCATCCGACAGTTCTTGGGCGTCATTTTAGTGCCTTGGAAGAATCATGAGTGGCGCACCTTAATCCATTATCGACGCTTAAATGCCAATACAGTTACTGATGGACACTCAGTCCTCTCGTCCTCATGATTTCTTTTTAACTCTACTTTGAAAATCTGTTTTGACCCGGTCTTAGCATACAGCCTCATACCAGTCGTTTTTAATTATGCGCATTTGGCCCTTTTGGGATTTTTTACGTGCCGTCAGGCCTTAAAAATATGACGCGAAACATTTCAGCATCTCATGGACGAATTTACTCGTGGATATGAGTTTGTTTTAGTTTAAATAGACGATGTTTTGATTGCCAATGCTATTTGACGTAATACCACCGATCCAGTATCTCGAAGCAAAGTACTCGGTATCTCAACACAAACATACAATAATGCCTTTGGCATTCTATTCGTTTGACGAGGCCGTTGTATTTGTGGATGGTCTGAGTTCGTTTGAGACTTTTGTGTTCCTAGTATTCAGTATATTTCTTTCACTACTATACATTCAAAACTAGTTTCGTGATCCGATTGAAGTTGTTTTCATGCTTTTTATCTACTAATCTCGTGATTGAAGGTGGCTTGTGCAATAGTGTTAGCGTTCTGTCTGACCAACAGAAATGTTTTGCACCAGTTCGTGAAATGATCTATGATCAATAATACAAAGTTGTTGTTATTCGTAGTTGGTCGTAACGGTTCCATAATATCTGTTTTCACGAGGCTGTTAATGTGTCTGACTATGGTTCTCTTGTTATAGCTATGGGAATTATTGAAACACCGTATATCCTATCCGCGCTTGTATATTTCCTCTTAAGGTGGTTTTCTGCTCTTTGGTAGGACATTGTCGCACATGATAGGCGATTCTGGATCAGATGTTTGTAACTTAGGTCATGTATATTCGCAGTGAGATTCAAGTAACAGAATGAAAATAACTACCGTGACAACCTGTCTACATTACCGTGCTGATTCAAATTCTATGTTGAAGTTGCTTCTGCCATCAAGAAGTTTGGCCTTCTGGCTCCTTAAAATTTTGAAGCCATTTGAACGTCTTATGGTCAGTCGTCTGTTGTATAGGTAGGTTAGAAAATGTTGGACAAGCTTGTCCAGGGGAGGCATCTTTTTTATTGTACAGTAGTTTGTTAAGTCTTCTATGAGTATAGAAATTTCCAATTTTAATACATTCCTCATTTGCCTTGTAATAATTTGACCCAAAAGCCATTTTACTCGCATGTGCTAAGTAAGAGGCATAGTCTGTTGGTGCCATTTCTAGACACACCAAGATAGAAGGACTACATAAGTAGTCTTTAAATAAAATAATAGTAGAATACGCCTTCCACGTGCAGTTAAACTCATTTGCTGTTACTAGGGTTCCAAGAACCGCAGCGAGTAAAAAAGTATGCATGCAAAAACGTTTGTAATATAAAGCTAGTTTCAAAATAACGTCATCAAAATATGCTAGGATTTTATGAGGTTCGAAGTTATCAACAACAGTCTGTAGTAATCCCTGAAATGTTGGACACACTGGTTGAACTGTAAGACAACTGCCACTTTTGAACTGCCTTCCGGATGTCTTAACTTGCCAATACCCGAAAGTGAGATCGAGTGTCATAAATTTCACTAAACCTGACAAGGCTTCTGGCGTATAGTCAATCCAATGAGGGTGAAAAAATCACGTTCAGCCACCTGGTGAAGCTTGAGGTTGAAGTGCACTCGATATAAGACCAAGTTACGCTTGCGGTATTACCAGGGCAACTTCTAACGATTGAACCCACTCTTACGAATGAGAAGAAATCAGAAGGCAATGAAGGATGGAAGAGAAGTTACATTTGATCGTAAATAGAGCGGCAATGAAATGGCAACGTCTAGGCTGACAAACTAGAGAGAGTTACTTTCCACGGTACGGCGTGACGTCATCTAGTGGTGATGCGTGACCGAGCGCCATCAACTAGTAGTGTCCGCTAAAACTGTTATGAGGAGAATGAAAAGGAGGAGGAGGGTGATGAAGTTGATGATTTTGGTTGGTGGACGAGAATACCAATACGATGTGTGCCTAGTTGAAAATGTACGATTGACCTAAGCCCATTCACCCCCCTAGGCCGATAATAGGACAACCAGAATTGAGAACAGGAAGACTGAGAGAGCAAGGTCCAAGGTCGTATTATATTTTAATCATGCATTTATATATACATAAAACCAGACCACACAGTAAGCCAATCGGAAATCTAACATTGATACAGAACAAAAGAAATAGTGGTAGTGAATGGGGAGAACTTGTACACAAATAGGTAGACGTAGTCCGTAATAATTAACAATACATAAAGAATCAATACACTAAATGAGAGAACCGGGCAAGGGGAACGTAACGGTCATAGAAATAAAATGGCAACACTGTCCACAGTTATAATAAATGAAATAATGTTCTAAATCACAGTTCCCGAAGATAGCCAATCTTCATTAGGTGCCCGGCATATCTAAAACAAACATGGTCAGCATTAATTTCGAAACCTATGTAATTATTTATTTTGGGGATTACTTACCGCTACAGCTCACTCCCCCCCTAATGGGTTCGTGAGGACTCTATGACGTACCAGCCAAAGGATAAAACCCAATGAGTTAGACATTGGTAAACGTTCCTTTGATAGCTTGAATGTAGTGCAGCTTTTGGGCGTCAGTGCCTATGCTAAAGTGTCGTTACATAAAACATTTGCACAAATTGTAATCATTCACTTCCGTTTTCTTCTGGTCGTTTCCAGACGGCCTGGAAATCCAAAAAAAGATTAAAATATATGCATTTCATTTATATGTATATTTAAAAGCAATTTGGCGGCTAAATACAACTACAAAAACGCATAAAATGTCGACAAGGCTAACATGAATAAAAAAAGGTTTTTTGATATTTTTTAAACATACGAAAATGTGTAAAATGCATACCATAAACTTAAAAAAAGGTGATTTTATTCAATTTTCTTAAAAAAAATCCAATAAACTTTACAATGCACAGAGTGGAAAATTGGAAAAAAATTAATAGACATAATATTACTTTAAGTGTTCTGGAAATCGTACATTTCTACCAGAACGTGTAGCTCTCGGCGTTATGGAGCTCTATTGAATTTCCACTTGCTTGTTGGTTGTTGCTTGAGGCATGGCGACTTCGCTCATGTCGAGTTTCGGCGGTGTTGTGGCGAGTTGGATATCGAAGGGTTTACCTTCTAGGTAAGCTGCTTTGAGGCGGTCAATGCTGACGTTCTCCTCGTGGCCATTCTTATCGATCGTATAGTACTTTGTTTCACGTTTCAAGACCTTGTATGGTCCTTCGTAAGTCGCGTCAAGTGGTCGGTGTAGAGCGTCACGACGTACAAAAACATGTGTACTATATTTTAAAGTGGGTTGTATGAAAGTGTCTGTCGATTGTTGTCGAGTCTGGACTAGCTTAACTGAACGCATAGCATTTGTAAGCCGGCCCACGTAAGAATTGAGATCCAGGTTTGTCGAGGTGGAAGCGGTTTCCACAAACTCACCTGGTAATTGAAGAGTCGTTCCGTAAACTAATTCAGACACGCTGCACCCGACATCTTCTTTTACCATGCTTCGGATTCCAAGTAAGACTAGTGGCAAAGCCTCTGTCCACTGCGGGATGTTTGTAGCTGAAAGTGATGCTTTCAGCTGTCGGTGAAATCTTTCTACCAAACCGTTTGATTGTGGGTGGTAGGCAGTCGTTCGGAAGCGCGTTGCTCCAAGAAGTTTTATCAGAGAGTGGAACAATCCAGATTCAAACTGACGTCCACGATCTGTCGTTATTGTAGATGGACAGCCAAAGTTTGCTATCCATCATTCGACGAAAGCGCGAGCAATCGTTTCAGTAGTGATGTCTTTTAAGGGAATCGCTTCTGGCCAGCGTGTAAAACGGTCCGCGCACGTCAAAAGACAAGAAAACCCATTTGATTCAGGTAAGGGTTCTACCAAATCAAGGTGGACGTGGTCGAATCGAGCGTCGGGAGTTGGGAAAGTACCAAGGGGACATTTATTGTGCTGAATTACTTTGCTCTTTTGGCAGGCCACACAGGAGCGTGCCCATTCTTCGATGTCTTTATTCATCCTTGACCAGCAAAATCTCTGGGAAATCAGTTTAGACGTAGCAGGAACTCCAGGATGAGAGGTTGTGCGATGTGTCGAAGATGATTCGTCGATAACTCTTGGGAACGATTGGATAGGCTCTACCTGTAGAGTAATCACAAACTAAAGTGTTCTTACCTTTTCCAATCGTCTTTGTTTGAAGTTTGAGCGTTGTTATGGTTAACTCGTGATAAAGATCATTGCATACCTATGGAAGCGAGATATTCAACACACAGCAGTCACTTGGAAACACATGAGTAGGAAGAAGTCGTGGAGAACCGGAAGAAGAGATGCATTATTCAAACAACAAAAGTACATACATATATATAGTCAAGCCCGCGGAACACGTCATCAATGAAACGTTGGAATGTTTGTGCTGCGGTCCTCAAACCAAAAGGCATTCGGAGGAATTCGTAAAGGCCAATTACGATAGCAGTTTTAGGTATATCATTTTCAGACATCGGTATTTGGTTGTACGCCTTTACCAAGTCGAGTTTTGAAAATATTGTCATCCCATTCAGAGTGGCTATTAAATCGTGGATGTGTGGTAAAGGGTAACGATCAGGCGTAGTTTGGGCGTTAAGACATCGGTAATCACTGGTGGGATGCCAGTCATTGCTATCTTTCTTCGGGACCATATGTAATGGAGATGACCATGGACTACTGGAAGGTCGAATTATTACCAAGTCAATCACGGTCAAATTCGTTTTTCGCTATCCTTAGTTTTTCGGGCGTAAGCTACAACCTGTAGCCGCGGTTCCACGAATGTAGAGATTTGTGTCACTATCCACTAGGATCCACAAGCAAGTTTTGGTGGCTAAGTAAATCCATGCCTATAATAGGTATTTTCACATCAACGATAGTGAAAATCCAGTGTATGGGTTTTCGTAAACCCACGTTTAAGTAGACATATCGTTTACCATACGTAGCTATGTATTTTCCATCGGCTGCCTGTAAATCGAACACAGCTTCATGGTGGCGATCAGATGGAGCTGCAGGAAGAACGCTAACTTCTGCGCCAGTATCGACGAGGTAGCGAACCTTTGTTATCACATCAGTGACAAATAACAGGCGGCTGCTTCCACTGGCTATGGTTGCCGCTAACGCGTGCCGGTGGAATAGTTTCCCGATGCGTCAACAGTCGGTTTATGTCTGGGGAAACAACAAGGGTCTCTACTCTTCTTGGAATTTTTTCCATAGGTGTTGTCGTACCAACACCAATGTGAAGTTTCGTTTCGCCTAAGTCCAGACGACGACCTATGTGACGTACTTCGTCGACATGAATCTGTTCCAATCTACTTTACTATTACTATTATTATTATAATTATCCGTCTTCTGTCATCACTTATAAACCGATTCTAAATTTTGATTACAACTTGACCTTTTAATTATATTGGGTTTATTAGTTGGCTAACAAACCTATTTATGCATAGTCTAAGCTACGACTACGCATTGAACTCTTTAGAATTTTTCTTTTTTTCTTTTTTTTATTTACACGTCCTACATCACATTAGCGTTTACACTCTTAATACTACTTCGCTAATTTGATTTATTGAATTATTATACTCAACTGATGAAGCCCAAAATGGTTTCTTCACAACGCTTATTGTAAATGTGTAGTATGTGATTAAAATAAATAAATAAATTGTTCGGTCGGTGTCTTTCCTTCAGGTCAAGAGTATTACACAATTTTGTCACGTCGTTTTCGGTGGCATGAGGTTTTTCAGTAATGGAAAATACCTCATTAATTCGACTTTTGGTGATCTCCAGAATTCGATCAGCAGACGAAGCTAGTTCATCTACTGGGTTGTTATTAAACGTTACCACAACTGCTTGCACTTGTTGTGGCAGTTTTGATAAGAAGAGTTGGCGGAAAAGACCTTCGTCGGAAGTGTGTTGACCAATTACCTCTCGCATGCGCGACAACATTTCCGTTGCTGAACCACTACCTAGCTCGACGGTGTGGAACAACTCATCAAGACGTTGTCTGTCGGATAAATCTCCACGTCTGAGAATCGATCTTTTGAGCTGGTCATAAGGTCCTAGGCAGTCGGGTCTGAAAAACAAGGGGGTGACGTACCTGTTCAATTCA
Source organism: Schistosoma mekongi (assembly GCA_034768735.1). Lineage (NCBI taxonomy): Eukaryota > Metazoa > Platyhelminthes > Trematoda > Strigeidida > Schistosomatidae > Schistosoma > Schistosoma mekongi. Next base: position 33,282,298 of record CM068305.1, on the reverse strand, counting down.
CACGGAAGTGACCTTACGACGGCAAGGAATTGAACACGTGGATCTGTCACAGCTTGGTCTCGAAACTCGGTTTCTGCGTAGCAGAACCAAGCTTCTATGTTTTCTGTCCAGAAACGGATGAGCTGAAAGTTCGGGGGTGTGGGAGTTTTAATCTTAATGAACTTAGGAGTCTGATCAGTCATGCTATATATGCAATATATGAAAATATAAAAATAAATGCGATCAAAACCTGCAAAAAATGGGAATCACACCAAAAATACTGTTAAAAATTATAAACAGGAACGAACTCACAGTTATGAACGTGTCCAGAACACGTCGTGCTCACCAATGAAGGTGCACCCGGTATATGACCAAGTTACGTTTGGATTATTACCAGGGCAACTTCTAACGATTGAACCCACTCTTACGAATTAGAAGAAATCAGAAGGCAATGAAGGATGGAAGAGAAGTTATATTTGATCGTGAATGGAGCAGCAATGGGATAGCAACGTCTAGGCTGACAAACTAGAGAGAGTTACTTTCCACGGTACGGCGTGACGTCATCTAGTGATGATGCGTGACCGAGCGCCATCAACTAGTAGTGTCCGCTAAAACAAACATGGTCAGCATCAATGTCGAAACCTATGTAACTATTTATTTTGGGGATTATTTACAAATTGTTCAATTACCATTTGGGTTTTTTGTTAGGATAATGGGATAAGCTCATAGGGACACTGAGGGTTTGGTTATCCTTTTTTAAAACAGATCGCTAACTGTATTTTTTAGTTTAGTTTAGTAATAGGCTTCTATTCTTCTGGTTGCTCTCTGATACGGTCTTTTTTTACTAGTGTAAATCTTGTGTTAAACTGTTTTTGTGCGCCCATAGTCCATCTTGTCTGAATAAAAAGTAAGAGAAAAATCTGATCGTCATTTCGAAATCTCCTGTCATCTCGTCCTAAGGAGGATTAGCTATCCATTTGTCAATCATTATAGGGTATGTTGTTGGGGCACTTGCTGGTATTACTTCGAACACTTTGTTGGCTATTGGTATAAACGAAAAAATTAGTTTGTTAATAGTGAGCGTTTTGTCCTCTTAATTTGTTTTACTTTAATTATTTGTTAAACTATGAGTCTTAGTATGGTCGGCCATAGCAAGCGTTTTGTTATCACTTGTGATTTTAGTTTTACGGTGTTTTTACTGCAGCTTTAATTGTTAATGAACTACCATTTACTGTCACTAGATAAACAGATGGAGAGCAGACATTTACTATTTTTCTGTGAAGATGAGTGATGTTCAATGTGGAGCAGATTGGTCCCTTGTCCACAAACATAGATACTTTTTATATGGATGTTCAGCTCTTAAGGTGATCACTTATAAGTATATAAAAACTTAATTAATCTGACTGACTGGTGTTGTGGCCAAATGTACGTTTCAAATTGGCCTAAACATTTTCAGTAGTAACAGCCTCTTACGTTAAGCTTAGATTATCGTGTCTCTGGACAGGTTTTCTGAGAGCTTGATTACAATCTTTGAAGTGTTTTAGCGCTCTAATTTGTTGCACCATCAAGGTAAGTCTTTGCTTTATGAGAGAGAGGTGAAAAAATTTCTGTCCTTATATTCGATTCTAATCAGTCCATTTTCATGACTGTTTCCAGTACAATCCATCATAAACATGTCAGGTTTTAGTGTATTACAACTAGAACATGCTTGTTAATGCTAGATTAAGCGACAACTATGTTCATTAGTAACGTAATTTCAAATTATTTATAGATCACCGTAAATCCAGCCGACTACTACACATACATGAACAATAGAGTAATTGTAACATCGGTAACGGTAAGTTTATGAGAATTATATTGGAATACAGTATAAACCCGACAAGCGAAAAATCGTCACAGGCGCCAGCAGTAAGTCACCTTTAAATTAAGTTCCACCGCCCATTAAGCATACATATACTAGTGTAAAGTATATTGTCCAAAATATTGTCTAGAGTTATGTCGATTTCTGCAAAGGTGACAAAATGCCTATCACCTCATAATACCTTGCCACATTCTCTGGTTATGGTTCAAGTCGTTTTACGGCTTCAAGTTTATGAGGCATCAGGTTTGTGTAGCGATGAAATTGGTTGGCCCGCATAACTTTACAAATAGTGTAGTCAGCATTTCGAGGTTTGAAGGTGTTGTTGACGAGTTTGATTGTTGTTTAAGACTGCTGTTCTGTATCTGTACTAATGGCTATTTGCCGAGCCAAACACGCCAACATTTTGGACAGTGAAGCACAAAATACCACAATAAAATAATAGGACAAAACTGACCGGCTAAATAGTTAACAATATCCATAACAGTGTATGAATATTAAAAAAGAAATGCACATATTTTCAATGCGAATTTCAGTAATGGCCCTGACTAGCGGAAAAGAGTTAATGAGGGTGTGCACGATACATTCTTAGTCAGCCATAGACATCACTTTCAAATAGATTGATAATTGAATCGATTTAGGAAGTTAGGCTGGTTTTACCCTGTGTAACTGGCTTTTTGTATGTGTAACAGATTGGCGCGTACATATCTTAGTTTATTTGGTTTTTCTTTCAAGGTTTTTGGGTGAACTTGACTGGGTTTGCGTTATTGATCATAGAGTGTTGTCTATTATTTTTGTTGATTTGGGCTCCGCTGCAGCGGAGCAGAAAGCTGAAGATCAATGTGATAATTCCGCCAATACCGTGTACAATAACCTTTCATGTATTCTAAGTTTACCGCCTTACCAATGTCGTGGTTTTGGTCGTATGCTTATTGAGATGAGTATGTATTTAACTGATAATTTTAGGACGTAAATATTTACTTTATCGTCATTAATGTGTGATACTTTCAATTGTGTTTTATCAGTGACAAGTACAGTTGGTTTCTCAATACAGTCACGTATTCGTTTTATTGCATTCAAGTAATCTACTGCTCTCTCAATAGGCGTAAATGATAGATTTATAGTAGTAACGCTGACTGATACAATTACACTATTCTGAGCACTTATTTCTCCGTAATCTTGGATAGTTTTGTATGTTTAATCAACAGTTAACCTTTTTTTTCACCTAAAGTTTACTTTTTTGCTTGGGTTCGTAGGTTAAAAGTGCAGTTTCTAAGTCTATCTGCTGCCATTTTCTCTACCTTGGTAACTCACAGACTGATAGGTCACAACCTTTTACTACTGCTATCTTAAGTATGAATTGGCGTTTTTGAGATGAGATTTCGTCTTCCTCTACGTTATCTGTTTCCAATTCGTCGCTATCGAATTTATCAAGTTAGATAGATACCCATTTTAATCCTCAGTATCATGCTCCTTAGATGAGTAAATAATGATGAACCGCATGTTGTAAAATCTGAACCTGTCAATGTCAAATCACTTCCGTGCTACTTGAAATTATTAACTAATTCCCTTTTATTTTGTGAAAATAATGATTTTTTTTATTCCAAAGGTTATGTTCTGAGTCGACTAGAACAACATATTGGTACACCTGAACTTCCGCTTTCAGATTTAGGCATCATTATTTACAGAAGATATTGGCGTTTTGAAATTCTTAAGTATTCGTCGTCTTTCACAGCTAAATCAATTAATATTCGAAGTAAGTGGTTATAAGATTTTTCATCCCAAATTTATATTCCGGCAAATTTTCAACTTCATACTTCTGTAATCGAAGCGACCAACAGTCTTATGTTTTGGACGATTTTCAAAGTCATCTTATTCATCGAACTAATTTGGTGTTGGGTTATACGTATGAGCCTGAGCCATATGGGTTGATGTAGACACCTGATAGGGGCCCTTGCGTTTATCGTGACAAGTGATCGTGGATGATCGGTGGTATCTCTAAGAATCAGTCACAATCGCACTGATACAACTACTCTTCATCTCTTCTAAGATTCTGTTTCGATATTATTCTATAACGTTATTTTGAGAAATCAGTCATCCTTAATCATTTTATCTATGCCTTATCCACTTTATTGGCAATAATGCTACCAATGATTTAGTATTCATCTTGATAATCTCATTACATGTTTATGTGGAGTGATAACTGTAATAATGTATGCATATATTTTCGAAGTTTTACGTTACCCGTGACTGTTTATTTGTTTTGAATATATTCTGAGTTGGGTAGTTGGTTGACCTATTTTTATTTTAGTAACTCGAAATTTAGTGTTTCTTTTGAAAATCGATATTCTACAGTTAGATTGAATAGTCTGTAAAATGTTCCCTCATGTAACGATGTGGTAGTTACATATGTAAATCACACGACAAGTCATTAGCGATGTGATTTCATTTGTCACTACAGGTAGGAGTATCAGTATCAAAAGTAGACTCACAATCTACTTGATGATATAAGTTAGGTGTAAAGTAAACCGAAGGCAGCCTATAATTAGGCCTTCACAGATTCTATAAAATGACCATTTAATGGCTGTTCGTTTAAAAGAAGAAAACTTATTCATCACAGATTAGCCTTCCAGTTATTTGTAATTCTTGTTTTTCCACTTATTTTTAACTGTAGTGTTGTATTTTCTGCAAAATATATATTGTATACTAGCTGCAATAGTGTAGTTTATTCGATAGTCTTATGTAATATTATATATTAATTGAATAATTAAGCTGTTATCAGGACTCAGAAGCATAGTGTACGTAACGTATCTCTGAGTGAATATCAGCACCAGGACATCCAGCTGACGAAGCACATCGTGGGTTCGATTACTATCCACGTACTAGGATATACTGCAACTTGTGAGCCTTTCTAAAACTTAATACTTATATTTTCTACAAAATAGTTCAATCTTAAGTGTATTCTGAATGTAGTTATATATCAGTGGCAATTTCAAACTGATCTTTATACAGTCTTTTTTCTGAGAGTAAGCAAGTTGAAGAAAGTCACAATTATACGTATGTTATGCCGTTAGAACGGGCTGATATGATCGATTTGTAAGACCAAGTGGTTGGTGCGACCTTGTGTACACAAAGTCAATAACGAGTGCTGATGAGAGTTCTAGCTGGTCACTGCACGTCTGCCCAATGCCTACTTAGTCTCAAGCCAGAAATGAGAGAACACAAGATTGACAAACCAGCCAGACAGAATCATATTGTATTTCGTACAATCCTTTATATATACATAGAATCAGACCACATTGTCAATTAATAAACAAACTAACATTTATACAAAATAGGAGTAATAATGAATGTGAACTGAAGTAACGTATACACAATTGATTAGCCATAGTGAAATGATATACTAACAGTTAATGTATTAAATGGGAGGATAGGGCAAGGGGAACTGAGTAATAATAGAAATAGAATGTTTACTCTGTATACAACCAAAATATATGAAATAATCTACAGGAAAACAGTTCTTGAAGATAATCTATTTTCTCTAGGTGCTCAGTATATCAACGTAATGGATTGTTAATTTATAATAAATAATTTTCGCAAACTATCACAACTGTTATCAAATACTATTCACACTAACTTGTATTCTTTTCAGCTATGAGTCAAGAATCAGGAATAGCAGTCTGTGATATCGTTAGCACTTTATTAGACATGAAGATGCTTGTTTGCTATCGAACACAATATTACATAATTAATAATAAAGTAAGCGATTCTTAATTGTCTTATTGTTTATGTTCGGAACTAATCCCTTATTGTTCTATAGTTTATGTTTTAACTATGAAATAGTAGTGTTTTTTACTTTTTTGATAATATGTATTTATGTTACTACCTATTTCTGGGTACATTAATCGAAATGGCAACTCAGTAGTTAATGAATAGATAAAATGCATAATAACCTTCAACCGAACTGATAAAGCATGAGTATTTATAAAACTTTGAGTATTCAAGATACTAGGTAGTCAAAAATGTCACATGACAACTAATCAAAATTCTTGCAGTTGCGCAATCACCTATAATTTATCATATATATATATATATATATATATATATATATATATATATTGTGCAGCGTGTTACTGAATTCCTTGAAAAGAGATTACTTCGCTGAGAAAAATTCGTTTTGATATTCACAACATTTAGCAGTTCATGATACAAGTTTCTTAATCCTTGATTTATTGGTACGCGTTAGGTTTAAATATTCATTTTTTAACTAACTGAAGGCGCATTTCTGCAAAATAATGCATTCCCATGTACTTTTATTTATGTTTTTATTTAAGTTTTCGTAATATACGTCTTTATTTAATGTTGGTCGCTTAGTTTTATTAATTGACCGAAGTCTGAAATGTAAGCATTTGAATATCAGCTAAGTTATCTGAAGGTTACGTACTTACCGTTAGACTTATAAGCCTTATGTCCGACGCCGTGTGCTATCGTGGATGTGTATAGCTAATGAGTCCTGTACCAGGACGAAACAGCTGTTTAAATTTTCTAGTTTTTAATTGTTATCTAGCTACATCCATTGTCAGATGTAAACCACGAAGTCTAATCGACCGTGCTGCTACCTTGACGTGGTGGTCGGGCTTGCCTATCGTGATGACTCAATCGGGCTATACTGGCTGGAACAATCGTTCCTCTAGGTCCTACAATGCCAAGCAGGTCGGTTGAAGAGCGGTGCGACCAAAAGCAGCAAATATAAGGTCCGAGGACGGAGTCGTACTGCCGGCTATACCAGCATAGCAGCGATGCTGCTTTCCCACAAAGGAAGGGCGGGGTTAGAAAAGGTCGACCCTAAAAATGCACACCTCACCTTACTCCACGGATTTCCGTCTCCGGCAGTAAGGCCGCAACAAGTACGGAGCTACAACAACAACGAAAACCTCTTTCAAAAAGGCCATGTGTGACCGGCCTCAAGCACAGTTGTTCCTTGGGCACTGCGGTCACGTTCCCAGGTCTTTCAGGCCAACCCTAACCCATTTTGCTTTTCAGGTACATCAAGAAGAACCCTTCTACAGCGTGCGCAACTGGGAAGAGATAACCGCCCTCATTCCGCTAACAACACGCAAGATTGTCGCCATTTTAATCAAACTCCTTCTTCTATTCCTAATGTTTATCCTGCCCCCACCTTCAAGCCTAAATCTTTATCTTCAACTTCCTCCTGTGTCATTAGTGCTAACGATTCCGGCCCACGAAATAACGTCCCGAGCATACTAAGACCATACTCCAAACTTCACATTGGTGCATTTAATGTACGAACCCTGTGTCAAATAGGGCAACAAGCGTACCTAGCTGGGACATTAGAATCATGCGCCATTGATGTATGTTGCGTCTCCGAAACACGCATACAGGATCCTAGCGTGGTCATTCACTTGACCTCACCTATTCAGAATGAACAACCTTCGCGATACACCCTTCGTTTATCTGGCGATTCAACAGCAACTTCTCGTGAGCTCGCCGGTGTAGGTATTGAACTCAAATAGACCGTATCGCGATTAGTTACCGTTGGAGAGGATCGATAGAAGATTGCCGATCTTTCTGGAGTACATGTTTGGACTCCGACCACGCTCTAGTGCGAGCACGCGTTTGCTTGCCTCTTACCGGGCGAAGAAAAACTACCACAGGAAAACCTGTTAGAATTCAGTTTAGTAATGAAACAGCCAAGATTAAATTCCAGCAATAACTGAGGAATCAGTTAGGCAATTATAAAGATGCGTCCCGACTAGATACTGCTTGGCAAGATGTTCAAGCAGCTGTGGCATCTACAATGATATCTATCAAGGACTTAAATCAACATGTCAGGAAAAATCAACGGATCTCAATGGCTTCTGTTGATTTATAGACTCCCGAAGACTTATCCCATCAGGCTCCGAGCACGATGATGAGCGACGAGTAATCAGGCATAAACTGACGAAAAGTCTGCGAAACGACCGTGAGCAGTGGTGGGTAAAAATTACATAAAACTTGTTAAGGCTCTTTACTCAAGCACTATAAGTCGTGTCAGAGCATATGGTGAACTATCATCTCAACTTGTAACCTCAAGTGGTGTCCGTCAAGGCTGCTCACTTTCCCCATTTTTGTGTTTGGCGAAGACGCTGATACGATGCAGAAGCTTTTAACAGCAATAAGCTCGAATGCAAACATTTTCGGAATGCGTTTCTCCCCCTCTAATTGCAAATTATTGTTCCAGGACTGGTTTTCGTCAACCCCTGAACTAAAGATAGGGAGTGAAGTAGTTGAGCACGTCGGCCACTTCACTTATCTTGGAAGTCTGATTAGCCCTAATGGGTTAGTCTCTGACGAAATCTCAGTACGAATTCCAAAAGCTCGTTTGGCTTTTGCCAACTTACGTCACCTATGGCGTAAACGAGATATTCGTATCTCAACGAAAGGGAGAGTGTACTGTTCAACAGTCCGCTCTGTCTTACTGTATGGGTGTGAGACGTGGCCATTAAGGGTAGATGACACTCGAAGGTTATTAGTTTTTGACCATCGATGTCCACGAAACATCGCTCGCGTTAGCTGGGATCACCGAGTAAGTAATAACGGGGTTAGACGACGGGTGTTAGGCAAATGTGGTAAATCGGTCGATAAGGTTGTGAATCTTCATCGACTGAGGTGGTTGAGACATGTGTTGCGTATGCCCAACCACCGTCTTCCTCGACACGCAATGCTGGCTGATATAGGAATAGGATGGAAGAGAGTTAGGAGTGGCCAGACTAAAACATGGCATCAGTCCATGAAGTCACTGACTGCCGGTTTAAGTCGTGCCGGTAGCTGCAGACTACCTGGATGGGGTCCTCGCGATTACCGTAACCAGTGGTTAAAAACACTGAGTGACATGGCCCAGAATCGGTCACAATGGCGCAGATGTATTCACTCATTGTCCTCCCTTAAATCATGAGCTTTAAATTATTCCATTACTTTCTTTCAACGCCTACTGAACCATATTCTATATGTTCACATTCCTTGTTACTATTATTATTTTATTTTATTGATGTAACTTCTACTAATGCTGGTGGTGTTAATCTTGTGGTGTCATGGTGGTATGGCAACTTGAACCGATGCACGTATGTGCCAGGTTCTATGTTGATTGTACACACATACATACGATGTCTTACAATCACTACATCTCCCTCTACATTAATGGATATTGGTTAGAGCTTGTGATTAATTTAATTAATTTGGAAAGCCTTAAAATAACATACCTCAACTTTTTATCTGAATGGTATCTACTCTCTATGTGGCCTGAAGATTTTTTTAATCTCGTTGTGGATTTGTGCTCAGAAGAATTAACATGTATCTGAAAACGTTGAATTAACTGACCTAGTGTCTTTTGGCTTTCAGTTCTCTAGCCGTTATTATTTCATCATAATGCAAAATTATTATTATCAAAGCTGCCAATTAAGTGTTATTTTATATTATTATCTATTGTGTTTATTTTATAACGTGTCTATATTATGTAGCCTGTTATCGATTTACTACTGAGTACTATGAAACTACCTGCTACAGATCGTTGTATTGATCCATCATGTCTTCATTGGACTCCAAATATTAATATTAATCAATCAAGTAAATCTCCCAGTAGTACTAGTGGTGGTGGTAGTAGTAGCAGCATTAATCAGAAGCTTCATAAATCTAGTCTTGTTTCACCAAATGATTCGATTGGAAATATTTGAAGACAAAGTTTTCTTTTACATTCATTGTATATTGTAATTTTAAAAATTGTTGTTTTCCCTTATTATTGTACATAATATAATAGTACTTTATACAAATTTATAAGATGTCTGTCCTTTTAATCAGTTTCTATGGTAAATTTAAAAGACTTCGAGTGATAAGCATACATGTGTTAATGTACAAGTTGGATCTCGTACTTGATATCTTGACTAGCCGCAAACAACTTTAGCAATCGAACGCCTTGAACCCTCCTAGTCGAAAATTTAGAAGACGCGAAACTTTATTCGAGTAAAAATGAAGAGTCAGTTCTGCACAAAATGATCGTATATTTGCAGTTTTTTTGAAACAACAAAACCAGTATTATAATCCATCCAATCTAAACTTAGAAGTTTCAACTATTACCCAATCAGAACGCGCCACGTTAGGATTCTGAAAGGTCCTGTCGATCAGTGATTGGATGGAATGTCTCTGGCTCTTGCAAGGGCTCTGGAAGCTTCGTTGATGTTTCTGGGAGCCGTCCCAACAGTACACTGTTAGATCACTTAGTTGTAACTAAGGTTGCGTTTGTTTAGTCTTTAGTGTTTCGCTTTCCCTATTTTTATTTAATTTTATAATTGACATATAATTGTCATCGTCTGATTTCTTCAGAGTTGACCTCCTTCCAGGAGATGAACTCGTTGACTCGGAATATGCAGATGACATAGTTCTTTTAGATGAAGATGCTGACACAATGCAGAATCTCTTGACTACCTTAAACATGAATGTAAGGATGTTTGGGATGCGATTCTCTCCACCCAAATGCAAAATATTGCTTCAGGATTGGCTTACGTTGGCTCCGAATTTAGTGATAGGGAGTGAGGCAGTTGAATGTGTTGACCACTCGACTTATCTTGGGAGCCTCGTCAATCCTGACGGTCTGGTATCTGGTGAAATCTCGGGTCGTATACATAAGGCTCAACTGGCTTTTTCCAGTTTGCGTCACTTGTGGCGTAGGTGAGATATCCATCTCTGACCAAAGAATGCGTGTACTGGGCAGCAGTTCGATCCTTTTTTACTTTATGGATGTGAAACATGGCCATTAAGGATAGAGAATATTCGTAGGCTCCTGGTATTCGATCATAGATGTCTTCGAAGCATTGCTCGTGTTTTCTGGGACCACCGAGTAAGCAATACGTGGGTTAGGAATAGAGTACTAGGTAGATACGGTAAGTCTATTGATGAAGTAGTAAACCTTCATCAGCTAAGGTGGTTAGGACATGTGTTACGTATGCCTGACCACCGCCTACCTCGACGAGCAATGCTGTCTGGTGTAGCAGTAGGCTGGAAGGAAGCTAGGGCCGGCCAAACCAAAACATGGCACCAGTCCATGAAGTCATTGACAGTTGGGCTGAGCCATGTTAATAGGTGCAGACTACTTGGTTGTTGTCTCCGTGACGCTCGTCAAGAATGTTTAGAGACCTTGGGTGGTATGGCTGAAAATCGTTGGCAATGGCGTAGGTGCATCCACTCCATGTCTTCCTCCAAATTCTAAGCTTCTGAACTTATCATGATTTTCATTTTACTGCATCATATTTTCTTAAATCCTATCTTTGATCTCTATTCCTTTCCATTAATACTAACTCTGTTACTGCCTCCGCTACTCTATCTGTTAATTGGGGCATGGCAACCTAAACTGATCTACGCACGTACCAAGTTCTACGTTGTATCTGACTGACTGACTAGGTCTTTAGTGTTGAAATCCTCTGTATCTTTTGGTAACGTACCCAATAGTTTAAGTGACGCAACATCATCTGCAGTACATTTTGATATTTAAGTAGTGGGCAGTGGGAAATTGTAGACTTAGGTTTCACGCAAATTCGTTTCCCAGCATCGGTGCATATCAGTGATTTTTACAGGACTAATGCTTTCTATGAGATCCTGACCCATGTCACTCAGTATCACAGTATGTAGTACACTGAATTATTTGCGCTGAGCCTAACGTAGTCCTAGCTGGTTGACTTTTTTCAGTATCGGAATTCCCTTGTTCCTTTGTTTTTTCCTTATTCTGCTTATTCTCTTAAGACATTTTGTTTATCTTAAATGGTGTTCCTGTTTAATAGCATGAGTAGCATTCATATCTAATAGCCGTATGCAAGTGGTAATATTGTCATCCATAACAACCCTAATCGTGGGCACAGCAACACTGTATGTATCCACTTCGTCTAAATATCCCCATTATACACAACAATTTGAAGTGAATTATTTTAAATCGCTGAGTGATTTTATCTAGTTAATCATTGAAAACTAGGATACATTAGACTGCTGTTTCGTTTTAGTGTGGCACCTACTAGTAGCCTTCGTGTCTACTGTTCAGTTAGACAACAAACTTAGAACGTTGCACGGGGCGCTTAACTTTCTGACTATTGAGCTGCCACCTCATGCTATTTTGCGCCTGAGAATATTGGAACTAAACACCGAAAATAATGTATTATACCAGTTTGGGATGAGCGTGGACATTACACTAATAATAATTCTGAACACTTAATACATTTAGTTTATGTCTGACAGTTAGGATCTGTCGGGTAGATGTGCCTTTATCACATTTTTAACCTCCATACTCAGTTGGACTCACAGTTTATCACTTTAGTTTCCAAAGTTATCTACCGAACTATTAAATCTGGATAGCCATAGATTTGTTCCAATGAGGACTAAACACGCTCTAAGCTCTAATTAAATGGAACTGAAAGCTTTTAATTGACCGTTACGCCGAAGAAATTTTCTCAAAATGCATGTATGTTGATACTGAATGTTAACAACTGCAAATGATTAATCCTTACGAAGTTTCAGATTGTCAACTATATTGTTTATACATTTGGAACAAATGTAATATAATGAAATTATTCTTTTGATTTATTTTACATAGTACTTGAGTTTACCTCATTGACAAAGTATATGTGAAGGAATTTTTTCATTTTAGTGTAATCTTTAATGATTTGTTGATACTATCCTGTTGTTTTATATTCAATGGAATCGATATTGAGATGTTTTCTTCCTTTAAATCAATTGAATTCATGTAAATATGATCATTATATTCTGTGTACACTGACTAACTAGTTGATAATGTCAATATCATCGAAGTTATCGTTGTGCCTTTTATTGCTTTTCTCTTTTCTTTGAAGTTCTAGCTTTGTTATCTTCTTAGTTATTATCCATAAATGTGTTTCATATGAAAGACTTGTTATGATACCAATAATAAATAAGATCATTAAGCCTATTTGATTCTGTAAACACCATTCTTTTACCTTGTAGAAAGTAAATACAATAAAATGACAATCATATGGATTATGTTTTCATTTTCTGTATCTGTGTATAAATACATTTAACCTTTACAATTATGATATTAATTTTACTGATGAAGTAATTTATGATGTAGTGAAGTGCTTGATACTGCAAGATATGAGGATTAATTGTATTGGGAATTAGTAAAGTACTGTTTGAAATTAAAGAATTTCTACTAACTGAAAAAATATTCAATAAATTCTCAGGGGCGCACATCTTCATTTCTTTCAGAGATCAAACCTAAGTGCTTTCAGATTTCATAGTGAGCATTTGACCTTCAGATCACTTAGTTGGCATCCATTGGTCAACATTCCTCACTTAATTCTTATTCAGATTATCGATTCGCTGATTTCCTATCAGTGATTAAAACACTAATCAGTCAAGCTACGAACATTTACTACTGCTGTTAACGAAAAGTTAGATACAGCTTTGTTATTGAAGAGTGATGCCCCTATATCTTACAACAAGAGCTTTTGGACGGATCGGCTAATTAAATAAAACAATCAGCTGGGATATGTAGTTTTAGATACTGGCTATATACCAATAACATGTAAATACAATTCAATTTAGTCAATAATTAATCTAGTGCACGTTAAATAAATTGATAGCTGTTTTGATCCAGTAGTGTACAAAGCTTACAGTTACGGCAATAATGTTCTACTTTTAACTTGAACATCAATTGAGAAACATGTACATACATTTGGGAACTCCACAAAGTAGTTTCATTGATTTTTACTATCGGAAACATGATATTAGTATTCCTTATTGCGAAAAATCATAAATATACCATTTGAAATCTATATAAGTCTCTTCATGAAAACAAAGTTTAATCACTTACCAGAGTCCATATATTTGGAGGTGACATTACTACAAGATGAATTGATTGTGTAAAATAAATGTTCGATTAAATGTAGCATTAATTTGATTGAGTACTTGACATTCATAATATTCTGTCATTGTTTTTATAACATCATATAATCTTCTATATTCTGTATCCCACATAGTGAATTGTGATGAATTTGTTTGTTTGTCAATTGAATTAATATGAAAATTATTTAATTCAGTATACCACCATAATTTATGCTTTTTCATAGTGTTCCGTACTACATTTTTTTCCAATAAAGTTATGTTCCAATAGATAAACCATTTTGTTGTAGTAGATCTACTTATTATAGGCCATAATCCTAATGAATTACAAACTAAATCAAACGTAACTCCATGCTTCAATACCTACATTAGATTATTGGAAAAATACTATTACTCTACTTATTTCAATAGAAAGTAGTGTACACATGTTTAAGAAATCTAGAAAAATGTTAAGCAGAGAGAATGATGTTTACTGGATTCCATATCAGCTATTACCCAAAGTATAAGAAATTTGACTGTTATGAGACCTCAATGATTCTCCAACCAACAAGTAACTTTAGAAGCTACGAGATAGTCAATTAATCTTTCCCTGATTAGATAATTATTATACTTCCAGAATTGTCTTCGGTTTGCTACCCTAATGGTATAAATTTAAACCTTCTTTTTATATTTTTTGGCTTTTTTCTTCTGTTTGGGATTCATGGGTTAGAAATTTCAAACAGCTTGGTTTGCTGCTATGAAGTCAGATTTAACTGTACAAGCGACAAGCTTATCAGTAATGATGATCAATTAATTTGTTAATTCTTTTGCTTCCATTCCTAAATTAATTACACAGAATCATCATGATCTAATCAAAGTGTAGTCTTTTAGTAGCGGCTAAGTTGTAATTTAACTAACTTATCCTACACAACTTTATTTCTGTTATTCATCAGTCTATTAATTAAAACAGAATGAGATGTCTTCAATGGTTTTAAAATTCATTGTAATTTGTTAAAGAGAATTCGAATTGTGTGGGTTTAGTGGTGATAGGCATTGAGTTTAGTTATTTGCATTTGTCACAGAGTGATGTTACTTAGGTATCACTGAAAACGAGGGGAACACTAGACAGGTGTTTAGTCTTGGTATGTAAATACTTAGCAATGCACACGCTCAATTTCGCCGGGGAATTAAACCAAGAGCCTTCAGGTTTCATTCATCATCATCATCATCAGCAACGTAGAACCGGGCACAAACGCCTGTAGGTTCAAGTTGCCATACCACACTAGCACTACGAGAATATTGAGGTAACGTATAGACAGAATACATGAGGGAAGAGTAAAGTAAAGATGTCTAGAAAATAACAATAGAATTTAAGATCTAGATGAGGTTAAAGAGTGAATACACTTGCGCCACTGTGACCGATTCTGAGCCATATCGCCTAGTGTCTCCAGCCATTTGTTGCGGTCATCACGCGGACCCCAACCAGGTAGTCTACATCTACCTACATGGCTTAGACCAGTAGTCAAGGACTTCATGGACTGATGCCATGTTTTGGGTTGGCCGCCCCTTACCCTCTTCCATCCTACTTCAGCCATAGCTAACATGGCGCGACAGGGTAGACGGTGGTCGGGCATGCGCAATACATGTCCGAGACATCTCAGTCGATGAAGGTTAATGACCTCTTCGACTGATTTACCGTGCTTCCCAATAACCTTTTATCTAACCTCACAATTACTAGTCCGGTTATTCCATGGTATACGAGCGATGTTACGAAGATTCCTATGGTCAAATATCTGGAGACGACGCATATCTTGAGTTTTCATGGCCCATGTCTCGCAGCCATATGTTAAGATGGCGCGGATTGCTGCGCATTACACCCGGCCTTTCGTTGAGACACGGATATCTCGTCTGCGCCACAAGTGCCGTAGATTGGCAAATGCCAATCGAGCTTTCTGGATCCGCGCTGAGATTTCATCAGACACCGACCCACCAGGGGTAATGAGACTTCCGAGATAAGTGAAGCGATCAACGCATTCAATTACTTCACTCCCCATAACTAATTTAGGAGAAGAAGCAGGCCAGTTCTGGAGTAACATTTTGCATTTGGGAGGGAAGATGCGCATCTCAAATATGCCTGCATTATTACTCAAGGTGTTCAAAAGACCTTGAATGCTGTGCGCGTCTTTACCAAATATGACTATATCATCTGCATATTCTAAGTCGACGAGAGAGCCTCCTGGAAGGAGATTAATTCCTGAGGACTTTAAAGAAGTGAGAGAGATTTCTAACAGTACGTCTATGATAAAATTAAATAAAAATGGGGATAAGGGGCAACCCTGACGGACTCCACTTGAGGATGAAGTTTCTCGTGACAATTCGCCATATGCTCTGACTCGACCAGTGGTGACCGAGTAGAGAGCCTTTATAAGGTTAATGTACTTTTGAGGTACGCCTTTTAATGACAAACATTGCCACAAGACTTCACGGTCTACAGAGTCGAACGCTGCTTTCAAGTCAAGAAATACAACTATAGTTGGGCGTTGGTACATATGTCTGTGTTCGAGGACCTGGCGCAGGGTGAATATGTGATCAATGCAACCTCGGCCAGGTCTGAAACCAGCCTGGTTTTCTCGAGTCTGTTGTTCCCTAGTGTTAGTTAAACGTCGGATGATTATAGTGGCTAATATTTTAGATACTATATTAGTCAAACTGATTCCTCTGTGGTTATCACAAGAGGATTTCTGTCCCTTTTGTAGACTGGAACAATCAGCGATCGAGACCAGTCAGATGGGATGGAGTTTAGTTCCCAGACTTTGGCTAATATATCAGTCAACCTGCAGGTTAAAACTAGACCACCATCTTGAAGATATCGGTAGACAACATATCAGGCCCTGCTGCTTTCCCTCGTTTCAATTTACTTATGACGTTTTCAACTTCACTGAGAGTTGCGGGACCTGTGTCAGTTTTCCATTCGGGTAGCTTGGAGATTGTGGGTAAGCTAGGCGTGGCTGGGGGCCAGTTAAACTGTTCCTGAAAGTGTTCTGCCCATCGTTCTAATCTTCTAGATTGAGAGTAGATCAACGACCCATCTTTTTCAGAGATGATTTCACTAACTGCCGATTTTTTGATACCGGTGTCCTTAATAACTCGGAACAGCTGTCTACTATTGCCTGAGCTGCTGATGCTTCTATCGCTTTTGCTTTTGTTGCCCACCACTGTTCACGATCCTTACGCAAACTTTTTGTCAGTCTACGTTTCAGTTGTCGTCGCTCTTCATCATACTCCGAGCCTGCTGGAATGAGTTTTCGAGCCTCCATCAGTTCCCTAGAAGTTCTAGAGATCCAATGGTCTTTCATAACTATTGGATTGGGGTTAGATACTGATAGCGCTGCTGCGTATACACCTGCTTTAAAATCATTCCAAGCTACTTCGGGGGAAACCTGTTGGTCATGGGCGAGTAAATGCTTAGCCAAACCATTCATAAATGCAATCTTAGCGTTCTCACTCTCAAAGTGATATCTAAAGGGTTTGCCCGATGTAACCTTTCTGCGACCAGTAAAACGCATAGAGATACGTGCTCTCACTAGGGCATGGTCAGTGTCTAGGCACGTGCCCCAGAAAGAGCAGCAGTCCTCTATACAGCCTCTCCAACGGTAGCTGATGCCGATGTGATCAATTTGTGTCCATCGTTGTGTAGATGTTGGGGGTCGCCATGTTAAACAATGTCTCGCCTTATGCTTAAAGTTTGTGCTAGCTAAGAATAAACGGTAGTCTGAACATAACTGCAACAGACGATCTCCGTTGTCTGTTCTCTGGGCTGGAATGCCGAGTAACCCACCTAAGTGCTTTTCAGCTTGATTTAGTCTACCTACTTGGGCATTAAAATCTCCAGCAATAATTACTATATCTGAGTGCATAGCTTTCTGAAGGAAACTAGATAACTTCATATAGAACTCATCTTTCACTCCACCTATGCCGCAGTCAGTGGGGACATAAGCAGAGACGACAAAAAGGCATCGGCGTGTGTCCCTATCTTTCCCAGTTCGTACTGTGCCATTTAGACGGACAGCACATAGACGACTGTCTACAGGAATCCATTCGAGAAGAGCCTGTTCTGCCCGTAAGCTTGGTGCTATACCTACACCAGCAAGGCCACGTGAGCTTGCTGTAGGGTCTCCAGATAAACGAAGAGTGAAGTGTGCAGTTCCATTGCATTGACTAGGTGACGTCAAACGGATGACCATGCTGGGATCCTGTATGCGTGTTTCGGAGACACAGCATACATCAATTGCAAGAGATTCTAATGTTTTAGCTAAGGCAGCCTGTTGACCGATTTGACACAGCGTACGCACATTAAAAGCTCCAACATGAAGTTTAAAGCGTGGCTTCAGGAGACCCGGTATGATAATTTGGGAACTCGGATAACCAGTAAAAGTGGCGCGCATTGAAAAAATAGGAGAAGAAGTGTTATAAGAAGAGACCAGAGATGGAGAATGTGTTTGATCATGAACAAGGTGAACATGAGTGCTATTAGAGGTATGAGGGCGGTTATCACTTTCCGGTCGCCCACACCGTGGAAGGGTCATTCTTGAGGAACCTGAAAGAGAAAGAGGATTAGAGGAGGTCGTGATGACCTGAGAGTGTGACCGCAGTGCCCAGGGGACAGCTGTTTGGTGTCGGTCAAGTATATTAATTGTTGTTCCGGTTGTCAGGTTTCATTGTGAATGTTTGACTCTTACAACACGGGGTCATCGTCTAATCGGAGAATTCTCTCTCCCATTGGTTTGTGATATAGCTCAACTATCATCATTGTCACTAGTGGTGATTTTTTTCCTCCAGACAAGTATGATCACCAGTAACATCTCACTAGAGATAGTTATCGGTAACTGATTAGAGTGGAAATTCTACAATTGGACGATGATCCCGTGGTCCAAGAGTTAACCATTTACAGTGAGATCTGAAGGCTCTTGATTTAATTCCCTGCAGAAAATTGAGGGTGTGCATTGCTAAGTATTTACATACCAGGACTAAACACCTGTTTAGTGTTCCCCTCATTTTCAGTGATACCTAACTAACACCACTCTGTGACCATTACAGACAACTAAGCTTAAGCAGAATTCATTCAATTGTCACTTGAAAGAGAAACAAGTTAAAATTTGTTATTTTTATGGTATTCATTAGATATGTTAATTGTTGTTACTTACTTGTTGCCAGTGACGAATATAAACTGAAAAGAAACAAGCTGTTTCAAAGTAACCAGGTTCATATTCATAACCGAATCGATAAATTCCCACAGTAGCTGATTCTAATCTACGAATAACCAAGTAATCATTTTCAAGGAGGTATAAATCTGTGTTTACTATTGGTATTCCTGGAGTATCATATGGTTCTTTTGGAGAAGTTGGAGTCGAGCGAGTCCAATAAAACTTGGACTTTGGAAAGCGATCAGGTTTACCAAGTATTCCTCTATGAGAAATACGAGATGGTGGACAGAACAGTTTTATGGGTCCACTGATTTTTTGTAGAATGCCACTTGACAATATCCAGGTGTCCTCTGCCTTTTGTAGTTTTAAATCTTCTGAAATTAGTGAATTTTCTTTAATATCTAGTGTTCTCAAATATGGACAGTGGTGACGATTGCATGGTTCCCATAATCCTTCAGCTTTTAGTATTGCTGCAAATGCTAATTCAGTTGGTGCGTCAGTGGTATTGTCATTTGATAAACTTGTTGCTAATTTCTCCACTTCTGGTGGTATTTCGCAGTCACTACCACCATGTGATGGTTTCGGACATGCACACTGACGTGATCTCAATCCCATTCCACGCGTTCCGCAACTCCGTGTGCATTGTTGAACAGCAGGTGACCAGGAACACCATTGTCCTGTTTGTGGACATGGTAGAAAACCTTCACAATATACCTGTTTACAGAAATTCTAAAACTAGAATTTAATGAATTATTTATAAGTTCATTATTCAACATATCTATGTAACTTGATACAATACTACCTTATAGATACAGATCACAATGTGAATAAAAGAAATGAATTTAATGATATCCGTGAACAATTCAATGTTCTATAGATGAAATTTATGAAAGCAATAAAGAGTGGGAAATTTTAAATTTTACTTTTATATTTAAATATTGGCCAACTACTAAATAACAGCTGAATTGTTAATGAACTGTACTAAATATTTTAAAACTTTTAATCTTTTATTCTCCAGTTAGTTATGACATTAAAAAGCTGTTGTGACTGGTACATGCGACTAATTACGTGATATGAAATTGTGCTCACGAAGTTATAATGTCAGACACCAATGAGAGTGATTAGTCTGTACCTACATTTCTGTTCAATACCCACTAAATCCCCGACCAGAATACGAAGTACATAATCTGATGAATGAACCAAATAAAATCACATTATATTTCAAACATCCTTTTATATATACATAATCCAGACAACAATATCAGCCAATTAGGAAATTAATATCCATTCAAATTTAAGAGAGACAGTGTTAGTGAATTGAGGTAACGTGTACACAATAAATTAATTGTGATTCAAGAATGAGAGGTGATATATTGACAATGAATATGCTAAATGGTAGTATAGGGGGGGGGGGCATGAGAGATAGAATGATGATAGGAATAAACTGTTTACTTGATATACAACTGAACTAATTGAAATAGTCTATTGAAACATAGTTCAAAAATTAGTTATTCTTAGTTAATTACGTTACATAATAAAATCACCTTTTTGTTAACTGCAATGTAGACATTTATATAGACTGTTTAGTTCAAATAAATCAGTCATACACTATAAGTAGTTATAAAGTTAGTCGCCTTTATAGTACTTCAGTTGAAATCACTACATATTGAAATGATGCTTATAATTCAAATCAATTCAGTTTCTCCTAAAATTAAAAACAACCTTTACCTTAAAATTTTCTTTGATCTGTATGAACGTAATTGATGTAAAACATCATGATTTCATGTTAATGTACCAGATGATCATAGTTGACGATAGTTAAAGATGGTATTGGAATAAGTATTTAAGAAATAGTAAGTCTAAAAAAACTAGACGCTGTCTTTCACGTTTATCTGAAAATATGTAACTATCAAAACAGATAATCAACTTCTAATTATTCTATTTTGTTAGACAGTAGGTACAAACTCAACTACATAGAGCTGATGCATGTTGGTACATGTTACTCACTAGGCGCCAGTAGTATTATAGAAATTAAATGTTCACCGTATTATTCGTACTTCTGTTACTCGTGAATGCAGTCTCTACAAAGTGACTGTTCTGGTCTTGTTTATTACACTATTTACTCTATATCTATATAATAATCGATCACTGAGTTATAACCAATTTCGAAACCAGATCAAACTCAAGGGATCAAATAATAAGGCTGTGAATATTATTTGGCAACCACTTGGTATACTTTTAATTACGCTACGAAATCAGCAAAAAGACATGGTATTATTCGTGGAGAAATATTAATTAATGTAGGTTTTATAATTCCTTGAGTTCTGTTTTTTTTTAATAAAATGATTGATATATGTTTAGTGTTAAGCTGCTTGACATTAACCTTCCAACTGTTTCTTAGTCTTTCGAAATTTCTTGTTCTAGTTTCCCAAATAGAAGAAAAAAACGTTTTATGGAGATTGTTACATTTTGTAGCTCATATCACCGACTGACGTGTACTTAGATAATTATTGAACACCAGGTAGTACTAATTAGTTGTTTCAACCGAGTATAGAAATCGTTAGCAATGAACACCTGTGGTTCTACCACGAATAGAACCCTAGTCATATATACATTACATCGAGTAAGTCGCCCCCAGACTACTGGAATAGTATTATTATTATTACAAAAAACTGATAAAACCATGTTTTACGTTGTTCAGTGTTTGAAGACTGACAAATAATCATGTTTTTTTTTGCTTTGCAACATACTACTTAATAGACAATTGGTGAGCGACTGATATTGTGGCTTATAATAATATGCAGAGCATATTTCTGTGTTCATATAAACACACTGACTCACTTGTATACTCACTAAATTGTGTAAATACAAGCTGAAAAGTCAATTTCTTTTTCACAAAATGAAGACATTCACAAAGTTGAAGGTATAGAAAACAAACAACGATAAATAAAAAGAGGATCGTAAAAGAGGAAATAAAGAAGAAAACCAAACACGTAAATATAAAATAAAGTAAACAAGTCACTATTGTCTTTTATATCATGATTATTATCGTTTATTTTAAAATACATAATAAGTTAAATTTAATCTACGTCTAGATATAAGTGTTAATCAAATGGAAAATTAGGGATATAGTTTTTTGTCTGGCCAACATAGTCTCAGCTTTCAGCATATGTACATAGGTGATTCAGTTTGGTAATTATACTTTATTACAGCTTATAGATCCTTGATAGCCGGCAATATTATCATAACGTTCTTATTTACTTTCTTATCTATCCCTGATCTATCTAACCGTCCATTAATCTAAAGTTCCTAACGATTCGAGATAGCTTGTTACTCAAACTAGTGGATTAAACTCGAAGTTTTCCATTATATGAGAAAGCAAAGAAAAATTAATGAATTAATCACGTTCTACAAGTATTATCTTCATAAAACTTTACTATGGGAACCAATGGCATATAACAATATTTTTAGGTTTGCGTAATTGTACGCTTTTGTTTGTATCATTATATAATGCCTTGTCGTTTTTGTTAATAAACTACTATAAACCTGTTATTCATGTTTTGTCGTAAATATTCCGGTTTTGTGAAAATAGTGTTACGTCACTAATAGCAGTACGTGATCACATACTTCAGGTTTCCGATCACAAAACTTTTAAGGTATGAACAATCCAGAATAGTACGAAGTACCTGTCTGAAATGGGTTCTAATTTGTAATCTAGGGGTTCAAATTAGAATTTTGAGTGGCTTGTAAATTAACTTCGTTAGTAGACTAAATAATAGCGAAACATAAGAAGAAAATAATTAATAAGATGTTTGTATAGAGACTAACTGTATCACGTTGTTCGTGATCATCTAATTATGTTCTCTGATTAGAGTACTTTATATATATGGCTATGACTGTTGTTCTGGACAAAGTCAATCATCAGATCTGAGCAGATGAACGATAATGAAATATTCTGGATGCAAACTTAAGGTTCGAAATACTTAATACAGCAGTAAGCATTTATCTAAGCAACGAGTCGTTACCGTAATTTCAGTGATAACCGCTTTTATGACTTTGTAATATACTAAAAATTTCTTATTTTCATTCATCTTTATTAAGTTAAAATAAAACTGAATAGTGTCGAAAGTCTTGGCAACAGTCTATAAAGTCGGTGACCATCGGTGTGAATCGTATTAGTATGTGTAGACTATCTGGTTGATATTTCACGTTTGAAAAGTTTAGTAAAATGAAATAGAGTGAGTCACTACCTCTGAGATTTTGAGGGTTAAAGCCACTATATACCCTTTATTCCATGAATAAAATCTTTTCTCATGATTTCGTTTCTCTCCATCATATCGTTTTCGCTATAATTACTTTTATCTGGCGTTCATCTGTCTATGGTGATATGGTAAAGAGACGTGACGGATGCATATATGCACCACTTTCTAAGTTGTTTATGATTGACGTACAAATGATTTTTATTAAGACAACTGATTTTGAAGTGTAAATCTACGAAGCTAATAATTTTTAGATTTCTGTAAATCATATGGTATTTCACACATTACCTAAAACTGTTTCCTTCACTACTTAATGTCAGTCAGAAATCGGATTTTCAAAGTTCAATTGAGTAGTAGTAGTTTGTGTATATTAAATATGATGTAATGGTGAATTCAATTTTGTCACAGTAAATGAATTGCATAAATTTTACCCTGAGATTTCAATTATGTATATTTGGTTTTGTTCATTTTACTTTAAGTTTTTATTGTCTAAAGTGACTGAAGTTTAACAGGTAGTTAATATTGACAAAACTGAAATATTAAATCACTAGTCAAACTCATGAATTTTATAAGCATCACCTAGAATACCTTTTTATTGATTCATTTACATAGAATCTACTATTATACATTTGATTGGATATGTCACAGATTGATGTTGGCAGGGTACCATTGAAAACCAGGAAGCACTGAACAGCTGTTTCGTTCTGGAGCTTTAGAAACATCCTGAAGTTAGTCACTAATGAGCTCATTATTATAATTCAATTGAAGTGGAATTTTTACCATTGGATGCCGACCCAGTGGTGCAGTTGGTTAGTCGTTCACCGTCAACCTGAAGACCCTGGTGCGGAATCTGGGGTGTGCACTGTTGATGAATTCCATTCTAGAACGAAACAGCTGTTCAGTGCTCCCTGATTTTCAATGGTACCCTGCCAACATCAATCTGTGACGTATATTAAATCAAATAAATAACCGGTCTCTACAAAAATAACCATCTCAAGTGAACTGTTATACAGTTACCAATAACTATTTACTAATTTTGTTTCCATATATAATTTTAATACTTGTAATATTATAAACACAAGATGTGAGTTTTCCTTCTGAAAATGATTCATTTCAAATTATCTTGAATAATGAAATAAGAAATAATTAAGTCGAAAGAATAACTGACTCATCATTTACTCTATTTTATTTCCTTTCTTTTAAAGTTGTCTCCTCTCGTCTTCTTTGAATATTCTTGTTATTCACTAACGTTCATTGATGATATGCATACCTTTAAGTTTCTTAATGAGAATAACCAATGTTTTTAAGTGTAGTTAAGATCGTTTCTTGAACAGGATACTTATAATGATTCATATCTATTTCCCTTAAAAGTTAAAGTATAAATAGTAGTTGTTGGTTTAATGATAACTACAGGTATAGAATAAACGAAAAACAGACAGTTTTAATGTATTAATATAAGTGTGCAACTGTTTATCTAGTGAGATATTTATCTATGTATTTTTATTTATGGGATAATATTAATGAAATTATAGGCATTTGTCTAATGGTTTTTAGCATATTTATAAATATGATTATTATAAATTACTAGATTTAATGTACCATAATGTCTTAACGAGTAACTATTAAGATGGTTTTAAGTCAGACGGCATCTACTATCTGCTTGTAATTTGTAGTTAATCTGTACACCTTAAGACACTGTATTCTGACGATACTGTTTATATATATATATATATATATATATATATATATATATATATATGAGCATTATCGAACAAGAACTAGCTAATATATAGCCTTAACACAAACGTTGAACATAATTAAGTAGCCTTTCAACCAGAGATGGGCAAGTTTTTGAATTTGACCATTTGTAGTAGGTAGGGTACCAAGACTGAACAACAATCGTCAGGGTTCATTTCCAGGTAATACTGAGACTATACCTTCATTATAAAGCAAACTGTTAGTCTTACGGTTATATTTTATTAATCGAAATTCCAATATATTCATAATTGAATTAGAAATGAATTCAAAACTATATTTTCTTAATGTTGTAATCAAATGAGCCAGGAGTTTAATTTGAAGATAGATAAGCATAAAGCCAGTTAGAAATGGAAGTATTTAAAAATTCCAGATTAGCCGTTATTAATAAGGAAATGAATAATTACCTGATATTTACCCATATGACGTGTCATTATATACACAGAAGACGTATGACACTTGATAAAATCAGATGTATACCTGTGGAGAATAGTTTCACTACAAAGTTCACTGATAAGGTTCTGAAACAAAACCGTCGAATCGAAACATAGCTATTTGTACATCCACAGTTTCAAAGTAATTTCATTGATGAACAACGTTTTTAAATGGAAGGGCATCAAATATCTCAGAAAACTTATTGTCTATCTTTGGATCGTTTACTACAATGCGTACTTTATTTGGTGAAGTTCTGGTTATATAATATTGCATTTTAAATGCTTCATAGTGCAATTATCAGTTTGCATGATTTAATGGCGAAAGTTTATATCACTTTCAAGAAGCTTGAACATTGCAGTCGCGTTTTCAACTATTATCATGTCTGACTGTCGTAATTACTTACATGTTGACATAGAAATCTTCGTTAAAATTTATCCACTATGCTAAAACACGCGAACTCACAAAAGATTACTTTTAGGCAACTGGTGCTGTAAAGATGCACTAACTTGAACCCTATCACAGCATATATAAAAGAAACTATAAATTCACCATGGTCAAAACGACGATCCTGAATTTGCAAATTATCATTGAAAGTTATCACTTTATTTACAATTTTACATCACGAAGGTAACTATGATAACTATCTAAAACCGAATTTCAGTGAACTACTCATCAATGCTCTTAAGTCCCTAAAAGGGATTGAACTTAAAACCTTTTTTTTTTCAAGTGGTGCTTTTGCCGACGAACAGAGTCATCATGAGACTTTTTAAATTTCTTGTTTCAATCAGCTCTCTGAATAACTAAATTTATCCTTTTCCACGAATGCGTAACAATAAGTAATTTTATTTTATTCAACTTCATTATACTTGTTAAGTAGGTAAGCATCACTTATATTATAATTAGAATTGTTATTTATGAATAATGAAGAAGCCCAATACCGGATTGAATTATACAGTCAACTGATACCAGAAGATTTATTTTTCGACGATTTCATTTACTGTAGATGCTTATGATTGTGTATATAGTGATATTTTACAAGACATTAATCTGTTGAAAAATAGAAACTGGTAACATCATACGGTATTCAGGAATTTTAAATATCAAAGGGATCGTGAGAATGTTACTTGGTGGCATAAATGATGATGAAAGGTTCTAAGACGAGAATATATTTTACTAGGAAAAATGAGAGATAATTGTCCACTTGATCGACATAAAGAAGAGAGGTGTGCCAACGACAGTAGTGGCAATGGAAACTTGAAAGAGGACTATCGAAGCAGAACAAAAATATTAAATATGCATTTTTGCATTTGTAATAGATTGGTTTTGGTTGGGTAACGCTGAAAACCAGGGAGCACCGGATAGCTATTTCGTCTTAGAGTTGGACTCCTCAGCGGTGCGCACCCTCGAATCCTGAGTGGAATCCAACCTAATGCTTTTATGCTTCACTGTCAATACTTAAGCTTTCGCACTACTGGGACGACCTATGTCCAATCGTAAAATTCCAACTTTCATCAAGCTATGATACGGTATGACCATCATCCAGTGTCATTGGTATTTACTATCTTACTAACGACATCAGTAACGCCTTCTCACTAAAAGCAATTAATGGATTAATAATTTTTAGAGCCAAGGTAAAGTTATCAGTTCTATATCCTATTTCTGCACTCAAGAATATGATCTGAAGTGTAGGGTTGCTAAGGCTGCGGTTATAGTAAACGCTATCGTCGAAAAGAAGACTTTCTTTGTTGAGTTGTCTTTATATTTAATTACATTTAAGTTAGACTATCATAAATCGTGTATTATTCACTACATTTCCTTTTATAAAACATTATTACTATACAACTTTAATGTAAATCCATTATAAATTTTATTCTTTAAAGATAAGTATAAAGAAAATGTAGAAACTCAAACAAAAGGTTGATCATACGAAAGTGTTTATTCATTTTAGGTGAAGTGTCTGAGCAACGAATGGAAAACTATAATCATTTTAATTCCTATGTAAACAGTAAATGTCATGTGACCTATTAGTCTGTTAATAAGGACAAAAATAGTGTATTAATAATAATAATATTAATTATTATTATTATTATTAATACTCACAAAAATGTTATTAGGACAGATAAAGTAAATAATGTATCGTCGAACTAAACACTTACTGAATACCGAGATATCTTCTAGCGGTTGAATACAGTCTAAAGCCATACAACAGTACATTCCAAATAATAATACCAGTACAAAAATATTATATAAAAATGGTTTTGTAAATATATCAATAATTAATTCTATTTCATGAACGGAGTATAACATAATAACAGTTAATTGGATTAGATGATAGGTTAGGACGAAAGAGATAAGTAATTGAGAAAGCGAAAGTTTTTGGTTCAGCAGAATATTTATTTGAGAATGTTCTCAGAATTATTGTTTTGTACAAGATTTAACGACGACAAAAATTAATTTTTATCTAACATCACGGGTTGGTCTGGATTTTGCATTTATTGAAAACCAGGGACTGGTACCTGTTAGCTGTTCCGTGCTAGTATGGGACTACCCCCAACTAAGAAATTCAACTCATCACCTTCAGGCTTCTCGGTGACTGCCTAAAAGTTAAATCACAGATTCGTCCGACTTCCACCAGTTGGTATTTTCCACCCAGATAGTTTAGGCAACGCATGTTCAACCTCATCCATATTTGTTGGTGGTTAACTATTTTACACCCGACATGGCTGAGAACCGCGTCTCCTAACTAGAATTCTAAGAGTTGTCTCGCGAAGTTAGTGACTAGTGAGATGAAGTTGATTGTATTTGAATGTTGGGAAGATAACTCCTGAAGTTTAAGCAATAACATGTGGCGAGATGATTACTAAGATTATCTGTAAAGTTTTCATTGTACATTAAATACCTCTTGATCAGTACATTTTATCTTTCCTTCTATTAGTGGGGGAGTATTGATTATTAAAATGCCATTTTAGATCAGGCTTTTGTTTAGAGCCCTTGCTTTTACTTTATTTTTGTTTTTCATAGTGCTTGCGCAACATCGGCATACTCATAAAAGATGGTTGGGGATACATTTATTCTTATAAAATAATAAAAATTATACTGTAATATGCAGCATTCATTAAGTAAATGAATTTCAGAAATGATTGAAAGTACTGGATATGATTTTAGAGACTATATAAATGTTAAGGATCAACTTTTAATATTTATTTCTACCTAGAATAAAGTTCACCGTCATAGTACTTTATCAGAACCCAAAGTGTATTTCACTAAACGTAAGCTATTCATTAGTTTAGGCCAAAAATTTATGGTCTATCTAATTTTAAAGGAATCAAATCAATGTATGATATCTTTATTTAATTTGGCTATCTTTGCACTTTTAAGATAACCCAGTAAAGCATCTATAAGATTAAGCTACAGTAAAATAGGTATCACTTTAATTGTTTACTTTATAATACATCTATGTATATTCACGTTTTCCTGGTGACCTTCCTATTTGATTAACGGCCATTGGTTATTCGGAATGTTTTTATATTAGAATTAATTAATTAATTTTAATATTAAAATTCACTGAATTAGAATCTAGACACATTTACTTACATTATTTTCAAGCAAATAGTTTCTTAATGAAGGTTGGATGGTCTTACATTTAATCCTTCTAAATATCAAACTGGTAGTTTCAGTCGAAGACATGGTAAAGCATGAACAGCCTTGTGAAGTCACATGTTGTTTGTATCATTAAAGATTATGAAGTAAACACGATGTTAATGTCAAGCGTACATACTTTGCTAGATGAGACAGTAGAAAACTATAACCTTACGAGAAATCTTAGCTCTTGGAAATATATATTATTAATTACCGCAAAAGTTCAACTGAGGAAGCTTGATGAAGGCGGGTATTGAGTCTATCTGTGTGTGTCCGTCAGAAACTGATGTTAATGAGACCCCACTAAAGATTGGTGGGAGCTGAAATGGCTACATTAGATGTTATCCCAGTAGTGTAGATTGTTAAGGATTCACCAAGAAACCTGAAGGCCCTAGGTTTGATTCCCAGGAGGAATCATAGATGTGCACTGATGAGCTTAAACAACTGTCTAGTACTCTTTAGTTTTCAGTGATACCCAATTAACATCACTGTGTGATGAACACAAATAAAGAAACATAATGTAAATATTATCGTTCACATTTTTAGAAAACTTCTATCTGAACTCACATATATAAACAACCATTTGTATTCTTTTGCTTAGTTTGTTTTCGCTTTATTTATTGAGGCGCATATGGACAAAAAACAGTAGCATATTGAAATAATATATGCTGAGACTTAAATGTTGTACTAAACATACAATATTGAGTATAGTACCTCTTAGTACCATTATTGCATCTGAACAGCTTAGCAACATGCTGGATAATCAAATACCATAATTACATATTTTAAAATGTCATTTTATGTTTGTACAAATTACCGTGTACAAAAGTAAACTATTATTATATAAATATATTCTAAGTGGTGTAAATTTAACAGTACGAAAATATAATTACTATAATTCAAAAGTATATCCATAATGAAACTCAGTGCTATGGGGACTATAGAATATCATTTTAATATAACAAATTGGTCCGAACAAAACAACCATTGGCCACCAGGAAGTTCTGGACAGTTGTTTCGTCCTAGTATGGGACTCTTTGTCAACGTACATCCACGATCCCATCAGGGATCGAACCCAGGACCCTCTGGACCTACAGCCAACGCCTAACCACTAGACTACGAAGTCGGATCATAACGGTTAATGTTTACAACTCGATCAATTTGTGATACGTTTGGTCTACCTTATCTATTGCTATTACTGGGTGGCAACCTTACCAGCGACACAGATGAACTCCACTAGTCACGTCTTCTCACTCTAGGAATTACCTTGAGAAGTTAGCCACCAGTTAGCTGATACAATATATAGTGCACAACTAAGCAGATGTCCAAGTTATTTGATAGTTCAAGAAGAGGTTTCTCAGTGCATTTCATTCATGAAAACATGTATCAATATTGAAAACACTAATGATCACCCTACTCAACAATAAGTTACTGTTCCTTTTTAAACAGAAACAATTTTGTTCGATAACGGATTGTATTATTTAGAGTTCGAGAATGTATTGAATAGGCGGTAAAACCATACTATAGTAATACGTTTGAGCAATTCTTAAAATGGTTTTGAAGCAACTTATCGGTTAAGAGACAAACATATCTTACTTTTAATAAAGTATTGCTAAGAAGAACTAATACATGACAATTTAAAGTGGTTGTGCACTTATGCCCTCTTATCAGTCTTATACAATCACGTATTTCTTAGTAGTGAGCCGAATATAATTGGCTCTTTAAGCATGGTTTAACTGGTAAAATGACATAGAGGTTGAAGATGATGAGTAGATTCAAATAAATATGTTGTCAACTGACTCGTCATAAACTTACTTAACATAGATTTCTTATTCAACTGTTATATTATATAACATGGAAAGCCTTGATAAAGAACTAATTGAAAAGAAATATTTCTTCATTCATTCCTTGTTCTCTATATGATTTACTGTTTGAAAGCAAATCTATACTTCACATAATGCATTACTAGGTGGAGAGAAGGCGGAAATCATGGCTGATAGTTCAATTAATATTTGTTAGGCATTTTCTGTCTTGCTTCATACAATATCGTATTGAAATGAGTAGATAGAACATTCACATTTAACGAAACTTTCTGATACGACTTAACATATCATTTGAAAATTTAATTCCATTATATAGTTATAATTTACGATTGGCCACCTGAGCTGATTGTGTTGTTGCTATTATTTAGTTTAAAATCTCGGTAACGGTGGATTATGTTTAATTCTCAATAGGCTAGATAAATATATCTAAAAAAGCAAATGTTCATATGGTGACTCGAACACATAATATTTTTATGTAAAAAGACTTCAAAGAGTTGTCTACTTTAGTAATTGGTTCAGATAGCATCCCAACATTTAACAAACATGAATGTTCAATTAGAATGGTTATTTTTGTAGAGATCGGTCATTTATTTGATTGAATACATCACAGATTAATGTTAGCAGGGTACCACTGAAAACCAAGGAGCACTGGACAGCCGTTTCGTTCTAGTGTGGGACTCCTCAGCAATACCCAACGCAGACACCTCACCAGGGGCTGCAGGTTGACAGCGAACGCCTTACCATCTGCATCACTGGATCAGCATCCAATGGCAAAATTCCCACTTCCATCAATTTGTGATATATGGTTTGACGATCATTTATTGTCATTGGCGTTAAGTGTCTCACTCCCGACAAGTCTGAATTCCATTAGTCACAACTTCTCACTAGAGCTTCAAGAGCATCCTGGAGTGAGTCACTAAAGAGCTCATTATTATTGTTCAATTGGGATGGTTATATTAATAGAGATTGGTTACTTATTTAATTGAATCTGTCACAGATTGATGTTGGCAGAGTACTAATGAAAATCAGGGAACACTGGATAGCTGTTTCGTTATAGTGTGGAATTCCTCAATACTGCGCGCTATATGTCACAAATTGATGGAAGTAGGAATTCTACCATTGAATGCTGACCCAGTGGTGCAGATAGTTAGGCGTTCGCCGTCAACCTGCAGCCCCTGGTGTGGAATGTTGGGTGCGCACTGCAGAGGAGTTTCACATATGATCAAATGCTTATAATATCTATTTATTATTATAGACTAATAAAATTAATCAATCTCTGTCGGTCTATGATCACTTTGAGACAAATGTCTCGTTACTGACATTTTATCTCCAATTTTAGTAGAGCTGGATGAAACAAGCATCCTATGTTTCACTGCTAACTATACTATTAATTTAACTCAACTTTAATACTGTATATATATTTTTTCATATTATCTTCATCATAGATTCATGTATGTTGGATATTAGTAGTATCTGGCGTTTCTTTTTCTGTACGATGTTCACAAATCAAAGTGTCACATACAAAATTTATATGTTGTTTTAATCAGCTAATTTATCAAATTTTAAACAAAAAAACATGCTAAATACAAATTTCCATTACTATTGTAAGCATCAATTAATTATCATGACATAAAATAAATTTTATCTGTGACAAATTTTGACAATTTCACTAAAATGTAAAAATAACAACAGAACGGGACAAAGAAAGATGATAATCAATTAGACATAAATATATGAATCATTGAATGACTAGAATATAATACAGTCTAGATGAGTTTGTTATTTTTATCAACAGCTTCTACAAACTATTATGTCATTTAATGTAAGTATTTTGTAAGGATTGGAATTTGTTTTAAATGGTTGGCTGGAAGGTAACCGGTGAAGACCTGACTTATTAGGAGTGTGATAATTATTGTCAATGTCATTGGATGACTCTCAAGGTATAGCACAAATGGATGTAAGTGGAAATCCTACTATTGGAAGTTGGCCATCTCAGTGATACAGTAGGTTAGGCTTTCACTAACATGAAGACCATTGATTTGATTCCCCTAGAGAAATAAATAGTATGCATAAATGAGGAGTTTGATGCTGTCTCGAAACAATTACCAAGTGCTCCTTGGTTTTCACTAGTACCGACATTAATCTGTGACTAATCCACCAACTATTATATCAGTTATTTTTTAATCATGCAAATATCACAACATAGTGTTTCCTTTTTAAACTTCTTAATTATGCAGTTTAAAGATGTTTGCATCTATTCGTTGATTATCACGGAATGAAGTTGATCAATCCTTGTTGATATGTATGAATCCTCCAAATTATACACACATACTCGCTGTACAGTCGTGGTTGTTTGAACCTCGTTATCTAGTTTTCAACGTTGTGGCGCTTGACACGAAACGGACCTAATTAGTGTTCTGGTGTAAACAATAACAATGGGATGAAGGCATACCTAGATGATAAGTCTCAAACAAAACGAAGCGTGCCATTCGGATTCCGCTTTCTAGATACGGTCCAACTTATTTTTTAATTATAATCATTACATATATGTTATTTATAAAAAAACTGCAACAATTGAGGAAACTCCTTGAGAATACAGTGAAATATGTTTATACTTTATAACGGAATAAAATTTGTAACACTATTACTTTTGGATTTAACTCCGAATGTAGCCCTCCTAGGGTTACTGCCGGTCCCAAGCCCGGGTAAAGGAGGAGGGTTGGGCATGGGGCTAGCACCCCCATCCCGTAAAAACCCAAACTTGCTAAAAAAACGCAAACCAGATTAAACAAGATAAACCATTTAAACCATTTAAACTCTGCCCTGGGAGTGGAAGGATATATGACGCCTCATGATGAAAGCCTAAATTCTTCGGAAGTCATGAGGCCGATGCCCCCCCTTCTAACAACCAGAGCAAATATTTTTATAGGTACATGGAATGTTCGAACAATGTGGGAGAGCGGGAAGACAAATCAAACAGCTGCAGAAATGAAGAGATACAACTTGACAATACTCGGAATCAGCGAAACTCATTGGACTCAAGCTGGACAGAAAACATTAGCTTCGGGAGAGACGCTACTATACTCCGGCCACGAAGAGGAAAATGCTCCCCACACTCAAGGAGTTGCTCTGATGCTGTCCAAGGAGGCACGTAATGCACTTGTGGGATGGGAACCAAATGGACCCAGGATCATCAAAGCATCTTTCAAAACAATGAAGAAAGGGATTACAATGAATATTATCCAATGCTATGCACCAACCAACGACGGCAACGACGAAGACAAAGATCAGTTTTACAATGGACTGCAATCAATTATAGCAAAGTGTCGAGGAAAGGATCTGACAATACTGATGGGAGACCTCAACGCCAAAGTCGGAATGGACAACACTGGATATGAAGAAATCATGGGACGCCAAGGACTGGGAGACAGAAACGACAATGGTGAAAGACTTGCAAACCTATGTGCCTTCAACAAATTGGTTATAGGTGGTACAATATTCGCCCACAAACGCATACACAAGGCTACATGGGTCTCACCGGATCATACTACTGAGAATCAAATCGATCATATATGTATCAATAAAAAATTTAGAAGATCAATGGAAGATGTAAGAACCAGGAGAGGAGCTGACATAGCTTCAAACCACCACTTGGTGGTTTCTAAAATAAAACTGAAGCTAAAGAAGCAGTGGACAACTGGAGTGTCAGCAGTACAACGGTTCACTACAGGCTTTCTCCGAGACACTGACAAACTCAATGAATTCAAAATATCTCTCAACAACAGGTTCCAAGCCTTACAAGATCTGCCGAAAGAAGAAACCACTATGGAGGACAACTGGAAAGAAATCAAAGAAGCACTAACGTCAACGTGTCAGGAGGTTCTAGGCCGCAAGAAGCACCATTATAAGGAATGGATCTCCACTGAGACATTGAGCAAAATTCAGCAAAGGAGGAACAAGAAGATAGAAATCAACAACAGCCGAACAAGAGCAGAAAAAATCAAGGCTCAAGCTGAATACTCAGAAGCAAATAAGCAAGTAAAGAAGAGCATTAGAGCTGACAAACGGAAATACATCGAAAGCCTTGCAACGACAGCGGAGAAGGCTGCAAGAGAAGGAAATATGAAACAGCTATACGACACAACGAAGAAACTGGCAGATAAACATGGTAAACCAGAGCGACCGGTCAAGAACAAAGAAGGCAAGACACTCACTGAGATTGAAGAACAAAAGAATAGGTGGGTAGAACACTTTGAGGAACTTCTAAATAGGCCAGCTCCACCGAACCCACCGGACGACTGGATCATGAAGACCTCCACATCTGAGGGAATGTACGGGATTCAATGGACACGTAGGATGCAACTCGATGATTTGGACTTCGCAGATGATCTAGCTCTTTTAGCACATACACACCAACAAATGCAAGCGAAGACAATCGGGGTAGCAACAACTTCAGCAACAGTAGGGTTGAACATACATAAGGATAAGAGCAGGATTCTCAAATACAACACAGGGAGCACCAACCCAATTCAACTTGATGGGGAAACTCTGGAAGAGGTGGATACCTTCACATATCTGGGGAGCATCATCGATGAAAAAGGAGGGTCTGATGCAGATGTAAAGACAAGGATTGGCAAGGCAAGGGCAGCATTCCTGCAGTTGAAAAACATCTGGAACTCAAAACAAATATCAACTAACCTCAAAGTCAGACTCTTCAATTCGAACGTGAAGACAGTCCTGCTGTATGGAGCTGAAACCTGGAGAATTACTGCAAACATCCTCAGACGGATACAGGTATTTATAAACAACTGCCTACGAAAAATACTGAATGTCCGTTGGCCGGAAACCATCAGCAACAACTTACTATGGGAGAGGACAAACCAACTTCCAGCCGAAGAGGAAATTAGGAAAAGACGGTGGAAATGGATAGGACATACACTACGCAAACCATCAGACTGCATCACAAGACAAGCATTAACATGGAATCCTGCTGGGAAACGGAAAAGAGGAAGGCCAAAGAACACGCTGCGTCAAGCATTGGAAGCAGACATTAAAAGGATGAGCAGCAACTGGAAAGGATTGCTCAGGACAGAGTTAAATGGAGAACACTGGTGAGCGGCCTATGCTCCTCAGCGAGGAGTAACGGGCATAAGTAAGTAAGTAAGTATTACTTTTGGTTTTGCTCTTAATGCGTAGGTTCAAATTAAGCATACATATAAGCATGTATAGGATGAATGACTACAAGACAAAACATTAGCTTACTGAAGAGTGCCTTAATGTTGTATTTTGGTATCTACCAACAATGATCTCAATAAAAAACATTATAGTTTAACGTTTTTTCTCTAAAACTCTTTAATGGATACATTCCCTAATAAATGTTCCCTTTTTAGTACTACCTTATGTCCCTAATTCTCATAACTTATCTTAATGTTACATCATATTCACCAATTTCCTACTAGGTTTGCCTTTTACTTTAATAATTTTCAATAAACTTATCAACTAGAAAACTTATAAATGCATCGCTCTTTACCTGCTTTATTCCAGTAAACTAAAAATAATCAACTAAAACCAATCACCGAGACCTGTATAAAGGGTATGTTGATGACATTTCTATTATATGCGATTTGAATAATATCCATCACATCTTCAACAATTCCTATTCATCCGGCAAGTTCATTGTTAATAATAAAAATGAATCAGATTCCCACTTTCTCAATGTTAAAGTGGAAAGAAATCTTGATGGAAAGTGATGGTGATCCATTTACAAAAAACAAAAATAGAATAGGCAACTAACAAGTTTCAAAATATAGCTCTCCATATGTTGGAACTAATACTCGATTGTCTCCCGCCTCAAGAATTCGTAGAAAAGGAGTTAAGGTTCTCAAAAAGAAAATAATCGAAAAGGCTTTTCCACTAATACTTACTAACAAAAACGTGAAATTTGAACTACTAAGAGAATTGACAATCTCAGTATCAAAGAAGTGACTCTACTTAAATGTCAACTTTAAAAGTGATATACTGGCTGACATCCTAAAAAAATGAGTCTAAAACGATGTTACAATAATTTCTCTGCAGTTAATCTGTGAGTTGTGTTTCCTGGCCAACCACGATTCGCAATCAACTTAAATGACAGGTTATTCAATTCTACGTCTTTAGTGTGCATCTATAAATTCACTTGTTTCTGTGAGGCAAAGTATATCGGTCGTTTAATGAATACTTTATACGAAAGAGTTCCAGAGTACTTTCCAGCCTGGTTGAGCAAGGATAATAAGCGAAATACTGGAGCATCAAATCAACACCATTCAGTAGATCACTAAATATACATCTTTCAAAGCAATACATAGAGTGGATAGAAACATATCAAAAGCATTATATTCTTGACTCCTATGCATTACTGAAGCCATTAGCATGCACATAAGGAAATCTGAACTATGTGTATAAAAGAAAACGCTTCATCCGCTTATTTGATCAAGGACCTAGTTGTTAAGTTTTCCTGTTATGTTATTAATATGCCTTACATTCTTTTGCTTTCCACAATTACTATTTAACCTTACAAACGTTTGTCATCCCTTCTCTCACTCCCACCTTCCTCCCGACATTGTTTACCAGAGATTCATCAATCTTGTTTCTTTGTCCAACTTGAGCCTAATCATTTTTAGATAACCAACCGTTCACTGCTTGCTCACATAGCCCACAACTTCGTTTCTTTATTATTATTCGCTGTGAATATATGTATATTACTCCTACGAATTAAACAATGAGACATATCAGTTAGCTTCAACAGTATTTATAAGACAAGACTTTATGCAATATCCAAAATGATACTAACGTCTTGGAAAAAACTGAATAATGTACACTTTTAATTAAATAAATTTATCACCAAGTACTCCTCAGAATAAAAGCAACAGTTAAATATGTTGTGGCACATATTGAATTTGTCAAGCGATTTAAAGTAGACTAGAGAAATACCTTGCTTAATGTAGATAACCTTCTAATTATTACTCGTCAACAAGGCGTGCCTCTAATTTTGAGTTAGTTATTACTTCCTGATTGATTGCAATTCATAACATCCGGTTTTACAATTTGTTGATTTATCATTTAGTAATCAGGACATAGATTGATATCTGAATTTTCACCATGAATAGATGAAGCGTAATATCTTGTCTAGGAATAAAATGATCTTAGCATCTAGTTGTTACTTCAAAATCTGTAATTTTATAAAAGGAATTGCCAAATATCTAACTTGATGAATGTCTTTTGCGTATACGCTTTACCAATGATGGAAAAAGTTGATTATCCTAGGGTAATATGAAGTTTCTTAATGGAATATACACTTTCACTACTATAAAATGTGAATTAGATGAAACATCTTTTGATTATTTTGAAATGATAGTGATGATGTCGACGATATTGGTGTTTTTAAATTCTTTGGATGAGATGGTGTAACTCTTGAGCTTACATTGTTATTGTAAATTAAGTGATATATTGATATATATGATTTCAACTAAGCACATCCATTCAGTGCAAAGATATCGCTGGCTCTAAACTTATCCGAAAGAGCCAGCAGACTCATTACATCTGAAGACGACAAGAAATGCGAATACAAAAATATAATCAACATCCTAATGCTTAATAATTTTCCAATGAATATTATTAAAAATTTGCAAAAACGAGACGACATTACTAACTAATAGTAAATTAGTCAAAACATCTTGGATTGGTACAGCCGTTCTACCTTACCGTCAAGACACAACAGTTGAATTACAAAGAATTCTAAAACAACACGGAATCCAAACTTCCTACAAAACTACCAACGCTATTCGAAGTTCATTGGTTAAAATAAAGGATAAGATCCCTTTCACCTCTACACAGAATTGTGTCTACAGGCTAGGTTGTGTTGATTGTGATGCTTTCTATATTGGAGAGTCTTCACAAGAAATCAAAACTCGTGCCAAAGAACATGAAAGCTACACTAAACTACCTACTAATAATCCTGTTAAACTTAGAAAATTACAAATATAACCATCCCAATTGAACTATAATAATGAGCTCATTAGTGACTAACTCTAGGATGTTCTTAAAGTTCTAGTGAGAAGTCGTGACTGGTGTTCAGACTTGTCGGGAGTGAGACAGTTATCACCAATGACAATGGATGATCGTCGCACTAC
Organism: Schistosoma mekongi; assembly: GCA_034768735.1. Taxonomy (NCBI): domain Eukaryota; kingdom Metazoa; phylum Platyhelminthes; class Trematoda; order Strigeidida; family Schistosomatidae; genus Schistosoma; species Schistosoma mekongi. The sequence goes on along the minus strand of CM068305.1, from coordinate 33,243,286 downwards.
ATATCACAAATTGATGGAAGTGGGAATTCTGCCATTGATGCCGACCCAGTGGTGCAGATTGTTAGGCGTTCGCGTCAACCTGAAGCCTCTGGTGCGGAATCTGTGGTGGGCACTGCTGAGGAGTTCCACACTAAAACGAAACAGTTGTCCAGTGATCCCTGGTTTTCAATGGTACCCTGCCAACATCAATCCGTGATATATTCAATCAAATAAAATAACCAATCGCCACAAAAATAACCATCCCAATTAAAATATATATCACTTATTTTATAAGTGATTAGCGATTACTTTATTGAAAAATTACTAGTATAATTATTTCCAGTTCATTCTAACGGTCTTTTTCGTGAATGGTTGTCATTTTTAGTTTTATTGTCCTAATTTGTCTTGGCATTTTTTTTAACTGACCTGTTAGGCTGGCCTTAGACTGAGCAAAACGACGTGGCGTGTTGTAATTGTTATCAATCCACGTTGACAAACATAGAAATGAATTCAATATTAATACAGACAACGAAAGTCAACCCTAAAAAAGGGATAAATCAATAATATAGCTGGTTGTCAACTGAACACGAATACAGGTCAGCGATATCCACAAATGAAATAGATGACAAATATTACCATAAGCATACACTCAATTCAAGATTATAAAACAAATAAAGAAGCGACTTTTACATAAAGTAAGCCCTAATGATGTAGTGCCAACTAAATGCATGTTAATTTGATCTAGTTATTTATTCTATGAAGAAGCAACTTAAATTAAAGCAACTAGACATCAAAAATATAAAGTTTATATATGAATGAATACCGTTTCTGAGTCAAATATAATTTGTTTACTTTAATAACTTATCATCATTTTGTTTTCATTATTATGCCAAATAATCGTTAAACCTGACGATGGTACTTCAGTTACTGCGGACTATACATTTTATTAAAGGGGGGTTCATGAAGATTGTTTACGGATGCGGTTTACATCACAGACTATTTGTATCAAAACGTCCACAGACAGACAGACAGTTGCAACGTAGAACTTGGTACATGCGTACGTCAGTTCAAGTTGCCATGCCTCAATTAGCAGATAGAGATTAAATTGTCGAATCAAATCCCAGAGTGGGGAAGATAGTAACAGAGTTAGTATTCATGGAAGGGAATAGAGACCGAGAAGATTTAAGAAAATATGATCCAGTAAAGAGAAAATTATGATAAGTTCAGAAACTTAGGATTTGGAGGAAGACAAGGAATGGATGCACCTGCGCCATTGCCAACGATTTTTAGCCATATCACCCAAAGTCTCTAACCATTTATTACGAGCGTCACGCGGACCCCAACCAGGTAGTCTGCACCTATTAACATGGCTCAGCCCAATTGTCAATGACTTCATGGACTGGTGCCATGTTTTGGTTTGGCCGCCCCTAGCTTCCTTCCAGCCTACTCCTACACCAGACAGCATTGCTCGTCGAGGTAGGCGGTGGTCAGGCATACGTAACACATGTCCTAACCACCTTAGCTGATGAAGATTTACTACTTCATCAATAGACTTACCGTATCTACCTAGTACTCTATTCCTAACCCACGTATTGCTTACTCGGTGGTCTCAGAAAACACGAGCAATGCTTCGAAGACACCTATGATCGAATACCAGGAGCCTACGGATATCCTCTATCCTTAATGGCCATGTTTCGCATCCATAAAGTAAGACGGACTGAACTACTGCGCAGTAAACGCGTCCTTTGGTCAGTAGTCGGATGTCTCGCCTATGCCACAGATGACGCAAATTCCAAAAAGCTAATCGGGCCTTATGTATACGCGCAGAGACTTCAGCAGACACCACACCGTCAGGGCTGATGAGGCTCCCAAGATAAGTGAAGCAGTCAACACATTCAACTGCCTCACTCCCTATCACTAACTTCGGTGTCGAATCAATCCAATCCTGAAGTAACATTTTGCATTTGGGTGGAGAGAATCGCATCCCAAACATCCTTACATTCATGTTTAAGGTAGTCAAAAGATTCTGCATTTTATCAGCATCTTCGCCTAAGAGAACTATATCATCTGCATATTCTAAGTCAGCTAGTTTATCTCCTGGAAGGAGGTCAACCCCGCCGAAGTCAGACGATGAAAATGTCAACTCTAAAAGTATATCAATGATAAAATTAAATAAAAATGGGGAAAGCGGACAACGTCCACTTAAAATTAATTGCTTCTGCCTTATAAACAACTCCACAAAAGTTCCTATTCACTACCCTGTCAGAAGCTGGACTCAAGACCTTTAAACCTTACAAAAGGGTTTAATGTGTAAACTACTAATCTATCACTTAGTGGTTTACATTTCATGGATCTAGTACGAAACGATGATTAGTGAATTTTAGAAATTTTGAAAGTACGTCAGTAACTCATTACTTACACTGGATGTAAGCCAAATAATATAGCTTAGCAATTACAACTACAAAGCAAACTCACCAGTCTCAACGGCAACCGCTTATCTTGAAATCTGAAGGTATACGCTTATGCCAACTTCCAGACAATCTCATAATCGACCAAAACACCGGTTTAGTCCTAGATACAACACCTAGACACAACCGGTCCAGAATCCATATTGAAAAAGGGGTACAAACAATTATTATTACACAGTTGATATCGTTTTCAGCATGACGTTTATTTGAAATCACATATGAAAAGCAAGCACACATAACTATGTGGAGAATGTTCGAATCATAATAATTATTGATTATAATGTCTTTGTTTATCTATATCTCATCTACTCACAAAAGATTACTATGCATTAATGTTGATTACATTCACCATACATGATTCGTATAACACTTTTTCTATTCTTTTTCTGTACTTACCTCTTAATATCTCTATTAGTAATATCGATATATCAATATCGAATCATAATAAAATGATGTAAGCATTAAAAACCATAGTTATGTTATAATTACATATGGCATAGTAAACTATCATTAGTTCCTTGTTAAGAAATTTTCTGAATAATACAAGAATGAAGATGGCAACAGAGGTCAAATCAAAAATTAATAGTGCTATTCTGTGTTCCCCACCTTTCACATTTTACAAGAGTAAAGTATTATTTAACTGTGTTCATAGTAAACCATAAATGACATTATTATTATTGATATTCTTTTGTTTTTGCCCATAGTGTTATCTTAATACTGTCATTTAATTAAACAAGGATATGAATTATTTATATATGAGAAAATATAAATATCTTCATATATAGTATGAATAATTATATTACTTTTCGTTATATGGTTATCCATATAAAGTAGACTGGTATAAGGCTAAATTACGTTAAAGCATTGTTACTTAGGTAACTAATATCAAGCCAAACAGACAATGATATTTGGTCAAGTACAACTATGCAATTATCACATTAGCTTACCTACATCTTAGCAACTGTTTAAAAAAGAAAAACTGTATATCACTTTTCTCTGACCAGTAATATACTTACATTTCATCCGCTGAGATCATTTACAAATACATTCTGTTCATATGTACTTACATTCTAGTTTGTTAGTTTTTTTGATAAATTTAAATATTAATTCATTATCATAGTATAGCTTTTATTTTCTTAAATATTCAACAAGACAATTTTAAAGTTAAACCGTAATGTTTTGTAACTATTATTATAAACAATAAATAATTTTTAGTCTTCAATATACATTGTTACTGAAATGAGATAGTTTGTGAAGACTGGTTCCACAGGGGCTTTAGGTTAAGGGACGTATAAAGCTCTGCATCACTGAGTCAGCATTGATTGGTAGAATTCCCAATTACATCAATTTATGATATAGCACGACAGTCATCCACTATCATCGGCGATAACTGTTTCACTCCTAAAATATATGAACTCTACAAATCACGACTTGTTTTTTATAACGATAAGTTATTTGAATTAGTCAATATATACGCTATTTAAAATTATGCAGACTGTTGGATTTAAAGCTTTATACCACAAAATGACCTTAGTTAGATAACCATATAAAGTAAGGGGTCAGTTGATAGTTATCTTCTTCTAAATATGGGACTGCTTATTCATGAACACTGTCGAATCTACCAGCGACTTAGTATTAAATGGTTTTCATTACAAACCTCAGTCAGTTGTAGATATTGTATGGCTTCATCTATTGTAACTGGTGGTAAAGTGATGTACAGCTGACTAGACTGAACTCTATTTATCATGTCTTTACTTTATAACTAGAAAATAATCACTGGAAGCTAGTCAGTGATAAACATATGTTGACTGCTATTATTTAGTGATGTAAAGATGATTGAACTTAAATTTTCATATCACTGTCTAACATTAGTATAATTTAACTAAGAATTATAAAATATTGTATCCATAGGAATTTGTCTTTCAACGTTTGAATCTATTCATAGTCTGCTTGTAAAACTAACTCTTTCAGTGTAATCTTCTTTCTGATTGTAATTGGATGTTGTGATGATTGTTGATTTTTAATTGGATATCAAGTATTGGTCTGAGTTAGGCAAACACTGTATGGTTGCTTCGTCCTCGCATAGGACTCTTCTGCAGTGCGCATCCACTGCTGTCCAGTGCTTCTAATAAGTTAGCTAATAGTTTCGTGTTTATCGTTTACTAAGTCCATATAAATTAAACGACATTCAAAAAGGCTCAGTTTGTAAAGCAAAACAGATGAATATTTTATATGTTTTACACGACAATAAGAAAAATTAAAATGAACTTAATGTATTTCACTTCTCTTAGTATGTATTTGTTTTTTTCCATATAGTAGGATATGATGTTTCAAGTGTTGGACAGCTTGCGTAGAACATAAAGACTGTCAGCCAACTTACTTGGTAAGATAAAAGTTTTTCTTCTTGATATCATTTGATCAGTTTGTTAAATTACACGTTTACAGTCATAGACAATGTTTGACTTTCATATTTACTAGACCTTCTTACGTGTAGAACAATTCATTTATAAAATCAGTAAGCAAATAAATATTTCATGTGATTTTGTCGGAACACTTCTATTATAAGTGATTAAATTTAACCTGTTGGGGAAGAACCTCATAAAATGATTGAATTTTAATGGTGTATAGATTTTACAGAATTTTGGTGAGTGTAATTATTTTATGATGAACTGAAGTTAATCGTAAGAAATTCCTTCTTGACCTATATTACGTGTTAGTGAACACTTATTATGAAGGCGTAGCTGGAGTCTTAAAAAATGTACATACTACGGCAAACTTATTAGGCTAGTGGTCATATTGTAACTTGATCAACAGACGGCGTTAAAGAACTATACATATATGGTAGTAGTAATCAATACATGTATCTAAATGTCTCCATAGTCTTTTATGACGACGCTTACTACTCAAATAAGATTAAATAAACACTGGGAAACAAATAAATTTGATCAGTCAATGTAGTGATCTCATTCTCATAGAGGTCATTCACAGTGTGAATATCTTAGTAGCTATACTTCTTATAGTGATACTGCATACTATCCATTAGAATCTTAGTGAAACATTAGTTCGTCCAACAACATCAATACATCTTAATAATTAGTGCCAACTAGTATTAAATACAGATCTACGACTTTCTGTAAGTTGATTTCAACCACCTGAATATAAACAAAATGCATTATAATGTTCCATCATATACCCAAATATACATATTGTTATTTGATTTATAGTATTCAATCAGCCATAGTGACTACATTAACACTAATAATAAATTCATTTCATACTATAATTTTTGTTACATTAAGGAATTTTCATTCAATAATACAAGTTCTATATGCATTCAAATAACATCCACTTAAATCATGTTTTATAAATGTATTCAATAGCCAAGAGGTGCTACACATGAAAGATTAGTTCATTAGTTTAACTGTTAAGACTACTTTTACTTTCCATCAAATATAAAATCATAATTGTTTAAAAATACTTTTCAACAAAGTTTCGTGTTTTACAATTGAGTTCAAAATTGATTACATAATAATTTCAATTGAATAAAGTATAAATAGACCTCACTTTATGTGTAGTTCCTTAACTTAAGTTTATCTTATCTAAATGTTATTTTATTTGTTCTTATCATTCATAATTCTCCATACTAATATTATTATTATTATTGCTGTTATTATTAATCATGGATACACATAATGTATTTGAATATCATGCAATCCATTCTTCTGTTTCTGCCTTAATTCGTAACATTCCATACATGACGTAATACAATAAACTAAGTTACTAATATGATTCTAAGATTTTCTATTTTTATTACAAGTATGCTTAATTTTAATCAAATTTTACATATTCTTACTTACGTTATACGATTTTTAATATAATACGATCCCTGACTAAACACTTGATCTGACTATGATGTTATCATGTCTCTACATGTAGTTAATATTCTCATTTCAATTACTGTATAAGCACATTCAACATTAACAATTGTATTTAAAAAACAATCCCAAATTCATGTGCAATAATCTTTCATGTCTAAATGATGTATACACCACAAAACTGAATATTTTTTTGTTGCGTAATCATTAAATTTTGAACTCATAATTATAGAACCTGATAAAAATTTATAAAAAGAGCATTCTTTGTGTCAAGATATTTTTGCTTTACTGTATAAATGCTATACAGATCAGTATATTCGTCTTATATTGTTTAAAACGAAAGACAAAATGAAGAATATACCAAGAACTTCAGTGTTTGAATCCGAACTTTTGAGTATTTAAAGTTTCAATAGTTTCTCTACATCTTTTAACATAACTATCGAGTATAAACAGTCTAAATTCTTAATTATTAAGTTTAAACATGTTAAGACTGAAAGGCTAATTGAACAGTTGATAAACAGATGGCGTAAAAATTTGAACTGGGTGTTGTTAGTTTTATTGCCGAAAATACAATTAGTAATTCCTATTCAGGGTGATCCATATAAAATAAATCAGAATAATTAGTTACAAATATAGCAATAATATCTATGCTTAAAGATGGCTCGAATGTTGAATGACAGAAGTACAATTGAATAGTACTTCAGTATTCCACAGTCTACATGATCAAATTCAGTTTTCATTCAATTTTAGATATCTATTCTATTATTAGAAAACACTGTTAATTAAGTATGTCAAATACAATTCACTAAGCGTTATAAAGTACATAAAGGAAACAGAAAATTATGAATCGTCATGAGTCACTTAAAGATTTCTTACTAAATTATATTTTTAATCTAGTAGAATTTGTTTACTCTTCACACATTAATTGAAATGTTTCAACTTGTTTTCGCTACACGATCAAACCGATCAGTCTACTGAACAGACTCTAGTAATGGTATTATTAAAATTTTAATGCTTTTCGTTTTGACAATCAACACTTGAAATTGTCAAACATTCATGAAATAGTTACTTGATGCTTCTTGTCATTTTTGAAACACGTCCGACAAACATTTCCGTTTCCACAAAGTGAAATTACCAACACTCATTTGTTTGATAATAACATCAACTCTCTTGATATGTTGTCCAGCATAGTTTTTATTGACACGCTAGCAGTAGGTTTGACCTACGTTCATAAAAACAAGAAGCATTAATACATGAAATATTCAATACATTTAAATATTAACGCTTAGAAAAAACTATTTTTCACATACCTTGCATTGAATACACATTCAAATATAGCTGTTCCTGGTTGGTCATCCTTTAATGTAAGAGATGCATCTTTTGGTGGTAAGAAAAGATCTAATGAATATGTAGCTATATTTACGAGTGGGTCTAAAAGAGATAGTGAATAATTATATATTTAACTAATACGAAATTTATTTGGGATTTTATTCATCTTAATTCTACAAGAATCTTGAAAGTACTGAAGATCATAGAATAGTGGTCGGTTTTTATTCATTAGTAAACATTCATTCATTATACAAAAAACTCAAACGGTTTTTATTGAAGTATTCAGATAATAAACTAAAAGATCAAATATAAAAACTCTAATAGACAGTGACCTTCAGAAAATGTCGTTGGTATCTTTGTAGGTTGCATTCATCAAAGATTAATCTCGTTTTTTGGACACTGAATAATTGTTTCGTTCAAGCATGGGACTCTAGCAATGTGCCTGTGCGAAGGTACCACAGTTCAAAACTAGGACCTTTACTACCCAAACAAATGATTAGCCGTTAGATCCACTGGGTTGATACAAAGTGGCAATATCTTGACTCTAACTGCTTTGGAAAGAAACTCCGAGATTGCCTACTGCCAACTGCGAAAACCCTCTCATACCGAGTATATCTAAATTTCACTGTTCATGACGACACACTAGAACTTCTGGAATGCTTTGGAGTAAGTTATTAGAAAAAAATAAATTTCCGAGAGATTCGTTCGATTTATTTGTCTAAAATTATTCTCAGTGAGGCCAGCGTAATTCAGACTTGTTTAAAAGATTGGTAGATTTTATGTGTTACCAAACATTTCTATACTTTTAGACTTTTAATTAAAATCTTTAACATTTCAGTAAACGACAATTTCATAAACGTTTCGTAGCGAAGTGTTACAAATTTTAGCTTACCATTAACTCGAATTACATATGTTTGAGTGAATATTTCACTACCATAACCACTGATCAACCAAGCTCTAATTACTTTTGAATCCATTTCTTTATCAATATTAAGCAACACTATAGCTTGTTCTAACTGGCTAACAAAAATTCCCGATGTACTAGGTAAAGGCGCATTATTTATTGTCCATGTAGCTTGTGGAAATGGTATTGTTTGTAAATAATATGATGAAGATGTAGATTTATATGTTTCGTTGACTAAGTTGAATGCTGATTTCCACAGTTTATTTCGTCTTTCTTGCTGAAACGGTCGCTTATGCCCTTCTCGTTGGAGTGAACCAGGCCAAATTATAACACCCTGATCTAAAGTTACTGCAATAAATGAGCATACTTTGATTTCAGATGGTGGATCAAGGTCTGAAAAGTTCAGAAATTCAAAAATAAAGACAACTTTTGTTAATTAAAAAATGAGATTGGCTCATAGTGAATGATCGTTACTACTCATTAAAAATAAGTTGAGTTTCTGTGCCTTAATTTCGAAACCATTTAAAAATTTGAATATAAAGCATGAAAAATAAAATTATTTGGAGAATAAACAATAAGACCAATGACTAAGCTGATTACCACTCAAACTTTTATGCTAAGTGACATCTTTTTGATGACGTTACACACTTTAAAGTATATAGTTTCACAAAAATATTTTGATTGCACTGATCGACCACTGAGTACTGACGAATGTCAAGTCATAGACATTAAAAATAGTGGACTACTTTATTTCACACTAGCCATCAGCTTATCTACTGTAACTAACTTTTTACCAAACATACAAAATATTTTTAGTTGCTGCTCATTATTTTTAAAAGCCACTTCATGAGTATTTCAAAATAAGGATCTATCAGTTCTTGACAATAAAATTTGAACGCATATATGTGGATCACTATACACATCTGATATGACAACGCTGACTTGTGACCTGATGCTTCATAAAAAATATCTGTTTCCTCCCTCAAATAACATTAGCTGTTTCTCACTGACACACCACTACGAGACTAAATTGGAAAGGAGGTGTCCACAGTCTATCTGTAAGTTGTTACAAACAACACTGACATTGTTCAAGCATAAAACTGACATATAAAGTGTCTACAGTTAGCTGTAGGACTAACAGGTCCTTGATGCTTTTTAATTAAATGTATCAGGCTGCTGTAGTGACGTGATCACACAGAATAATGTGTTACCCAATCATACTTTCATAGTGTCTAAGTAGTATAAACAAATAAGCAGATTCACTGTCTAGGCAGTTGCTATGAAGTGCAACCAGTACATAATGAAAGCATGTCAAATATTGTAAACATCAAATAATGTTCACATTTTAGTATCCTTTTTGAATGGAGTTCCTTTTATTGTGAACCATACCTGTGAGTTAAAAACACGATCACTCAAAATAGTATTCCATATTTCAGTATCAATATGTTACTTGGTTAACTGTAATTTTAAAAATAACCCTGTAAAAATGCTACACACGCCTTTCTAAGTAAATCACTTTTACCTTCGTTTTTGAACAGGTTCACTCACTTTCTTCATAAAGCAAAGAGTTATAATTATTTTTATATTTTTGTTCTGAAAATACCTTTATCTCAACTACAATATTCGATGTACCTATCCGTAAATGTCTTAAAATAAGATGACAAACGATTTATCAACTATTATGTTAATATAAACAATATATCTGTCCATTTAGTAATAACGGTAAATTAATATTGTTAGGGTTAAAAATCAAGGTAGTCAATAAACCATACTAGGAATAAATGTCTGCAAATATCATGCAACAAAATGTAATTCTGACAAATGACAAGAACGCTTTATGTATTTAGAACCTATCGTGGCAATGAAAGTTAAATTTAGCCTCTTAGCTAAACGCTTACCTGCTTCGATGGAGCTTTATCACGTTGCTAAGCAAAATATTAGTTATAAAAAATACATTCCCTAACGACTAACAAAGATTACGCAGGCATGAAAAACACTATGAACAATTTTACCAAGCGAACCAAATAGCGCTTAAAAATTTATTTGGATTGAGTTCACTAAAACATCACCTTGCATTTCGTGACCAAAACATTCTTTATGAAGAGAATCCAATTTAAATTTAGTTCCCAAACTGTGTTGTCATTGTCTTTTAAAGTTAATCAGTCCCCATTCTAAAGATAGTTAATTAATAAGACTCTAAACTAACAATAGCTTTTATCATTTAGATGATAATAATGCACCAATGTGCACGTTTTAGTTTTAAGTATCGAAATCAAGCAAAAGTTTCAAGTTAACTAGAATAAACTCAAAATGCTTATTACAAGGGTAGGCTAAAGAGGGGATAAATTAAGCTGTTGACAGTATTCTAATTGGTTCACGCAATCACAAAGTAAAAGCTCAATAAATAATACCCTAAACGAATAACTTAATAAAAAAAAATGTCATAAAAATGAACAGTTCATAGTAATGAGCCCACAAGAACTGATTCCGAAAACTTGGCATACGGCCTGAAACAAGCTCATAGTTTACGATAACCTTCTTTGATTTACACTGGATTCAATATTTAACAGCAAACGCCGATTTTTCAGATATCATAAGAACATATTCTGCAGATATTTGCCTAGCTTTACTTAATAATCAAAAAACATACTAAATTTTGAATTGCTTACATAAATAAAGTATACATAGACAAAACTGTAAATGACACTAAATCAGTCAAATAATAATTTCACTCAACATAAATACAGAATTTCCATGAAAATATTGTCTACTTAATGCGGTAATTGAGTATCCTACACTAGCATTTGCTCTTAAAGAGTCTTTCCAAGGAGGTTACAAGTGCATTTTCTTACACGTTTAAACAGAACAACAAAACTTTTATTAATACAGTTTGAATGTTAGAATGCAGCATAAACTGGAACGCATAAAATGATTTTAGATACAAAATATGTCAGTATCTTGAGATATCTTATGCCGTTTAAACAATATAAACTTTTGCAAAAAATCTACTTTTAACGATTTAGTTTCATTAAGTCTAAGAACAATATGAAGTTTTATCCAGTTAAACAAAGAAATTAATGTACAATTTATTGTCAAATGTCATCTTATACAAATGCGTTTATGATCGTGCGTGACTAAATGGTCTAATAAAAACGCATGCATCTTACATTTGACAAGGTACTCAACAACTCACTTAAAATCGCTAAAACACAAAGTGATTCAAAAATAAGCTACCTTACATTAATAAACATGATAAAATAAGCCAATTACTTACAGACGATTTCTAGTCTAGTTTTTCGACTGTGAATTCCACCATAAGCAGTCTTTACTACACAGTGGTAAAACCCTGCGTCCTCACGATTAGCCGACCGCAGACGAAATTAAAACGTGAGATTTTCAGCAACTTGAGAACCATCTTTATACCAGGAAACTTGTAGCGGTAAATAATCCCCAAAATAAATAGTTACATAGGCTTCGACATTGATGCTGACCATGTTTGTTTTAGCGGACACTACTAAGTTGAAGGCGTTCGGTCACGCATCACGACCAGATCACGACACATCGTACCGTAACAAACAACCATCTCTCTAGTTTGCCAGCCTAGACGTTGCTATCCCAATGCCGCTCCATTCACGATCAAATATAACTTCTCTTCCATCTTTCATTGCCTTCTGATTTCTTCTCATTCGTAAGAATGGGTTCAATCGTTAGAAGTTGCCCTGGTAATAATCCAAACGTAACTTGGTCATATACCAGGTGCACCTTCATTGGTGAGCCTGACGTGATCTGGACACGTTCATAACTGTGAGTTCGTTCCTGTTTATAATTTTTAACAGTATTTTTGGTGTGATTCCCATTTTTTGCACGTTTTGATCGCATTTATTTTTATATTTTCATATATTGCATATATAGCATGACTGATCAGACTCCTAAGTTCATTAAGATTAAAACTCCCACACCCCTGAACTTTTAGCTCATCTGTTTCCGAACAGAAAACATAGAAGCTTGGATCTGCTACGCAGAAGCCGAGTTTCGAGACCAAGCTGTGACAGATCCACGTGTTCAATTCCTTGCCGTCGTAAGGTCACTTCCGTGTGAATTGAACAGGAACGTCACCCCTTTCTTTTTCAGCCCTGACTGCCTAGAACCTTATGACCAACTCAAAAGATCGATTCTCAAACGCGGAGACTTATCCGACAGACAACGTCTTGATGAGTTGTTCCACACCATTGAGCTAGGTAGTGGTTCAGCGACGGATGTTATAGCGCATGCGAGAGGTAATCGGTCAACGCACCTTCGACGAAGGTCTTTTCTGTCAAATCTTCTTATCAAAACTGCCACAACAAGTGCAAGCAGTTCTGGTAACGTTTAATAACAACCCAGTAGATGAACTAGCTTCATCTGTTGATCGAACTCTGGAGATCACCAGAACTCGTGATAATCAGGTTTATTCCATTACTGAAAAACCTCATGCCACCGAAAACGACGTGACAAAATCGTGTAATACTCTTTCTCGTTTTCTTGACCTGAAGGAAAGACACCAAACGAACGATTCTCGTCGACGAAGTACGTCACGGAGAAGGTCGTCGTCTCGACCTCGACGAAACGAAAATTCACATTGGTGTTAGTACCACAACACCTTTGGAAAAAATTCCAAGAAGTGTAGAGACCCCTGTTGTTTCCCCAGACATAAACCGACTGTTGACGCATCGGGAAACAATTCCACCGGCACGCGTTAGCGGCAACCGTAGCCAGTGGAAGCAGCCGCCTGTTATTTGTCACTGATGTGATAACATAGGTTCGCTACCTCGTCGATACTGGCGCAGAAGTTAGCGTTCTTCCTGCAGCCCCATCTAGTCGCCACCATGAAGCTGCGTTTGATTCACAGGCAGCCGATAGAAAACACATAGCTACGTATGGTAAACGATACGTCTACTTAAACGTGGGTTTACGAAAACTCATACACTAAATTTTCACTATCGCCGATATGAAAATACCTATCATAGTCATGGATTTACTTAGCCACCACAACTTGCTTGTGGACCCTAGTAAAAAGAGACTAGTTAATAGTAACACAAATCTCTACATTCGTGGAACCGCTGCAACAGGTTGTAGCTTATGTCCTCTTCGTTTTAAACATTTAATTAACCCTTATTTTCAGACGATACTTGACAAGTATCCAGATCTGAATAAGGCGTCATCGAAATTATCATGTGTAACCAGCAATGTTACACATCACATCACGACTACAGGTCAACCTGTATTCTCCAAAGCACGCCGACTCGCGCCTGAAAAACTAAGGACTGCGAAAAACGAATTCAATCATATGATTGACTTGGGAATAATTCGACCTTCCAGTAGTCCATGGTCATCTTCATTACATATGGTCCCGAAGAAAGATAGCAATGACTGGCGTCCCACCAGTGATTACCGACGTCTTAACGCCCAAACTACGCCTGATCGTTACCCTTTACCACACATCCACGATTTAACGGCCACCCTGAAGGGAATGACAATATTTTCCAAACTCGACTTGGTAAAGGTGTACAACCAAATACCGATGTCTGAAAATGATATCCCGAAAACCGCTATCGTAACTCCATTTGGCCTTTACGAATTCCTCCGAATGCCTTTTGGGTTGAGGAACGCAGCACAAACATTCCAACGCTTCATTGTTGACGTGTTCCGCGGGCTTGACTATGTCCATGCATACGTCGATGACTGCCTGATAGCAAGCCCAGACGAAGTAACACATATGAAACATTTGGACACAGTCTTTAGTAGACTGCAACGATATGGAGTAACCATAAACATACAGAAATGCCAAATCGGAACAACCTCGTTGGACTTCCTGGGGCATACTATTAATGCGAATGGTATACAACCCCAAAAACACAAGGTGGCAGCTATTCTGGAATACCCGGAACCAACCACCATCAAGCAGTTGCGAGCTTTCAATGGATTGGTAAGTTTCTACAGACGGTTTATACCGAACTGTGCATCTATCATGAAACCACTAACGGATCAGCTACGTGGAAATAAAAAAGTGGTCACAATGGATGCAGACTCAAAGGAAGCCTTTACTGCGACTAAAGAAGCAATAGCCAATGTGACTATGCTGGCACATCACAATACCGAAGCCCCTGTCAGCATCGCGGTTGATGCATCTGACTCAGCGATTGGCGCAGTTCTGCAACAATGGACTGACCAAACTTGGCAACCTTTAGCATTCTTCTCAAGACGACTAAACGATACCGAATCAAGATACAGCACTTTTGGTCGTGAACTGCTAGCCATGTACTGTGCTGTACGACATTTTCAACATTCCATCGAAGGCCGGGAATTTACAATATTCACTGACCATAAACCACTGACGTTTTCTATGAAGTCGTCTTCAGATAAGTACTCTCCGCGAGAGTCGCGTCATCTAGACTACATTTGCCAGTTCTCTACTGATATACGACATATATCTGGAGCTAACAATGTGGTTGCCGACGCCTTATCACGAATACATGCCTTGAATCGTATCCAAGGCACTGACCTTGTTGAACTAGCTCGACTTCAAAATGAAGACAATGATCTTCATCACGAGTTATCCACAACAACGCTTAAACTTCAAACAAAGACGATTGGAAAAGGTAAGAACACTTCAATTTGTGATTACTCTACAGGTACAGCTCATCCAATCGTTCCCAAGAGTTATCGACGAATCATCTTCGACACATCGCACAACCTCTCATCCTGGAGTTCCTGCTACGTCTAAACTGATTTCCCAGAGATTTTGCTGGTCAAGGATGAATAAAGACATCAAATAATGGGTACGCTCCTGTGTGGCCTGCCAAAAGAGCAAAGTAATTCAGCACAATAAATGTCCTCTTGGAACTTTCGCAACTCCCGACGCTCGATTCGACCACGTCCACCTTGACTTGGTAGAACCCTTACCTGAATCAAATGGGTTTTCTTATCTTTTGACGTGCGCGGACCGTTTTACACGCTGGCCAGAAGCGATTCCACTGAAAGACATCACTAGTGAAACGATTGCTCGCGCTTTCGTCGATCGATGGATGGCGAATTTTGGCTGTCCATCTACAATAACGACAGATCGTGGACGTCAGTTTGAATCTGGATTGTTCCACTCTCTGACAAAACTTCTTGGAGCAACGCGCTTCCGAACGACTGCCTACCACCCACAATCAAACGGTTTGGTAGAAAGATTTCATCGACAGCTGAAAGCATCACTTTCAGCTACAAACATCCCGCAGTGGACAGAGGCTTTGCCACTAGTCTTACTTGGAATCCGAAGCATGGTAAAAGAGGATGTCGGGTGCAGCGTGTCTGAATTAGTTTATGGAACGACTCTTCGATTATCAGGTGAGTTTGTGGAAATCGCTTCCACCTCGACAAACCTGGATCTCAATTCTTACGTGGGCCGGCTTACAAATGCTATGTGTTCAGTTAAGCCAGTCCAGACTCGACAACAATCGACAGACACTTTCATACAACCCACTTTAAAATATAGTACACATGTTTTTGTACGTCGTGACGCTCTACACCGACCACTTGACGCGACTTACGAAGGACCATACAAGGTCTTGAAACGTGAAACAAAGTACTATACGATCGATAAGAATGGCCACGAGGAGAACGTTAGCATTGACCGCCTCAAAGCAGCTTACCTAGAAGGTAAACAATAACGATGAAACTCAGTCACACCTAAAGAATTGCTCCACTGTCTGCATAAAAATTTAAAGTACAATATATATATATATAGTTACAATTGATAAGTGTTCGTTTCTACGTAAGTGTTTGGTTTCCGGGACGGCTTGGTCATCTGGAAGAAAATAAACATGGTGTAGAATCTTGTGTACGCAAACGTATTTAAAAAAAATTATTTTTTTTTTTGAAAACAAGAATATATATATATAAGTGCGTGTATTTGCCAGAAGTCAGGTCAACTTGGCACCCTTGAACATGTGACGGCCGCCTTTTATGACTGGTTCGTAACAGTGGGTACCAATCGTACCCATCAGGTTGAAAATTATAGCAAACGTTTATGAAAAATAAAAAAAAATGGATTACCAAGAATATGAGAATGCTTAAACTTATTAGGGCCAGATGAAGCTGTAAGTCAATGCGAAGCATATAGCTAATGTAGAAAGCTTATTGTAACGGTACCGGATGATATCTCCAGTTGATTAAGAGTTCGAATGTCGATAAAATGGATGAAAGCTATGTGGTTATCTGAGAGAGCATAGAGTTTAACCGGGGGAAGTATTATTCCTAACCTATGTCTATGATCATGTATGGATTTATAATAATTGTTTGTATGATGCTATGGAGGAACCACATCAATTAATGGTAATTTTATATAAGTTTATCGACCAGGTTTGTTAATAGTTTCATTAAACTATATCAATCATATTACGTGATTGCCAAGGCTAGACAATTCTTTATGATGCTATCCTGAAACTATTATGAGTAATTAGTTGTAGTGTTAGTTTGCTATAAGCTACTGAAAAAAAGTTTTTTTTAGCTATTATTTAGGATCTAAAAGATTGGAAAATCTGACAACAGAATTTAAAATCTTAGATATGACATCACTACAGTATGAATGATGCTAGAGATACTATAGAAATTTAGTAAGTTACTCTAATTAGCTTAGTTATATTTATAAATTGTGGCCAAAATAATTAGAACTAAGAAAAGTCGAACAAATATGGAACTTAATATGTTTCGCTTGAAAACAACACACTTTTTCGAATAGTATGTTGCTGTATAAAGTTGTATCCAAATCAGAAATCGTTTCTAGTAGTGGTTTACATTAAATATACATGACTAGTCGAAGCAAAATATATACATGCCAAGTACTAGGGGTGTATAATAAATTAAGTTGTAGAAAGTTAAAACTCGCCTGGATTTTTTTTTTGAAATTTATCCTGACTTTTGAAGTTCATTGTGTGATTTATGGCATCGTAAACTGATAATTGAGAAATCTAGAAAAATGATTAGTTCTGCAGGCAAAACATGCTCACAACACTCACCTCAATTGATAGGTTTACGACTTATATTGCTCGCCATGTTGCTTAAGAATTAGTTTAAGTATTCAGTATTTAATAAAAAACAAAATGACTACCGTTCCTACATCAAAAGATAAGGTCCGGGGAGAAGTGGGTAAAATAGTGCTTATATTCCGATAACGTTTGTCGACTTAAGACAAAAAGAAATATATTGGTTTTTTTGTTTTCGTTTTATTTTATGTTTACTTTTTATTTATTTATTTTCAATATTTCCTAACTCGAAAATTTCAGGAGTTACGTGATTATTATTTTTTTTTAGGCCGAAACTATAGCTGTGGACATCCCAGCCTGAATAATCGGATTAGCCCAACTAACGCTTTTAGTTACCTTTGTAGCCTTTACGTTCTTATTTTCTGATTCCGTGTTTATTTGATCAGATAAACGGTCTAATAACACGTATGGTGGTTCATTATCTAGGTAGGCCGGTTTTAGCCTATCAATACTTACTGAGTCGATGTTTCCTTGTTTTTGTATTACAAAATACTTAGGTTTTCTTGAAATAACTTTAAATAAACCTTCAAAAGGAGGGCTAAGGGGTGCTTTTACTTTGTCACATCTTATCCAGACGTGCGAGCAACTGCTTAGATCCTTAGGTAAAAATGTCGCTCGTGATTGTTCACGAGTATTAATCGGTTTAAGTTTAGACATTTGGTCCCGCAGTTGATCTGCGTAAGTTCCTAAGTCGAGTATTTTACTGTCAATGTGAGGGCTAATAAACTCACCTGGGTGTCTCAGAGTGGTCCCGAAAACTAGTTCTGCCGCTGAACATTGTGGGTCAGTTTCGACAGCTGTTCGTATTCCCAACATAACTAATGGTAGGAATTCTGTCCACTGACTGGGGTTTGAATGACATATAAGAGCGGCTTTTAGTTGACGATGGAACCGTTCTACCATCCCGTTTGAATGAGGATGATATGCCGTGCAGCGAATTCTGTTTTAGCCTAGGAGTTTAGCCAAGTTATTGTATAGTTCAGATTCGAATTGAGCCCCTCTGTCAGTCGTTATTGTAACAGGTGTACCAAAAATAGTCACCCAGTTTTGTATGAAGACTTTGGCTACTGTTTCGGCTGTGAAGTCCGCGATCGGTACAGCTATTGGGAACCTCGTAAACCTACCTATGCACGTAAACAGGTACGTAAAGCCATTTGAACGCGGTAAAGAGCCCATTAAGTCGATATGTACGTGTGCGAAACGCGCATCCGGTTGGGGAAAACTCCGATGGGTGAATTTGTGTGTCCGTTAACTTTTGATTGTTGATACGCCGAACATTCTCTGACCCATTTATGTACATCTTTCTAAAGATTTGGCCATATGTATCTGGCGTTAATTAGTTTAGTCGAAGGTTTCACGCCAGGGTGAGACAAGGAATGAAAGTTATTAAATATTAACCGCCGCATATTTTTGGGAACGAAAGGTTGAGGGACCGCTTTCGTCGTGTCACAGTAAATCAGGACATCTTCCTTAGGTGATGGCAGCTGTTTCAGTTTCAGGCTAGAGCATTTAGTTGACAGTAAGTTTTGTAATTCTTGATCAGTTTCTTGACTGTCTCTTAAAATCTCGAAGTCTACTGTAGACTGTTGTATTATATTCATTTCTAATCGAGATAATGCGTCTGCCGCCTGATTGTCTTCACCTTTTACGTGCTGGATATCACTAGTGAACTGTGATATGTAGTCAAGGTGTCGGACTTCTTGAGACGAGTATTTATCAGTTTTCGCTCTTAATGCGTTTGTTAGCGGTTTATGATCCGTACAAACTGTGAATTCTCTGTCTTCTAGCATGTGCCGGAAGTGCTTGATGGTTAGGTAGATTGCGAGGAGTTCTCTACCAAAGTTTGAATATCTCGTCTTTGCTGGAGCGAGGTTTTTGAGAAGAATGCGATTGGTTTCCAAGTGTTTTTAACTAGTTGATTAAGAGTACCGCCTACGGCTTTGTCTGAAGCATCTACCATTATGGCAAGTGGGTAGTGAGAATTCGGATGCGTTAATGTAGATGCTTGAGCAAGTTTATGCTTTAATTGGTTTATAGCATCGACGGCCTCAGAGGTCAACTTGAACTCTTTCGGTTTTCCTTTAAGCGCATCCGTTAATGGTTGCATTAGTTGTGCACAACCGTGTATAAGTCTGCGATAAAGGTTTATTAAACCAAGAAAACTTCTAAGTTGTGTTATGGAGCTTGGGATGGGATATTGTTTAATGGTATCCACCTCTTGTTTAATTGGTGTAATTCCATCAGGGCTTATGGTATGTCCGAGGAATTCCAACGTTTCAACATTAAAAACGCATTTACTTTGGTGTATGTTCATGCCATTTTCGTTTGGTCGTCTAAGTACTGCCTTCACATGTTCATGTGATTCTAAGTCCGGGCTAGCGATTAACAGGTAGTCTATATACCCTTGAGCAAATGGCATATCTCGAAGTAAATTGTCCATAAACCTTTGGAATGTTTGTGCCGCGTTCCGTAGGCCGAATGGCATGCGTACAAACTGGAATAATCCAAAAGGTGTTGTGATAGCTGTTTTCGGAATATCTTCCTCAGCTACTGGGATATTGTGGTATGCCCTGACTAAGTCGATTTTAGTAAATATCTTCATACTCTGTAATCCATTTGTGAAATCTTGGATATGTGGTATCGGGTACCTGTCTGGTACTGTTTGACGATTGAGGGCTCTGTAATCCCCGCATGGTCTCCAATCGCCTTTATTTTTCTTTGGGGCTATATGCAGAGGAGATGCCCATTGACTATCAGATGGACGTATTATGCCCACCTGTAGCATTTAATCGAATTCAGCTCTAGCTATTTTAAGTTTATCGGGTGCTAGTCTCCTGGGTTTGGCGAAAGCAGGTGCCCCTTCCGTTTTGATTGTATGGCATACTTTTAACTTACTTTTGGAAGGTTGAGGGTTCGCTTTCGTTAACTCTGGAAATTCCGCGAGTATATCCTGGAACTTTGCCGTTGTTACTGGCGGAGTTTGTATTAAATTTAGAGAAGTGATACGACTTTCTGTACCTTTAGTATATTTCGAAGTTTCTTTTAATGTCAACCGTCGTTTATTAGTGTCAACAAGAAATTCATATCTCTCTAAGAAATCCATTCCAAGTATTGCCAGATCTAAATCGGCTACAGTGAAAATCCAGGGGAATCGTCTTCTAAACCCCAAATCGAGTGTCATTGTTTTATGCCCAAACGTCGCAATTTTAGTTTTATTGGCAGCTTGAAGTGTGACTGAGGAAGTTTCTCGACCCAGCTCGGTTTTGTTCTTAGGAATGATACTAAGTGCAGCACCAGTATCCACCAAAAAGTTCAAGCCTGAATTCTTATCTCTAACGTAAAATAAGCGACTGTTTAGGCACCCCGCGTCAGTCGTTGCGACCTGGGGAGGGGTTATTTGTTTCCCTATATTCTTTAGGGTCTGTTTGGGCCAGGCGATGAACTGCCGATCGAATTCTGGAGGTCACTAGAACTCGCGATAATCAGGTTTATTCCATTACTGAAAAACCTCATGCCACCGAAGACGACGTGACAAAATCGTGTAATACTCTTTCTCGTGTTCTGGAACTGAAAGAAAGACACCGACCGAACGATTCTCGTCGACGAAGTACATCACGGAGGTCATCGTTTCGACCTCGACGAAACGAAAATTCACATTGGTGTTAGTACCACAACACCTTTGGAAAAAATTCCAAGAAGTGTAGAGACCCCTGTTGTTTCCCCAGACATAAACCGACTGTTGTCCAGATTGTTTGGACCATTGTAACCTGTTCCGTGACACGAATCTCGGTAGTTGTGGTGACATGCTCCTGTCTTTATGACCCATCTGCAATTTGCTGACAGCCTCTGTGAGACTTTTAACACTTGCAGTGAGTTGTGCTATGACTGGGTCGTTTGCCGATTTTTCTTTTTTAGTATAGTGGATCATGCTTGAAGCAGTTGGGGGACCCCTTTCCATTATTCTATCTGCAATACGTGCTAAGTGAGATAAAGAGGTGTCGAGATCTTGTGCATCCAGACAATGTTGGACGTAGCATGGTAGAGCTTGCATCCATCCTTGTTTTAGGACCGCTTCACTCACTGTGTTGTCGCCTACTAAGGCTTGGAGATGACGCAAAAATTGTGACGGTGACCTATCACCTAATATTTCCCCTCGGAAGACTTTGGATTCTTTGCCCATCTGATAATGATAGACGATTCATTATTTCTCGTCTTAGGATGGTGTATGGTTGTGGTGTCGGTGGACTTAAAATCAAGTCGCGGACTTCTTTGGCTACTGAAGTGGGTAGAATTGAACACAAATCTCTATAGCGAACTCCTTCAGATTTAATATTGCGTCTGATGAAATAATGCTCTAGTTGGGCAAACCACAACTCGGGGTCATTACGATCGAATTCTGGGATTAGGATATTCGTAGTCATAACGGTGTCTATGTCTACCGATGACCTATCCTCTAGGCTTTCCGTTTGGACTGAGTCTGCCATGTTATATGAACAATATGATAACGTGATGAGGACGGAAAAATAATGAGTGATAAAAATAAAATACTATGTATATAAAAAATTATATACGTAATCTTAATTATTGCAAATCAGAAGGCTTATTTTTATGACTGAATATAGAAAGAAAAAGTGATATGAACAACAGAAATGAAATATTTTATTCGACACAGGGCTCACCAGTTTAACGCCTAGGTATATCCCGTTTTAGTGACACAAGAATCCAGAGTATTATGGTAATAGGTCTTTATTCAATAGCGTGGGCAGGAGACAGTCGAGCGCGGTTCTAGTTATTCAAACACACACATAATTCTCAACGTTCAATATAAGCAAATAGGAAATATAATCCCTATGCAAAATAAGGAAGTAAATGAATACTGGAGCCTAATTGTTTTGGCATATGCTTGAGTTTTGAAGGGAACTTTTAACTAGTCAAGCTATGTTGCTACAGACCGTTTTACACGCTGGCCAGAAGCGATTCCCTTAAAAGACATCACTACTGAAACGATTGCTCGCGCTTTCGTTGAACGATGGATAGCGAACTTTGGCTGTCTATCTACAATGACGACAGACCGTGGACGTCAGTTTGAATCTGAATTGTTCCACTCTCTGACTAAACTTCTTGGAGCAACGCGCTTCCGAACGACTGCCTACCACCCACAATCTAACGGGTTGGTAGAAAGATTTCATCAACAGCTGAAAGCATCACTTTCAGCTACAAACATCCCGCAGTGGACAGAGGCTTTGCCACTAGTCCTACTCGGAATTCGAAGCATGGTAAAAGAGGATGTCGGGTGCAGTGTGTCTGAATTAGTTTACGGAACGACTCTTCAATTACCAGGTGAGTTTGTGGAAACGCTTCCACCTCGACAAACCTGGATCTCAATTCTTACGTGGGCCGGCTTACAAATGCTATGTGTTCAGTTAAGCCAGTCCAGACTCGACAACAATCGACAGACACTTTCATACAACCCACTTTAAAATATAGTACACACGTTTTTGTACGTCGCGACGCTCTATGCTGACATCTCGACGCGACTTACGAAGGACCATACAAGGTCTTGAAACGTGAAACAAAGTACTATACGATCGACAAAAATGGCCGCGAGGAGAACGTCAGCATTGACCGTCTCAAAGCAACCTACCTAGAAAGTAGACCTTTCGACGTCGAACTCGTCACAACACCCCCGAAACTTAACATGAACGAAGTCGTCGCACCCCGAACACTGACTAATAAGCAAGTGGAAACTTCGGAGTGCTCCACAACGCCGAGAACTACACGTTCTGGTAGAAGTGTACGATTTCCAGAACACTTAAATGAATATTACGTCTATTAATTTTTTTTCTTAATTTCCACTCTGCTTATTGTAAAGGTTATACATATAAAGTAAAAAAAATTGAATAAAAATATTTTGTTTTTACTTTACGGTATGCATTTTTTTACACATTTTCGCATGTTTAAAAAAACACCAAAAAACCTTGTTTTTATTCATGTAAGCGTTGCCGACATTTTATGCGTTTTTGTAGCTGTATTTACTATATTGGCTACTATATTGGCTTACTATATTAGCTATCTGGTTTTCATTGATCTATAGATTTTATTTGACTTAGTGCTCACAACTCGTTTGCGTGCATATCTATTCCTAATTATCCATCTTTAACCATATTAAGCCTAAGAACTCTCATATTCTCGGCAATTCACTTTCTTTCCTAAGCATATGTCATAATTTTCCGTTCTGAGAGGCACCATCACTACCCACTGTTATGAACCGAGCCATGAAAGGCTGTCTCCATATGTTTAAGGTCGCTTATTTGATGTGAAATTGATTTCTTCAATCCCTTTGTGCGCACAAAATATCTACACCATGTCTATTTACTTCCAGATTGCCAAGCTGATCTTGAAACCAAACACTTACGCAGAAACGAACAAATCAATTATAATTGAATATTTTCTTATTTGTACTTTATGCAATCAGTGGGGCAATTCTTTAGGTGTGATTGAGTTTCATCATTTTTTGAGGTAGATTCTTCTTTAATTTTGACTTGAGTGTGACCCAAAAGGCAGGTGAATAAACACCGAGCAGCCGCACAGAGCATGAGAAAATCCTACCTCACCAACATAGTGTTGGGTAGCTTGCTTGAGGTACCCTCTTTTGACATTTTTGCTCCATTTCCCTATCCTGTTATTTTCCAAGCTCTGGTTACCGCTAGGACGTCAAGTTCACCAAGTATTCATTAAACACATGTGGAAGAATGTAAATGTTACAAGATTAGATGACAAGTTCAAAATGCAAATATCATCCACGGAGTATCGTCCAATACTGACAAGCTGTTCACTATTGATTGAATATCAGGCGCTAGATAAGGTAGTAACTTTCCATTGAGCTACAATGACAGAACTGAGATGACTTTGTTTGATAGGTTGATCGAACCGACGTCCCTACGGAAGTCGAATCTATAAGGAAACTAATGTAGCAACATAGGTTGAATAGTTAAAAGTCGACCTCAAACCTTAAGCATACGCCAAAACAATAAGGCCCAAGCATCCATTTACTTCCTTATTATGCTTAGGGCTTGTATTTCTTATTATCTTATACTGAATAATCAAAGGCTTTGTATGATTGAACGATCAATATGGGGCTCCATTGTCTTTTGTCCCATAGTGAAAAAATAAGACTTATTCCTAAAAATTTGATTTTTTCTGTCAATAGAACGGGACATACAAAGGCGTTGAAGAATAATGCTACCAATGATGACTCTTTTGTAGTAGGAAATTTGAACCAATAGGCCATCATAACATTTTCCTCCCTTGGTTCGTCGTGATTTTCTTGCATCTAAATAATACAAAAATGACAGCGCTTACAGAATAATTTGGATTCAATGCATTTCGTCGCACTCTGCTCATCTACGTACATGGCATTGATTTTAGGTAATTCAAAATACCAATATATTTTGATTTTATTAATTAAAATTGTTAACAGATAATGGCAGATAGTTTTAGTGGTGAAATTGTAAAATGGAGGAGTTTAGAAATCGCTCGATAAGATGATGGAACTTACGAAATGTTTATTTCCTGAAAAGATGCGTGAAATGGAAAATACCTCCATTTTTATAGCTGCAGTCTAATTAGCTTTAAACGTAGTTTTGTGAAGTCACTCTACTATAGGGCTAGACAACTGTGCACTGCCGATAAACTCCAAGAAGAAATCGCAGTCCTAAAGGAATATCTTTGACGAAAAATATACTCTGCAACATTTAGTGAAAAATATAGCTACAGTTGTACTAAAAGATTCAAAGCCAAAAAAAAGAAAAGAACAGAGTATACATTCAATTAGCATTTAAAAGAGATCAAACGGCCGAACAATTCAGTCATAGACTTCAAACGACCGTTAGGCAGACATTCTTTGCCGTAAAACTGCAGACACTACAAAATACGACGCTTAGTAATTCAAACAAAAGTTGACAAGTATTCGTTTTATGTCACTTTCAATTGAATTTGTAAGTTTACACGCACTTGAAAAGCAGGTACGTTGGAAGGACAAAAAGATGTGCTTTCTAACGATCTATTGAACATATCCTGAAGGGTCTGTGCTTAGTAAAAACAAACACTTTCAAAAGTTCAATTAAGCATCTTTTGGCAGACACAGGACGTGGGGTAAGCATATCAAATGTTTTTAAAGTTGTCAATAAACAAAATAAATCGATTTTATTAAAGTGGGCTGAGACCACTGCAATTAGAAAGTTAAAAACCTGACTTTTGTATTCAAAGGGAAGCAGTAGTTAATCTTCAACTGCCCCGGTAGCATTATAGTGATGACCCAGTTTCCTCTCCTAACTATAGATAACAAGTAGTCGGTGTGTTATACTTCCTCCTATCAGTCTCATTCCTTCTCTTTACATATCTACAACAATAGCATATCCATAATTACACAAACTTGCATAACTACAGGTTAATGAATATTACCCCAGTCGTCTCTAAAATAATAGAAAATATAGTATGTGACGAAGTGCCTGGTCATCTACTTTACGAAAAACTTATCTTCAATTCCCAACATGGTTCTTTAAAACTAGACCTTGCATGACATGTCAATTTGAATTTTCTAATGTTGTCTTTATTACACAAAGCTTTCGGCATTTGGTATTAGTACTGTACTTAGACATGTCTAAACCTTTTGACATGGTTGACTACAGGCTTCTTATAGGCAAAATCCCCTCTTATTACTTTCTTTGTTAAACTCTATCCTAAGTCACAGACATCAAATTGTTAAAATTGACTCCACTCTTTCGAAGGCCGAACCGGTTACCAGTGGCGTCATACAGGGAAGTGTCTTAGGCCCACTGCTCTTTATAGCTTACATAAATGATATATACAAGTGTTTCAGCATGTTACACCCTTTCTTTACGAAGATGACCTTAAAATAGTGTACTCATCCCCTCCTCATGAATTTGCACACACTTTCAATGGCGTCTCTGCCGTATGGTGCTTGAAATGGAAGTTAGATCTTAATGTTTCTAGGTGTGAGTGGATATGTTTTGGGGATAAGCGACTGAATTCTAATCTCCCCATAAATGGCAATAAGTTATCTAGACTTCAATGAGTAGTTGACTTGGGATTAAGGTACTCTTATGATCTGTCTTTTACAGAACAAGTTACTATGAGGACATCTAAGACGCATCGACTTCTGAGTTGCATGCTACGTAACTTTTATGAGAATGGTTCTCGTATTCTGCTATATAATGTTTGTGTCCGATGTTTACTAAAATAGTGCACCTTTATTCTCAGTAATGTTTCCACTAAGGATAAACGCAAATTGAAATCTATCCAACGTCGCTTCACTCCTCGTATTCTTTGGACTAGTTGTACATTTAACTGTGAAACTAGGTGCGCTAAGTTTGGACTAGATACTTTATGGTGACTCATGTTAAACCTAATATTTTTTTACATGATTCTGAATCAGTTAGCATTTTCATCGTTAAATACAATTAAGCTTAAGCCCGCGCAATTCAACTTTGAAAATGAAAAATATCACACTACAAATCTACTCTTTATAGGAATTATCTTATTAACGAATTCTCGAAAAACTAGAACAAGTGGTCACAAGCCATTCGGGAAACAGATTCGCTATTCTTATTTGTACGACATGCCAACGAAATAATAGGGACTCTGAACGTGTGAGAACTATTCACTTGTCTTGGTCATATGCTAGTAATCTTCCTTTTAATTCATTTATAAGTATAAATAGTGTGTCGTGCCTTTCGATTCCCGTACAAACACTATTCTTTTATGGTCTCTCTTCTTTTGTCTTCTCTATAGTTGTAGATGATACTGTATAAGGCAGGTTTGGAACCTACTGACACATCACTATTGACTTCTGTTTTTCACCCAAGTTCCAAGTACTCTTGGTCTTATCTTCATACCCATTATTAACATGCCCACTTAACTTCTGAAACTTAATTCCCGTACATTCAGCTTCATTCAACAACATACATAAAGCTATCTTTTCTACTTGTTTAAAGGCTTCCTGCCAATTTTATACTCTACAGAAGCGATAAGTGATAAGGTTCCCAGATGAGTGGCAGGTTTGTCTGCTAAACGGATGTAGAATCGAAAGGTATCATCGCGCATGAACTGACTTACGACTAAAGACCTATGGTCAGTACGATAATTGTGATTGAGTTGTACGGACAGCTCGATACAATCAATATCAGGTAACAAGTTACCTGATACTGAATCGTTACTAACCTAATCAATTAGGCTAAATCCTCCCCACGATCACAGGCACTTCAGCTACGTCGCTATTCAACACGCCCTTTCAGCACTGATAGCTCTGATATCTGCAATCCTCTATGTTGTTGTATACTCTTATATTATAGACTCCATTTCAAATCCCTCCTTGATGTCTTCAATAGTGAGATTAGCGCGAATGCAGCATAAAATTTTAGATGTTACTCCAAATAGATGGACTATCGTACTAAATTCTTTAAAAGTGTTAGAAAACTCTATTTGTTCATCATATAAAATGCAAAGTACCCGTTGTAAAGACCAAAACTACCAATAACGTTTCGAAGTTAACGTTGTTTCTGTATAGGGCCTGCTGATTCTTGAGTCACTCACGAATTCGCAACACAATATCCAAAAACACAATTTACTGGTGCAAAACGTGGTACTATATTTAGAAATAATCACAAATTTAGTACACAAACCTCAACAGTTCCCCTTCCCTATACAGTCAAAGGGATTCAAGCAAATTGTACAATTAATCTATAACAAAATAAATACGTAGTAAATAAACATCAAAATAGTTACTTGTCCTAAAAAATGAAGCCAACCAACTGAGTCAAGTCACTCTGGCATAGACAAGTAAGATATTAAACCAATATGGCTTGCAACAAGACCTTGAAGTCCAGTAAAACAAAACGGAAGACCGATAGCACGTAGCATATGCTAACAAAAAGGGATTTGCAAAGAACTGATTGCGAGCAAATACAATAATGTTATAATAAAAAAGAGGCAAACAGGAAGAAACAACATCTGTTATAGAGTCAGAGCACAACAAACGATAAAATACAAGCAAAGGAACTGCACAGTACAAAAATAACATGGAGGGATTTTCATACAAGCAAATAAGATTTCACACCGCTACTTTACCCAGGTACATAAATCTGGTGAAACGTCGCCTTGGCATCAGCCGCATTGACTACATTTTCCTGTCTAAACCTGATAATCACACCTAGTGGTAAATTATCGGGATCAATTAGTTTATCGCTCAGTGATTATCCCTCATGTTTATCTGCACAGTAAGATACTATTGTAATCTCCCTGGATTTCGCTGGGTGAACAATAAGGTGATGCGGTACCATATGTTAGGTAAACTCTATAATCATAGCGAGACTTTAATGCCTAGGTATATCCCGATCTAGTGGCACAAGAATCCAGAGTATTATGGTAATAGGTCTTTATTCAATAGCGTGGGCAGGAGACAGTCGAGCGCGGTTCTAGTTATTCAAACACACACATAATTCTCAACGTTCAATATAAGCAAATAGGAAATATAATCCCTATGCAAAATAAGGAAGTAAATGAATACTGGAGCCTAATTTTTTTGGCATATGCTTGAGTTTTGAAGGGAACTTTTAACTAGTCAAGCTATGTTGCTACATTAGCTTCCTCCTAGAAACGACTTCCGTAGGAATGTTGGTTCGATCAACATACCAAACAAAATCATCTCAGTTTTGCAGCTGTAGCTTATTTCAGAATTACTAGCTCGTCCAACGCCTGACACTCAATCCATGGCAAACAGTCTATCAGTATTCGACGACATTGCGTGGATTAAATTTACTTTTTTCTTCTTTTTGAACTTGCTATCTAAGCTAGTAGCATTTACATTCTCTTACAAATGATGGTGTGATACTTGGTGAACTTGACCTTCTAACAGTGACTGGAGCTTGAAAAGTAACAGGGCAAGAAAATAAAGTAGGAATATCTGAGGAAATACCGCGAACGGGCTACCCAACACCATGTTGGTGAGGTACGATGTTTCCATGCTCTGTCTGGCAATTAGGTGTTTACTCACCTGCCTCGTGAGTCGCCCTCAAGTAAAAATTAAAGAAGAATCTACTTTAGAACAAAACAATAACGATGAAACTCAGTCACACCTAAAGAATTGCTCCACTGTCTGCATAAAAATTTAAAGTACAATATATATATATAGTTACAATTGATAAGTGTTCGTTTCTACGTAAGTGTTTGGTTTCCGGGACGGCTTGGTCATCTGGAAGAAAATAAACATGGTGTAGAATCTTGTGTACGCAAATGCATTTAAAACAAAAGGAAATTTCATAAAAGAAAACAAGAATATATATATAAGTGCGTGTACTTGCTAGAAGTCAGATCAACTTGGCAACCTTGAACATGTGACGGCCGCCTTTTATGACTGGTTCGTAACAGTGGGTACTTGTAACAGAGACGAGAGCGCTGCAGGGGTTCCAAATGGTGGCTAATGTTGCTTTTACTTTCTTATATTGCAGGCAAGTCGAATGCGAACCTGGAAGAATGTGCCGAGAAGCTTGAGGGTCTTAGATTGAAGGAAGAAAGTTGACCCTCTCCCACATTTGGAATCCCCGCCACATTACCCTATATATATGTATGTACTTTTGTTGTTTGAATAATAATACATCTCTTCTTCCCGTCCTCCACGACTTCTTCTTACTCGTGTGTTTCCAAGTGACTGTTGTGTGTTGAATACCTCGCTTCCATAGGTACATACTGACAGTAAATAAATTTATTGGTGTATACGTTTATTTACAGTTAAATTAAAAATGCTAATTTGTATTTGTAGTTGCCTAACTAGCCATTTTTAAGCGTAGTCCGTTCTAAATATGGAATGCAGCCGAAGTATTCATCGGCTTTTGTCTCTCTGTCTTCATTTTCCTTCTCCATCCCCTAGTTTTTCCGTTTTAAAAATAAGTTCCTTCTTAAATTGATAATATTTCTTTAACCGCCACTCCCAACTCTAAATTTCTGCCTTGAACTTCATGCACTACGAACGCCAACGATTCTGGTTCATGAAATACTATCCCAGGTCTACTCAAACTGCACTTCAAAACTGCACAGTGGAGTTTCCAATGTACGAATGCTATTTAGAATCGGGCAGCAAGCTTATCTGGCCACTAGAACATTGTGCTACTGACGTATGCTGTGTCTTCGTTGCGCGCATGCAGGATTCTAACTTAATTATTCACTTGACACCACCTAGTCAATATAAAGGATCTGACGCCGTCTACTCACCGTTTATTTGGCGACCCGACAGTAGGTTCTCCGGGGCTAGTTGGTGTAGGTATAACACTAAGTGTGGAAATGGAATAAACACTTCTTGAATGGATTGCAGTTCACAGTCGCCTATGTGCTGTCCAATTAAACGATTCGATAAGAACTCAGAAAGATATGAATGTGTCGTTTACTCCTCATCGTTTCTGCCTATGATCCCACTGACTGCACGCCAATCAAAGCGAAAGATGTTTTTACAGAAAGCCTTATGGATTTCTTCATGAGGGTACGCATTCAAATTTCAGTGCCAAAGTAGGTAGCCCCAAACCAGATGAAAAAGCATTTAGGTGATTACTCCAGTGTTTCAGCCCGGAGAACGGATGATGGTGACCATCTGCTTTAGCTATACCTATTTGGCTATTTATTTCCATTAAGCACAAACTTCCAACATAAGGAATGACATCATCTAACGTGATACCTCCCAGCACTGACCCAACGATGGACTCAAATAGACCATATTGCCATCAATTATCTTTGGAGAAACTTGACAGAAAGTTGCTGTTCTTTCTAGAGTACATGCTTAGATTCTAATGATACTCTAGTACCATTACGTATTTTCTTACCTGTTTCTGGACACGGAAGCTTAACAAGAAAACCCTTTGTAGTTGATCTCAACTTCGCGAAAGTCAAGAGCAAATTCCAGAAACAACTAAAAGCCCACTTAAGAAATTATAAAAATGTAGCTTGGCAAGGTATTTAAACAGTTATGGAGTGAGCAGTGCTATTTATAAACGACTTAAATCAGAAGGTTAGGAAGAGTCAGTGAGTCTCAGCGACATCTGTTGAATTGAAGGACTCTCACAAACTTGTGCTGTTAGACTCCAAATATGATGAAAAGTGGAGACAATTTGGATTTTGAGTGACAAAAGCTTTTCACAACGAATGTGGTCAGTGGCGTTCAATAAAAAAACAAGTGGGATGGAATATGCAATGGCGATAGGTAACATTAGACAACTTTTCAAACTAATAAAGGAAACCGGGACTAAGAAGTCGGTTGTTAGTGAGACAATCTCTTAGGAAAATGAAACATTTATCTACCCTCAATCTAAACTTTAGAACGGCTGACAGAGCACTTGAAAAAGTGGTTTGATTGTCCTTTGTCTACTTTAGAAAATCGACACACGTACGTAGATCATTAATTTATTTCAATGTAGCTTAGACTATCTTGGGTAGGTATCATGTTACCTTTCAGTGAGACAAAGATACTTGTCACATATGAGTATGTTTGTAATCTGGTTACAATCTCCAAATGGGACAATAGTTTTCCTTTCTAAGTCTTCATTGATATCTGACTAAGATGTAACTTGTATCCACCGCCATATTGCTATCGGAAGTTGTCAAGGGAGAGGACGCCACTTTTACACGTGAAGCTGATTCTTGCTAGGAACAGAGAGTTGTTTAAATCCAATTGCATTTGATAATCATCTTTATCAGTTCACTAAGCTGAAACTCTGAGAACAATTGCTAATTCAATTCTGACTATGAGTTGCAGTTATGTGTTACGAATACTGTGTACGAGCGTCTAGACATTCGTATTCCTGTTCCGTCTAGAATCTATTTTAAGTTATTTGAAATCCCTCATGTTGAGCATGTTCTACTTGCCTTATTACTTATTTAAATTTGTGTATTTATTTGCAATTTGTAATTCATGTCATTTTTTTCCACGTCATCTATATTTTTCTAGACTTTACTCCCTGTCGTGTTCGAATTGATTATTTATTGGCTGTCATGGGATTTAGTCATGTGTTTGTGTTAGGCTGCAACTCATACCATTAAAACTATGATTATTTGTACCACTTTTCCTTTACAACAGTAAAATAATTACCGTTTTATTTTGATTCTGTGTGGTTTCTGGATATTATTCTCTACCCTTCGCCTGGAGCCCCCACAGGGTTTCTGCCGGTCCCAAGCCCGGATAAAGGAGGAGGGTTGGGCATGGGGTTAGCAACCCCATCCCGTAAAACAACTACCATGCTAAAAAACAGCTTACGAATAAAAATCTTTATAACCATTCTAACTCTGCCCTGGAAGTTGGAAGGACTAATATGACGCTTCATGGTGAAAGCCGAGTTCCTTCGGAAGCCATGAGGCCGATGCCCCCCCCTTCCGACAACCGGAGCAACAATTGATGTACTCGACCGACCTCAAACAGCTGTCCCCTGGACACTGCGGTCACACTCTCAGGTCATCACGACCTCTTCTAATCCTCTTTCTCTTTCAGGTTTCTCACTAATGACCCTTCCACGGTGTGGGCAACCGGGAAGTGATTACCGCCCTCATACCTCTAACAGCACTCGAGTTCACCTTGTTCATGATCAAATACATTCTGCCTCTCTGGTCCCCACTTGTAACACTTCTACCACATTTTGTATGCGTGCCACTTGTACTGGTTACCCGAGTTCCCGAAATGTCATACCAGGTCTCCTGAAGCCACGCTCTAAACTTCATGTTGGAGCTTTTAATGTGCGTACGCTGTGTCAAATCGGTCAACAGGCTGCCTTAGCTAAAACATTAGAATCTCTTGCAATTGATGTATGCTGTGTCTCCGAAACACGCATACAGGATCCCAGCATGGTCATCCGTTTGACGTCACCTAGTCAATGCAATGGAACTGCACACTTCACTCTTCGTTTATCTGGAGACCCTACAGCAAGCTCACGTGGCCTTGCTGGTGTAGGTATAGCACCAAGCTTACGGGCAGAACAGGCTCTTCTCGAATGGATTCCTGTAGACAGTCGTCTATGTGCTGTCCGTCTAAATGGCACAGTACGAACTGGGAAAGATAGGGACACACGCCGATGCCTTTTTGTCGTCTCTGCTTATGTCCCCACTGACTGCGGCATAGGTGGAGTGAAAGATGAGTTCTATATGAAGTTATCTAGTTTCCTTCAGAAAGCTATGCACTCAGATATAGTAATTATTGCTGGAGATTTTAATGCCCAAGTAGGTAGACTAAATCAAGCTGAAAAGCACTTAGGTGGGTTACTCGGCATTCCAGCCCAGAGAACAGACAACGGAGATCGTCTGTTGCAGTTATGTTCAGACTACCGTTTATTCTTAGCTAGCACAAACTTTAAGCATAAGGCGAGACATTGTTTAACATGGCGACCCCCAACATCTACACAACGATGGACACAAATTGATCACATCGGCATCAGCTACCGTTGGAGAGGCTGTATAGAGGACTGCTGCTCTTTCTGGGGCACGTGCCTAGACACTGACCATGCCCTAGTGAGAGCACGTATCTCTATGCGTTTTACTGGTCGCAGAAAGGTTACATCGGGCAAACCCTTTAGATATCACTTTGAGAGTGAGAACGCTAAGATTGCATTTATGAATGGTTTGGCTAAGCATTTACTCGCCCATGACCAACAGGTTTCCCCCGAAGTAGCTTGGAATGATTTTAAAGCAGGTGTATACGCAGCAGCGCTATCAGTATTTAACCCCAATCCAATAGTTATGAAAGACCATTGGATCTCTAGAACTTCTAGGGAACTGATGGAGGCTCGAAAACTCATTCCAGCAGGCTCGGAGTATGATGAAGAGCGACGACAACTGAAACGTAGACTGACAAAAAGTTTGCGTAAGGATCGTGAACAGTGGTGGGCAACAAAAGCAAAAGCGATAGAAGCATCAGCAGCTCAGGCAATAGTAGACAGCTGTTCCGAGTTATTAAGGACACCGGTATCAAAAAATCGGCAGTTAGTGAAATCATCTCTGAAAAAGATGGGTCGTTGATCTACTCTCAATCTAGAAGATTAGAACGATGGGCAGAACACTTTCAGGAACAGTTTAACTGGCCCCCAGCCACGCCTAGCTTACCCACAATCTCCAAGCTACCCGAATGGAAAACTGACACAGGTCCCGCAACTCTCAGTGAAGTTGAAAACGTCATAAGTAAATTGAAACGAGGGAAAGCAGCAGGGCCTGATATGTTGTCTACCGATATCTTCAAGATGGTGGTCTAGTTTTAACCTGCAGGTTGACTGATATATTAGCCAAAGTCTGGGAACTAAACTCCATCCCATCTGACTGGTCTCGATCGCTGATTGTTCCAGTCTACAAAAGGGACAGAAATCCTCTTGTGATAACCACAGAGGAATCAGTTTGACTAATATAGTATCTAAAATATTAGCCACTATAATCATCCGACGTTTAACTAACACTAGGGAACAACAGACTCGAGAAAACCAGGCTGGTTTCAGACCTGGCCGAGGTTGCATTGATCACATATT
Organism: Schistosoma mekongi; assembly: GCA_034768735.1. Lineage (NCBI taxonomy): Eukaryota > Metazoa > Platyhelminthes > Trematoda > Strigeidida > Schistosomatidae > Schistosoma > Schistosoma mekongi. The sequence goes on along the minus strand of CM068305.1, from coordinate 33,208,102 downwards.
CACCCTGCGCCAGGTCCTCGAACACAGACATATGTACCAACGCCCAACTATAGTTGTATTTCTTGACTTGAAAGCAGCGTTCGACTCTGTAGACCGTGAAGTCTTGTGGCAATGTTTGTCATTAAAAGGCGTACCTCAAAAGTACATTAACCTTATAAAGGCTCTCTACTCGGTCACCACTGGTCGAGTCAGAGCATATGGCGAATTGTCACGAGAAACTTCATCCTCAAGTGGAGTCCGTCAGGGTTGCCCCTTATCCCCATTTTTATTTAATTTCATCATAGACGTACTGTTAGAAATCTCTCTCACTTCTTTTAAGTCCTCAGGAATTAATCTCCTTCCAGGAGGCTCTCTTGTCGACTTAGAATATGCAGATGATATAGTCATATTTGGTAAAGACGCGCACAGCATTCAAGGTCTTTTGAACACCTTGAGTAATAATGCAGGCATATTTGAGATGCGCATCTTCCCTCCCAAATGCAAAATGTTACTCCAGAACTGGCCTGCTTCTTCTCCTAAATTAGTTATGGGGAGTGAAGTAATTGAATGCGTTGATCGCTTCACTTATCTCGGAAGTCTCATTACCCCTGGTGGGTCGGTGTCTGATGAAATCTCAGCGCGGATCCAGAAAGCTCGATTGGCATTTGCCAATCTACGGCACTTGTGGCGCAGACGAGATATCCATGTCTCAACGAAAGGCCGGGTGTAATGCGCAGCAATCCGCGCCATCTTAACATATGGCTGCGAGACATGGGCCATGAAAACTCAAGATATGCGTCGTCTCCAGATATTTGACCATAGGAATCTTCGGAACATCGCTCGTATACCATGGAATAACCGGACTAGTAATTGTGAGGTTAGATAAAAGGTTATTGGGAAGCACGGTAAATCAGTCGAAGAGGTCATTAACCTTCATCGACTGAGATGTCTAGGACATGTATTGCGCATGCCCGACCACCGTCTACCCTGTCGCGCCATGTTAGCTATGGCTGAAGTAGGATGGAAGAAGGTTAGGGGCGGCCAAACCAAAACATGGCATCAGTCCATGAAGACCTTGACTACTGGTCTAAGCCATGTAGGTAGATGTAGACTACCTGGTTTGGGTCCGCGTGATGATCGCAACAAATGGCTGGAGACACTAGGTGATATGGCTCAGAACCTGTCACAGTGGCGCAAGTGTATTCACTCTTTAACCTCATCTAGATCTTAAATTCTATTGTTATTTTCTGGACATCTTTACTTACTCTTCTCTCTTGTATTCTGTTTATACGTTACCTCAATATTCTCGTAGTGCTATTGTGGTATGGCAACTTGAACCTACAGGCGTTTGTGCCCGGTTCTACGTTGCTGCTGATGATGATGATGATGACCCTTTTTGAAGAATTATTAGCATGCAGTAAGACAATTCTAGGTCTGAACGTGTAAGCTCTGACTATCAATTATTTTGTAATATTCACTAGTTCCTTGCTTTGGGGAATTTAATATGGTTTTTATGGTCAAGTAATATAGTCGATATTGACTTATTGAACATATACCGTCTTGCATTGAGTCATAACACTGCCTAATGTTTTGTTTTACACTAGTTAATCACTTTTTATACTTTTTTCTTGTTTAACATAGATAACACTCCCAGATTTTTAAATGTCTTTTGATATCCCAGTTCCTGATGCCTACAGATATAGGACGATTTTTGACCAGCTTCGGCCAATATATGGGAAATTATCCGGTGATAAAATTAGAGAGGTTTGTAGAATTTTATGTACCAGTTACTATTATTTGAGGTGAATAATTTTGTTGGGTAGATTGTTTTAAATTAATAAAATTCCCGCACGTAGTTTTAAAGAAATTGCAATAGGATTCGAATGTCCAGCAGATTGAGTAATGCTAGTTATTAAATTGATTAAGTACCTCATAGAGGTTTATGAATGGTCGTGTTATTTTAGGACATAATCCTTTTTTCCAAAGTTACCGACTCCGAGTCTTTTTTACTTATTCACCTAAATCAGTTTTAAGAATCTAGAACTAATGGTCTAATCTTTTTGAAATCGCTTACGAATCGAATGCTTTTATGCACTACCAAATGAATTATATTTGTTAAATTCCCCAAAATAGAGGTTTTTGGTCTTTCTGTGTCTATTTATTTATATTAGTCATTGACTATGTATCGGTCACATCTTCTATCGTTAACTAGTTTAAGATTTTTTCCAGTGAATCACATGCTAAGTAAAGAATTTTATTAAATAAAGCAATTCAAAGTAACTAGCGTCCTGAAGCTATCAAGTGACTTGAGGATTGTTTTGTAAAAGCTACATACGTACCTTGTTTTATCGCCATGTTCTCCATAATCGACTTAGTTTAAAGATTAATTTGACTTGATGCATAATATTTTTAGCTACATCGTAATATGTTTATATATCGTAGGTCTGAACTCCATTCAACTTACATTTTCATATCCAAACGTCATCATCACCCCCAAAATGTTGCGGATTATAATTTAATTAGTCGAATTCTAGAACTCATGAAAATACTAATATTTTGTCGAATATTTTGCATCCTTAATGAAGCACTAGATATCGTTGATATTCTGTTTTAAATGTATATACTTCCTTGTGGAGAGGTTTATAAATTTGGTTGTCTTGGTTGTTCAGATGAAGTTTCATAATTTCCTTCCCAATTCGAAAAATATTTATTGTTATTAATTACTTTTAAATGACGTCGGACGTATATATTCCCAATAATTTCGTATGGGATTTCAAATAAATCATCACCTTCCAACCGTTGCTGTTACTCTGACGTGACGGTCGGGCTTACCTATCGTGATGATTCAATCAGACTATACTGGCTGGAACATTCATTCCTTAGGGTCCTACCATATCAGGAAGTTCGGTTGAGGAGCAGTGGTACTGAAAGCATTAAAACAAATATCCAAGGGTGAAATCGTACTGTTAGCTGTACAGGGGTGTAACGGCTGTAAGGTGTTTCCCTCAGAGAAGCAGTTTGCCGGTGATGTTGCCTTTCCACAAAGGAAGGGTCAGGTTAGGTAAGGTCCACTCTAAAATTGCACACCTCACCTTACTCTACGAACTTTCGTCTCTGGCTATAAGAGTTTAACAAGTACAGAGCTAACATAACTAAAACCTCTCCCAAAAAACTCCGTGAGTGACTAGCAGTTGTTCCTTGGACGCTGGGTCTGGATCCTTAGTACCAACCTTAACCCGATTTGTCTTGCTGATGCACTAAGAAGAACTCTTTCACGGTGTAGATAACTGGGAAGTGATAACCACTCTCATACCTCTAACATCTCTTAAGATCACCTGATCAGTTGTATTTCCATATTGTTACAGGACAAAAACCAACGCTGAACTTTTATAAGATGTGATTTTTGTTATAGTCAATAGTTCTTATACTGCTTTATGTCATTGAAGTTCAATACTGAGCTGAATTTACTTTTTGTTTGCTTATTCTAACCCGATATCCAAACACATTTTCCAAAATCGATAGTCGTCACGATTTCTCATAACCTACAATTGTGTAATCAACAAAACAACATAACACTTTTTGACAGTACGCAACATCGATTTTGCATGGGAATGTAACATAAAACTTTCAGGTCTCACGGCGAACACCTAACTGTCAGCACCACTTGCTCAGCATCCAAAAGTAGAATGCTCACGTTGTTCGTTTTGGGAAACTATCATCCATTATTATTGGTGATAACTGTCTAACTCTTAATAAATTTAAACTCCACCATTCGTGACTTCTCACTAGGGTTTCAAGAAAATTCTTAAGTTTCTTACACATTACTCAAAGTGACAACTCTGTCGCTGGACGCCGATCCGGTGGTGCTTATGGTTTGATGCCCACTGTAAAACTTGAAGGTCCTGGCTTCGATTCCCTGATGAAATCAAGGGTGCCAAGGAGTCTCATGTTGTTTTGTTGAAGTGTCTCGTACTAGGACAAAATAGCCGTTCAGTTGTACTCAGTCGAGATTAATCTGCGACCAGTACAAACAACAAAACTAAATATCACTCTCCACGAACCTCTTCAAATCAACAAAACAATAATTGTGATTAGTTGAAGTCAATTGGTATTCTATTATGCCAGTTTCACTTGCATTTAGGTGGATAAAAGGAGTTTTTTCTTGCTCTTATTCTTGATTTGGTAATTTCTATATTCTTTAGGTATTTTTGAAGTCTCAACTACCAGTTGAAACTCTTGGAAAGATATGGGACCTTTCTGATATTGATACTGATGGTAGCTTAGACCAGAGCGAGTTTATTGTAGTAAGTCTCGTGTAATATGTTTATGATTCAGTTTTTCATGAATATCGTTTAACTAAATTTAGGCGTAATTTCTGTGTTTAGTGGCTGTTCTAGAAGTTATTTAGGAACATCTGGATGAAAATGTATTTTGAATTAAAATCCAGTAAGCAAACAAATTAGCAAACCCTTTTGTTCGTTACTGGTTCACACATGTTCAGTCACACACTTAACATGCATGCCAATATGGAAACGTACGATAGATGAACTGCTAGATGCATTCTTAATTGCATCTTTTATACTGGTTATGCTTGACTTATTTTTTTACTGTATAGCAATTCTCCTAAGTCTTTATCTTTGTTCCCAACAAGTGAGCCTACAGGTTGGTTATAAATGAGCATAACGGTGATTGGCCGGTATAAATTACTTTGCTTGTATTCATTACAGTTATTACATGAATCAATTGGAGGGGCGGGGGTACATTTATATTCTCATATCTTTCATAGTCGTTCAGTAGTTTTCAAAGGATGAGGTTAAACGAAATCGGCTTCAAATCACCAAACCTAAGTTCAACCCCACCATATCTACTTCTGTTGTGGCAGCCAGCTAATGTTGCTAGTCTTAGCATAATAAAGTGCAGTTATATCTAAGTACATAGGGTTGTGCTTGATGAGTTAATTAATTTATTGATATTGTTTATCACATTGTAATTAATTTTCACTACACGTTAAAATATATATGGTGTGTAACATTCGTTAAGCTTTTACTTATTTTTTCTGTAATGTTTTTAGTAGATACTTATTTAGACCATCACTACTATGTACTAATAGAGTTTGTGTTAGTAGCGTAAGGAATTATAAACTTCTTAATACAAAGTTTGTAAATAAGTAAGCGGTTAATGACAAACTTTATCTGTAATAGATGGATGCGAAATACATTTACGCAGTATCCACATTTCATGTGATAGAATGAACTGATTCAAGAAACTTTTAATTACTTGCGAATGTTAAGAACCTCACAATTAAATGGTAAACTTCAACAAGGAATGTGTACACATGCCCACTCATTCTTTGACCTGGTCTGACTAGCATACAACTATTTTTACGCTGTATCAAAAGATTTGAACTTATTAATTTGGGTTGCGTGAACATTTATTTCTTACATTCCTTTAAATATTTAACACAATATTTACCGTATAGTAATAGATCAGGTTTTTTTTGTCGACTGAATTACATTCACTTTAGTCAAACAATTGTATACGGAATACACTTGGTCAGGTTGTTGTCAGACAAACACATATTTCAGAAGCATTCAAAGTGATTGTCAGTAAGTTATTCACGAGCAACGTAATAACATATGCTCATTGACCGAAGTTGTCGCATGAGTTATTGGTCTGGTAATCCTTTGACTACAGTTTATTGTTTTCTATTGTCCTTTCAGTCATTCTGTTTCAATTAGTTTGTAACTAAATCAAACAATGCTGAGTAACATTTAAACTGTGTGGTTCTAATCGATTAGTGCTCAACTTAACCATATGATTATAACTCACGTGTATGGTTGCGATTCTATGGTACTGTATTACAATCACTTACAGTCTGTAACTCTGTGTTACCACGAATATTGTCACTTATTTTTAATTTTAAGTTTACTTCAAGTTACACTGAACTATGAAAACAATTTACATTGTGTGATGATTGAAGCAGAATCTTATTCTTAAAGTCATCTTAAAACTGAAGCCTCTCCTCTGCTGTCTAGTTGATTTAAAACACCACTATAACATCCTAAATTAATTCAAGGCTTAATACCATACATTTTAAGATTACATACATTTCTCACATATCTCTTGACACATTTGTATAGCTTAGATGTTTTAGCACTAAATGGTTCTTAATTCTATTGAGATTTAATACGATTTTGATTCTAGGCTATGCATTTGGTTCATCGATCACTTAAAGGTGAGACATTACCGGACAAACTACCACAAAATTTGGTTCCTCTTGACAAAGAACATTATTTTTCAAACTCTATGTCTAATAATGTTAATTCCATGTTGTGTTTACCACCAATTACTAGTGATACTGACTTTAGTTTAGCACTTGTACCTTTGCAGTCTACATCAGAATTGAGTTCAAAACCAAATGCCGGAAATTTATCATCGCTTATTTCAGTGAGTAGTATCATTTTAACTTTAATTATTACCAATAATAATAATAATTTAATTCATTAAAAGTATCAATTTTTTCCGCATATTCTTTCTTATTTGATCTGAATGTCTGAATGTCTCTTATTTGAAGCGGTGGTTTAGTTTTTAAATCGTTTGACTTTCAAGCACTAGATTTCATGTTCGAGCACCACCGTATTTCTGTTTGCCTGTTTATTATTATCACTAGCCCTCACATTTTGTAGTGTGGCTCGAACCCAAGTACACATCTACTTGAGAAATTAGTATGTGGAGTAGTTGCTCTGTAGTTATGGTGTTCGACGACTAACTGCTGGGCAGCAAGGTCGGAATCCTCTCCACCGTCATCTGTTTGGGAAACCCCCACTAATCCTTACACATAAGATGACTCAAAGCTAGGTCAGGTAATTGAGTTATTAAAGTTGAATACAACTGTTATTAGCATCATGGCTAAACTGATCTCGTACTTTAAACCTAGTTTTAATGTGGTGAAATAAATTCAGCTGTCCATATTTTCATTTTAAGCTTCTCCAGTCTGAAAAAAGTTTTTACATAAATGATTACTAATACAAAATCAAAGTAATGAGTTCCAGGTTTTTGTGACATTAAGTGATTTGTTTTCAGAGTTTTAATTGGTTTCTACTGGTTTTCGTATGTTTTCTGATTCATTCGTACGTATTGTAGTGAGCTGATACATACATGGTCTAAGCAATATTACTTTTCTGTATAAACATTTCAATCAACTAGACTTTTCCAACCGGTGAAGCACTAACTACACAATCAACTCATACAACACCTTCTGTTTGGGCTCTGTCTAATCATCATTTTAATCTTGATTCGTACAATTTTCCTGAATGGGCTATTTCAGCAGATGAACATGCTAAAAATTTGAGAGTATTTGCTGCAATTGATTTAGATGCTGATGGATTAGTTTCGGGTCGTGAAGTGAGAGATATTCTAATGCGATCTGGTTTACCTCAGGATGTTTTAGCTCATATATGGGAGCTGGTTGACATACATAATACAGGTTTACTAAACAGGTAGGTGTTCATTTTATTTCACTTAACATTTATAAGTTGATTTCGATGTTTTCTGCCGTCACTGATAACAGTTAAACATGATATTTACCATTTGATAACCAAGGGAGATATATTCATTCTGTTTACATAGATCTATTTTTAGGGTTCTGTTGCAGTTCATTGTAATATTTTTATTTTACTGAAAAAATGATTATCTGTAGGCATTCTTAGCTACATATACAAATGTTTGCATACCTCTGTGTACTAATTGTTCTGAAGTATATCCTCTTTCTCTGCCTTCGTCTGTAGAATATACACAAACATACATTCTTACATATATAGGAACTTTGACTCAATGATCAAGTGCACTAAACTTCTGACCATTCCGTTGCCAATGTTCTTATCTTCCTGTTATTGATTTCAAGAATTGCAATTAACCAGCCACTATTACCATATGTACGTAGTGAGCGAGCAGTTACCTCAATGTTGTAAAAGCATAAGCTTTGCTAAAGTCGGATTGTGGCTGGTATGTAAAATTCAGAGTGCTCGTTTCGTCTTATTTAGGACTCTACTTGAATGCAAGTGTTGGTATTCGTGCCTACCGTAGTTAATATTTGTCCACGGAATCGGTTATCAAATGTCTATTGGTCAGCAGGCTTTAGGACAACTCGTCAACTGATTACAGGAATTAAAAGTTTATTGTCTCTTATATATAAAGTATTTCCTCTTGATAGTATGATTGAGTTACTTATCAGACATCAAATAATTAGTCAGTAATGAAAATAAAATACTATGAAATAATATTTCACTTCGGCCTCCCATATGAAAGTTACGTCAAAATATTTAATTAATACGTGACTAAAACATTAATATATCCATTTTAATTTTAAACCAAAAAAGATGTATTTACTTTTTATCTTACGAGAATTTTATTTGTATTTGTAGTGAGCAATTTACAGTGGCAATGCATTTGGCAACAGAACAGTTATCTGCTGGTTTATCTAATTTTACCCTTCCTAATGTACTGCCTGCTTCTTTACTTCCGCCGAGTTTGCGTCCAGTACCTCCAGATCCATCTATTTTTGAAGAATCGAATACATTAATTGTCGAAATAGAAGCTTTAAGTCGGTATGTGTAATTGTTTCTGTGCAAACTTTTCGTAGCATAAATATTTTCCGAATGGTGAACAGTAATTTTATGTGCATTAATAATTTCTTAGCGAATCTCTTCAGTTTGTAATAATTGGCAAGTAGAGTACATCATTTAGCTTTACTCTTATGAGTTTCACTGAATATTTATGATAATTTAGTAGTCATTTTCAATACAAGTATTGCTGATTTTACTTATCATGGTCCATATGAATTAGTGATTAGTTTGGTTCGTATAGAGCAGTGGCTCAACAGTTACTAAGTTCTACTTTTAACGACTAACATACAGGTTCGAACCCCACTCTACCTGTTTGGGTTTACACATTGGGTCGTTTGGTAAGTTGGGATTCGCGTCCGTGGCTTCAAATAATACTAAGTGTAATGGCAACTGGGTAGTGTCACTAACATTTTTTAAAGGTTATTTATTCACTTACCTAGCACAGATTTTTGTACTCACCTTTAAGTTACGATTTAGTTATTGGTGCTAATGAAAATACCCAGCTCTGAAAACCGAAGTAGATAGAGAAGGTTGAAAGTAGAACGTAACACTAGACAACTTTTCAAGTTGATAAAAGAAACTGGGGTTAAAAAATCCAGCGTTAGTGAGACGATTTCCGAAAAAGATGGAACGCTTATTAGCTCTCAGTCTAGACGTTTAGAACGATGGGCTGAACACTTCAAGGAACAGTTTAGTTGGCCTTCCGCCACTCTAAAACTTCCCACTATTTCGAGACAGCCAGAATGGAAAGTCGACTTAGGTCCCCCGACTCCTATCGAAGTCGAAAAAGCTATAGCCAATCTAAGGCGAGGCAAAGCAGCGGGTCCAGACGGATTATCCCCAGAGGTGTTTAAGGATGGTGGTCCCACTTTGACAACCAGACTGACTGATATTTTGACTAAGGTTTGGGAACTTGACATAATTCCGTCTGACTGGTGTCGATCGTTAATCGTTCCAGTATATAAGAACGGGTCAAAATCGTCCTGTAATAACCATAGAGGAATTAGTTTGACTAATATAGTGTCTAAAATACTAGCTTCTATAATTATCAGACGCTTAACTGCAACTCGTGATCTCCAAATACGAGAAAATCAGGCTGGTTTCAGACCTGGTCGCGGTTGTATAGACCAGATATTCACCGTTCGTCAAATCTTAGAACACAGACATACTTTTCGGCGGCCGACAATAGTTGTTTTCCTTGACTTGAAAGCGGCATTTGACTCCGTAGACCGTGAAGTTCTATGGCAGTGTCTTTCATTGAAAGGCGTGCCCCAAAAGTGCATAAAACTTGTTAAGGCTCTTTACTCAAACACGATTAGTCGTGTCAGAGCATATGGCGAACTGTCATCTGAACTTTTAACGTCAAGTGGTGTCCATCAAGGCTGCCCACTCTCCCCATTTTTGTTTAATTTCATAGTTGACATACTGTTAGAAATTACACTTTCATCGTCTAACTTTTCAGGAATTGATCTCCTACCAGTAGATCCATTTATTGACTTAGAATATGCTGACGATATAGTCCTGTTCGGCGAAGACGCTGATACGATGCAGAAGCTTTTAACAGCAATAAACTCGAATGCAAGCATTTTCGGAATGCGTTTCTCCCCCTCTGAATTCAAACTATTGCTCCAGGACTGGTTTTCGTCAACCCCTGAACTAAAGATAGGGAGTGAAGTAGTTGAGCACGTCGACCACTTCACTTATCTTGGAAGTCTGATTAGCCCTAATGGGTTAGTCTCTGACGAAATCTCAGTACGAATTCGGAAAGCTCGTTTGGCTTTTGCCAACTTACGTCACCTATGGCGTAGACGAGATATTCGTCTCTCAACGAAAGGGAGAGTGTACTGCGCAACAGTTCGCTCTGTCTTACTGTATGGGTGTGAGACGTGGCCATTAAGGGTAGATGACACTCGACGGTTGTTAGTTTTTGACCATCGATGTCTACGAAACATCGCTCGCGTTAGCTGGGATCACCGAGTAAGTAATAACGGGGTTAGACGACGGGTGTTAGGCAAATGTGGTAAATCAGTCGATGAGGTTGTGAATCTTCATCGACTGAGGTGGTTGGGACATGTGTTGCGTATGCCAAACCACCGTCTTCCTCGATACGCAATGCTGGCTGATATAGGAATAGGATGGAAGAGAGTTAGGGGTGGCCAGACTAAAACATGGCATCAGTCCATGAAGTCACTGACTGCCGGTTTAAGTCGTGCCGGTAGCTGCAGACTACCTGGATGGGGTCCTCGCGATTACCGTAACCAGTGGTTAAAAACACTGAATGACATGGCCCAGAATCGGTCACAATGGCGCAGATGTATTCACTCATTGTCCTCCCTTAAATCATGAGCTTTAAATTATTCCATTACTTTCTTTCAACGCCTCCTGAACCATATTCTATATGTTCACATTCCTTGTTACTATTATTATTTTATTTTATTGAAGCGATTTCTACTAGTGATGGTAGTGTTAATCTTGCAGTGCCATGGTGGTATGGCAACTTGAACCGATGCACACATGTGCCAGGTTCTATGTTGATTGTACATACATGCACATAAGCCACTACCCTACAATGGTTATTAACCGGGGTGTAGGTTTATGCTAATATAACACATTTTTCTTATTGCAGTTAGTGAATATACATTATCAACTATTTTTTTCTATTTTCACAAATGCTTAGTGAAAAATCTGTGGTGGAAGCTGATTATGCATCCTTGGCTGCAGATTCTCAACGTCGAGCTTCAGAAGCTACTGCCAAACAGCGAACAATTGATGCACTTAATCATACCATTCGTAACCTAGCTAATCAACGTAAAGAAGCTGAACGTCGACTAGATGATTATAGTCGTGAAAAAGATACACTAGATAGTGCACTTAATGATATTAAAAGTCATGTGGCAAATAAACGTCAGAAAGTTGTAGAAATGCGTGTTAAAATTAATTGTCAACAAGCCTCAACGAAAGTACGTCGTGTTTAAGACCATTTCATGTTTTCCTATCCTTTTGGCGTCTCTAAGTCGTGATGAGTGTAAGTGCTTTACTAGTGTTTCATTTAAGAACTTAAGTTGTTCTCCTGTAATAGTGCTGTGTTCTTTTCTATAGCACTACTGATGGGTGGCACAGAAGAGATTGTAGAAGTCAGTTGAACATTCACGGGAAGACGAAAAATATGTTAAAGGAAGAAACCAGAAAGTAGGACAATTTGTCGTTTGACTAGTAGTTTTTCGGAGTACGAAGTAAAAGTATGGAAAAGGTATTCCAAAGAGAGTAAAACCGAAAGCCATTTGCTTATTCCTATAATCAGTAAATGTATTGTGTTATGAGCGACCGTGTAATTGGTTTACTGAAAAGCTTACAAATGACTTAACGGACATAGATACAAACACAAACGGTTTTCATTATTCTTCTGACGTTATTTCATGCTAATAACGTTGAATAATCACAGGTATATTTAAATAGCTACGTACTTCGCTAACGATTTCGAGTAAAATGGATGAGCTTTGGTCATATGAAACCGGTGTTTTAAAATGAGTTGATGTGCCCAGCATAAATAAATACAGGTCTCTACACCTTAACATCACTGACACTGTCCCGACAGTATCCTCTAAAAAATACAGTGGCCTAAGACAACTTAATATGTAAATCTTTTGCTTTTGACTTCGTCCCTAGTCTTAACACTTATTGTTAAAGAGTTCTCAGCTAATATAAAACAACTGTTCGGTGATCCCTGATTTTCAGTAGTTATACAGCTGATTTTGGCTTATGAGTGCACAAAATCCTGCAAGAAATTGCTTAAAAATAGATTCAGAAATATGTTATGTTACTATATAGTTACAGTGGTGTTGTAGTATACTTTCCCGAATTTGAGTTACCATTATTATTTTCACTGTTTGTTTTAATCTTAGAGTCAAAAAGAAGAAATAGCTTGTTTACGTAACGAGTTAAATGACTTAATACGAGAGGAGGCAATGCTACAAGATAAAATTATTAGTAATCAACGTCGTTTAGAACAAATTGAAAAAGAAAACCGATTGGCTCAATCTCGTGTAAATGAAGTAAGTGATTGTTATTTTTGTCATTTGCATTTTGATTGCACGATGAATAACTGTGTAGTGTATCTGTCGAAGATGAACTACTGATCTGAATTCTGTTATATTTACGAAAAATATCATGATATACTACAGTAGGGTAACCACTGGTTTCTATTTTAAATTCTTCAAACCACATTCAAGGATGCCAATTTCTGGAGTCCCAATAAACCAACAGTTTTATATAGCCTTCCTTCATACCGCCACATCCTGTCATGTATTGATTACCTCTACACTCAACCCGTGTTGAAGCTGTGGTATTGACAGAAGTTGAGTTAGTGAAATGCTTGGATGCGATTTCTATTCATCCCAATGCATAGCTAATGCTTGGCATCTATCTGACACCTTAAATGAAATAGACCCGTATAACTAAGCAACTATATTCATCCAACGCTTGGGTGCCCTACAAGGTTGCACGTGTTATATAAACAACGGAAGATTAGTATATGCGAAATAATTTATTTCAATGAATCAAACCAAGCAAACCAAAACTAGAAAGCTCGGGTACGGTAAGCTCCTCTGCTCAATCATAATGTAACTTGCATAGTAAAATAAGAATGTTCAATACGTGAAATATCATATCTAGGGTTACCAGTGGCTGCTACAAGGCATCTCTGATTGCATTCGCTAAACAAACCTTACCCTTTTTCGGCGGTGACATACTGCAACATGATGTTACCACCGGGTGTGAACTTTGCCTAGGACTTGTTCATCAGTACCTATAAGTTACTTTATGTTATCGTTTAGGGTTGACTGTTTTATTGTAAGTGTCAATTTTGTTATTCACTTCCTAGGCAAATAATAAGCTTGTAACACTTGAATCTACACGCGGTCAACTACTTGAAGCACTTGAACAATATAATGGTCTTTTGAATGGTGATGACAGTATCAAAGAACCAGATGAAGCACGAGTTAAGTCGCTGGTTAGTTGGCTGATTAACTGATGAATTTTAATGTTTTCCGTTTCGTGTAATGAGTTAAAATTGTAATATATACGTGTTAGTAATCCATGCTTTTGATTCACTAATATTTACCTGCTTTTGCTCAGGACCTGCATTATCTTTATGTATTTCCTTATCATTAACTTATGGTTTTCAGGACTTCCCTTTTCTCTTTTACACTTTGTTTTCAGAATATTTTATTTTACACGACTCATATATTTTTGAAATGCGGAAACATTAAACTTTCTCCTCCTTATACATGTACTACTTGTCTAATTGCGTAAAAGTGGTGGTCAAGTTATTCGTTGGGAATTAGTTGCATTCAAAATTTTCATTTGGATTTCGTTCGTCTGGTTTATGTAGCATAATTTATTATGTATATTTCGATTCATGGTATTACTATGTATCCACTGATTTTTGGTCTTGTGTGAATTTGTGTAGAATACTTGATGATTTAGTTCGGGTTATTATTGTGATTAATGTTTGCAGGGGATCATAGGTAACACTTCTTAGAATCAGTCTTCGTAACGCTAATTAGTCGAATTCTTATTTCCTCTTAGAATCAAGGTTTCAAATTTATTCTACACATTTGTCTTTCGAATGCATTCCCTTTCGAACAACATTGTTCCTTCCTACTACCACTGATGTTATTGTTATTTAGACCCATTATTTTGCAAATTTCCTGTCAATATTCTTTTTACATCGACCGAGTTATTAAATCGATCGACTTTTACTTACTAGATTGACAGCTTAAGTCCATCTCCACCTACTTGAGTTTGGGCAGCTGGGTAGTCTCACTAGCCTCCAAAATAAAGTATTGCTCAAAGGTGAGTACACAAGTCTGTAATTAGCAAATAAAATGGTGTCACAACTTGAGTCTGTAAATATTTGCGCTGTTTTTTGCTGATTATTAATACTTCAGTGACTAACTATATGTAAATTACATTTTCGTTTTCATTATTCATAGCTTTCTGATGAAAGTCTAGAAGATAGTATAAGTAACTTCGATACTGGTCTTAGTGGACCAAATTGGCCAAGCTACGATACACCTTTTAGTACTACCGGTTTCTCAACCTTATTTGCGTTAGAGACATCACGAACTAATACCACCGGTGCTCAATCTGTACCACTTCCCTTAATGTCCATGAATCCTGTATCAGGTGCTTCTGATTGGAAGGAGAATGATAGAGGCCGTTTAAATTCTTCACTTGGATTCCCGTTTCCTCATGATCCGTTTGACAGTAGCGATCCTTTCAAATCTTCTAAATTTAATGGATTTCATAAAGGTGAGTTATATATATATATATATATATATATATATATATATATAATAATTATTATTATGCGTACATACTTATCAGCTTGATGGTGAGAAAAGAATGCGTTTTACTTTAGTTCAAGCATTTTTTTGCTCCATTCAGTTGTTTTCCTGTTCATTGACTTAGTAACTGAAATACAAGCATTGAGTTACTGCATCGAAAACAGTGGATATAGAAAACGTTGTGGTTCGTCTCATAAATCAGCACGTTATTATTACTCTTTTCGCTGTACACATCTAAAAACATTACGTGACAATTAACAAAAATACATTCACTGTAGAAATTCTATTCGAAGTAATGGCTACTAATGAAGTTTAAAAATCCAAGCGTTTCACTCAAATGACACCATTAAATCGGCACTAATGTAGGTCAAAACAAGAGAGGGCGACACCAGAAGCCATAATAATATATCTGTAAAATCGGGTGTAATGAGGGCTTTCTGTTTATGTAGGAAAAACCTCCGGAAAGCTGAATGTTAGGATGGCGAAACACAAAGTACGTTTGAAACATGTTCCTAAATCCCCGGAAGACCTCAGAAATCTTGGAAGTAGGCCAGGTGTTGCACCTTAAAAACACTCCTCGTTATTGACCTTGTAGAATTCAAAGCACTTTGGAAGAGCTTCAAGTTGCTCGAACAAGGGTTTAGTTTATTGATAATTTTGATTTTGATTGTTCTTCAATGAATAATCTTGGATCAGTTTTCAAGGTGAAACGACATTTCAAATTTCAATTGCTGAAATCATTTTATGCATAATTTCTACTTCTTATGTATTTTATCTACTCGTTAATTTCTGACAATGTATTCATCCAAATCTTAACAAATGTTTTTATAAATTACTTATCATATTTCTATCAAAGGTTTTGGATAAGTAATCCATTAAATATGACTTTATCTAACACTGATCCTCAGTATTTAGTATCATGCATTATTAATTATAATGAGTTGTGATGTTGTTATGCCTTCTAATATATGTTTGTTACTGTTATTGATTTTTAGTGGTTGATGTAATTCACATCTCTGTACTACTTTTATATGCAAATATAATTTGTGATAGTCTGATCGACAAAGTTTGATCGATTGAGACAATTAGAAGTTTCAGTGTAAACAAACTACCATTCATGCTAATTTATCAATGTCTTACAGTTGGCTCTATCAGTTATATTACTACATGATTTCTCACTGTGTGTGTATACATATTTTTATTTATGAACATGTTAATCGCACTTTTAAATTATTTATAATATCCATTAAAACAGCCTATGGTTGTATAAATGTTATGACGTGATAAAAAGAAGGACGAGGAGGGTGATGATTTTGGTTGGTTGATGCGAACACCAATGCGATGTGTGCCTAGTTGAGAAATGCACGACTGACCTAAGCCCATTCACCCCCCTAGGCCGACAATAGGACAACCAGAATTGAGAACAGGAAGACTGAGAGAGCGAGAACCAAGAACCGGAGAACCAGACCAAGGTTCAAGGTCCTATTATATTTTAATCATGCATTTATATATACATAAAACCAGACCACACAGTGAACCAATCAAGAATCTAACATTTGTACAGAACGAAGGGAAGAGTGGCAGTGAATGTTACAACTTGTACACAATTAAGTAGGCATAGTTCATAGTAAATAAACAACATACTAAGGGCAAAATATGCGAAACAAGAAAACCGGGCAAGGGGAACGTAACAGTCATAGAAAATCAAATGTTAACACTGTCCGCAATTATAATAAATGAAATAATGTTCTAAAGCACAGTTCCCGAAGATAGCCAATCTTCATTAGGTGCCCGGCATATCAATAAATCACTGAGAATTGTTTCAGTAGTTATGGCTTGTGACTTTTAGCTTCTTGGTTACATGTTCGAACCCCGATCAGTTACAGCGGTCAGGAAGTTACACTAATCCTCACGCTCGTAACTGAGCGTATGAACCTTTAACTGGTAAATGTATTAGGTGTATTAGAAGTACGATTCAAATTTTACACTGGTCATATAATTTATTATGTTTCAGTGTCAGCATTCTGTTTCATTTCATTCCATTCAATTCCTCAATCAATGAGTTGATCGAATCTGTTTACTTTCTATATGCAATTATTAGACTTCTCGAGAACTGTATTCGTGCATACATATATTATTTTATTGTTTTGCTTATTTAATCTATCTTATTTTAATAACAGAATCTGTTGAAGATCCATTTGCTTTGTCAATCTTAAACGATCCATTTAAGGATTCTGATCCATTTGGTTTGCTATATTTAGTAAGTGATAGGTTTCGATTGCAATTTGGGTCATTATTATTAGTAGCTTTTTTATTGTATGACTTCGTTTTAATAATTGGAGGTTATACAAAATAAATACTGCTCTCCGAAAGTTTATTACAATGTATCTAAGTGTCTTTCAAATCGAGATTACACAGTTGGTGTGGCAGTAGAAAGTTGAGGTACTTTCCATGCTTGTGGTTACCGAGTCTACGTAACTCTAGTTTGACCTCCCACTCATCATTTTCATAAGCTAATTCAACATGAATCATTATTCATAACTTTTGTACGCAGATTCAAAGAAAACTTTTTGGTTATTTGTATTCATCACAGATTGATGTCTGTTGGGTACCAATAGAAACTAGGGATCATTGGACAGTTGTTTCATCTTAATACGGGACTGCTCAGCAGTGCATAACATCTATTTCCCCTTTCAATCGTATCCAGTGCCTTCATGTCTCGCTTTGTCGTCTGCTTCAGTGGAGCACTGTCGGAGCTGAGCGTGCGCACTGCCTAGGATTCTCATACTAGGACGATGCACTTATCCATTAGAGGTATCGAGTTTCAATTCAGCCGGTCAAATGGCTCAATTTCTTGCATAACCATCGACCTAGTGCAAGATGCTGTACATAATATGCGGAATATGCGTTATGGCTCGGATCAACAGCTAATTACTTCCCAAACTAGTTTTACATCTTGTACCGTTATCCTTAATCAACTTGCGTCGAATGATATTTTACTGCACTCAGGATTGTACATTTAGGTAGACGGTGGTTAGACATAAGTATTACATGTCTCAGTCGATGATGATTCATAACCTCATCAACCAGTCTACTGTATTTGCCTAGTTCCCTGCGTCTAACTTCAACATTACTGATGCACTCATTCCTCAATATTTAAGCGATGCTTCCAAGACAGAAACCTGCAGCTGGTACGTGTCTTCTACTTTCATTGCTCACGTTCCATGTGCGTAGAGTAATATAGATCGAACTGCTATGTCGTATACCCGCACTTTTGATGTTACTGATGTAATCTCAGTTCGTCTCCAAGATTGTATAATCATAATAACAAAAGTGTTGTTAGGAACATATGTGTGAATTGAATACTTAGTTTCACATTTTTTGTGAGAAATTTATACTGTATAGTGTTGTTAGTATTTGGTCAGTTGTCATATTTTCGTATCACGTGTACATAATATAGTGACCTTAATCACAAATCTATTCTGCTTGTTTTCATAGCTATATTATACACTTTGTATTAATTATGTATTTTTAGGTACTCATTGCAACTAGATTATTATTGTTACCTTCATGTGACATTGATCGAGATATCTTCCTCTTTCATGTAGTTACACTTATAGACAATCAAATAAAATTTCACATGTGACTAGCGAAATTTACGCATTTTGTTATGCTCTGGTTTGTAGTCATTATTATGTGGCTAATGGTACAATCTAAATTTTTATACTAAGGTAGTTTGAGGTAAATCCAAACCTATGCCTGCATGACAGGCATTAACACTCTCTATGAATCCTCTGTATGGCAGGGCGTACACTACTTAACGCCTTGTTATTACTGACCCATATGAATTAAAGAATCTTACTTTTATGAGATCTATTTGGAATATTATAAGACGAATTCATGTTAAAGTCGTTCGCATTGTTTTCGATATTCACAAGCCTAATTGTAATCGGCGTTATGATCATTTTCCACTCATTTCGTGGGCATTTAGTATATAATAGAGCGTGATTTGCATTCGTTTCATTCCCTGACCTTATTTTTGAGCTCTGCAGCTCCGAGATGTTCATAACTGTCTGTTGTGGATAATTTCACACAACTGAAACTTTCACTGTAAAGTATACACCAATATTCAGTATTTGTCAACTGAATAAATGAAAAATTGACTGAAACTGCTGACTACTTCATGCTTATCGAACATTGCGACGTTACAGATAATCCCAGTTCAATAATCAGTTTTGCATTAAATCTGTTTTTTAATACATCAGTCATCTTTACAATATCAGATTTCATTACAGCCCTCTGTTCCTGAGAAAGAGAACGAAAAATATCCTAGCACTAGATACTTGAAGTTATATATATATATGCGCGTAAAAGAAAATAAATTTTGATTGATGTTTTTTCATAAAACACAAAATGATTATCAGCAGCTCAAAGTCGCATCCTTACATATATAAGTTTTTAAAGTCACGGGATTTCTGAACCCATTTACTCAATGAATAATGTTTTGAGTGTTTAAAGCAAAATATGTTAGGTTTGATTTTAATTGTGAATACCAAAACTAGGGCGAAGGTAAATCCAACTGACAAGCCCTTATTCTGACGAAACTCTTTGGCTACTCTTTATTTCTAGTTAAACTTGTAATTAAAAGGACCAATGTAACAATCTACTCAAGTTGTTTACATATCGATATAAACTGATCACCATTTTACTATTGATCAGAAGAAAATAACAGATAGTCAAATCAGCATGTATCATAATGGTTAATGAACTCGTTCTAAACGTGTAACCATGTTCGAAATGCGTTTCTCCCCTTCTAAATGCAAACTATTATTGCAGGACTGATCTTCGTCAACACCTGAGCTAAAGATAGAGAGTGAGGTAGTTGTGCATACCAACGACTTAACGTATCTTGGAAGTCTGATTAGTCCTAATGTTTTGGTTTCTGACGAAATCTCAGTACGAGTTCAAAAAGCTCGTTTGGCTTCTGCCAACTTACGCCACCTATGGCGTAGACGAGATATTCATCTCCTGACGAAGGGAAGAGTGTTCTGCGCAACAATTCGCTCTGTCTTACTGTATGGGTGTGAGACGTAACCATTAAGAGTAGACGACACTCAAAGGTTATTAATTCTTGCCATATATGTCTTCGAAACATCGCTCGCGTTAGCTGGGATCACTGAGTGGGTAATAACGAGGTTAGACGACGAGTATTAGCCTAAGGTGGTAAATCAGTCGATGAGGTTGTGAATCTTCATTAACTAAGGTGGTTGGGACATGTATTGCGTATGCCCGACCACCGTTTGCCTTGACGCACGATGTTCGCTGATGTAGGAGCAGAATGGAAGAGAGTTAGAGGCGGCCAAACTAAAATATGGCATCAATGCATGAAGTCACTGACTGCCGGTTTAAGTCGTGTCGGTAGATGCAGAATACCTGGATGGGGTCCTCGCGATTACCGTAACCAGTGGCTAGAAACACTAAGTGACATGGCCCATAATCAGTCACAATCGCGCAGATGTATCCACTCATTGTCCTTCCTTAAATCGTGAGCTTTACATTATTCCATAACTTTCTTTCCACGCTCCCTGAACCATATGCTCACACTTGTTATTATTATTATGATTGAAGTAACTTATATTAATCTGTTAATCTTGCGGTGCCATAGAGGTGTTGCAACTTGGACCAATGCACACATGTTCCAGATTCTATGTTGATCATACGTACATGTATACGTACGTACGTACATAAAGTCATTACCTATTAATTTGTACCATATTTAGCACTGTAGACTCTTTTGTTACGTTCCACCGCATATTCGTTATCATTGGCTGGTGATGACTAATGTGGATCAAAATCACTTGGTGGTCTAAACGTTTGTACTTTTTATCTTTTATTTATTGCGTATTATTTTATGCTGTTTACTCCGAAAACTCGTTTCTTCACTTCGAACCATATTCTTTTTCCACACATTTTGTCATCACTGTCAATGTTTCCAGTAATCATCATTTCATCTTCCTTTTTCTCTTCCGATAATGTGTGACGACATAGGTCAGTTTTTATTTGTGTCCAAACCGAGTCCTACGTTTTCTATGACTAGTTATCTAACACAATTTGGTAACGGAAATGCTAATTCATTAAGTAATCCTGATTTTTTGGCTAAGAAGAATGTTTTCTCCGTCACATGTGTCTTCAGTATACTACGATAATGTTGATAAAGGCAATCAAACAAGTACCACTCAGCGTCTAATGTACAAGTTTTTTGTCTGTTAATTTATTTGAGAAATCAGAAGGGGAATCCATTTTATTGTACGTTGGTAATTGATATTTGAAAAGCACATTTTGATAATCAGCGGAGTTGATAAAGCAACCACATTTTCTTTTCTTTCCTTGTTTCTATTTGTAGATGGATAAGGATAAAAAATCGGCAAATACTATTGGTAAGTTAACACTTATTATTTTTCAGGTGGGCAGTTCAAATGTACATGGTCTCCTTTCGAACTAGAATTTTTTTCATGTTAAAGTTGTCACTT